>LS543287.1:484344-502207 GCA_900490775.1 Pristionchus maxplancki
AGATATGCCCAAGTGGTGTGATGGTACAAAACCAATGGGCGCCAAGATATGCCCAAGTGATGTGATGGTACCAAACCAATGGGCGCCAAGATATGCCCAAGTGGTGTGATGGTACCAAACCAATGGGCGCGAAGATATGCCCAAGTGGTGTGATGGTACCAAACCAATGGGTGCCAAGATATGCCCAAGTGGTGTGATGGTACCAAACCAATGGGCGCCAAGATATGCCCAAGTGGTGCAATGGTACCAAACCAATGGGCGCCAAGATATGCCCAATTGGTGTGATGGTACCAAACCAATGGGCGCCAAAATATGCCCAAGTGGTGTGATGGTACCAAACCAATGGGCGCCAAGATATGCCCAAGTGGTGTGATGGTACCAAACCAATGGGCGCCAAGATATGCCCAAGTGGTGTGATGGTGCCATGCCGGATGAGCACAAATAATCATTGCGCCATTGTTATTGTATTTATTATTAATGGTTACCTTCTCCTCCTCCCTACCCCATCACGACAGATATATAATAATTGAGAAAGAAGTGAGAGAGATTAGAGCTTTAAAAAAATTTGTGCAATTAAACACGTCTATTTCAGAGCATATATTTTCCAATATTAACATTTTAATTGCAGATTCGAGACGAGGACAACGGATTAATTATAGCGAGAGACGAGAGAGATGCAAGAGACGCGCATTTTCGACTTCTTTTGCCGAGCTTTTCGAATTGCATTTGGCTACGCATATATATTTATCTCAAGCTCTTTCGATCCAATCAACACTTTTGATAAAATTCTTTTGTTTCTACATGTTATTTTCTCATACATTGCACAGTTATTAATCATTTTTGGCGGGACAACTTGGGAAGTGATTATGTCGGATGTTCACTTGGCTAATTCGCAATGGCATTTGGCTATGATGTATCGCAAAGCGATACTGCTGTCCGCAGGACCTAGCGTTCGAAGAACGCTAGTCGGATGCATTTCGCACTACGGCAATTTCCTGAATATCGGCGAAAACGTCACTGAGGGAGTGAGCTTTTCACAATATCATTTCATTTTCCCATTAAGAAGCTTAATTTCACATTGTCAGGAAGCCGTTGGAGAAATGTTCAACTCGCTGTGCGTGCCCATTAAAGATGGCGTCCGACTCGAGAGCGAATGGATCAGGGAAGCTGTGAGTGCTGCGCGATAATTCTTCAGGCAAAACATTAACACCCCTCCGTAATCTAGGAAGCTTTTCTCTTTTCTGCAATCTGCCTCTTCTACATATGTCGACATATCGGTGTATAAGTAACAGCCATTCAGCGATAGTTTATCGATTGAGAGTCATAGATAAGAGAGAAGAGAGACGGGGGCTCTAAGGGAGAACATATAACATCTATCGGAGGATACATTTACCATTTCACTAGTATTTCGAGTCTTACAGTGTTTATTGTCACACACCTCAGGGCGAGAAGCAGCAGAAGAGGTATCCGCTTCGCGCACTGCCCCGTTGCGACGATGGCACACTCAATTTCGCGAACAGCGTACGATTTTGGTGTTGTTATTGCTGTTATTGTTGTTGTTGTTTTTTTGCTTATTTTTTGTTTTCAGGTTGTAGACAATGCTGTGTCCACGTGCCGTGTCGACTACCGCGGCCGTCAGACGCGTACCGCGTGGGCCTGCGTGCATCCGGAGTATAGATCCGGAGCAGAACACACGATTAAGATCGGCGAAACGGGCGTTGTGGTAGGGAGTCTCTTCATTTCACGTACTCCCTCACCGGCCAGAGAGGCGAGATAGTGTGCAGAATGAAGAGAGTCATTTCTTGCCAAGCCATCCTTGTAGGGAGCAGACCGTTTTGCCACTCTCCTCATTTATCATGTGACAGTGTGACAGGCGACTAGACTTTGAAAAGTAACATATTAGTAACTATACAATTGATTGCGAGAGATTTATTCAACCACTCATTCTTCATTCTAACCCATTACTAGAGCGGCCTCGCAATCGATTGATTATTTACCTCGCAATCGATTGCGAAGGGTGAAGAATGAAACCGATTTTAAATTATCTTTTTGCCTCAATATTGGTGAAATTGATTTGTGTTTCATATATTCTTCAAAATAGTTTTTGATAGCAAATGATTGCTATAAAGTTCGCAATCGATTGCTTCGTCGCAATCGATTGCGAGACCGCTCTACGCGAGTGTTTGAACGAGGAATGAAGCAAATGATTGCGTCATTTTTCACAGCCTACAGGCGACTCATCGTATGTGACAGGCGAGAGAGCATGAGGAACGAGGAGTGTCCTCAAATGTCAACGACAATTCTTTTAGCAAGGGCATGAGATGCGCTGCATTTCCATCGGAGAGAACAAAGTGGAGCTCGTACTCACCGGCCCCGTGCCTGAAACCTCGACCGCCGCTCCCGTGCCAATGTGCTGGGTCGGAAAGAAGCTGCACGAGACATGGGTGAGTACTTCTTTTCATTTGGTGTGGAGGGTATAATTTCTTTCTTTCTGGGCTGTTGAGGAGCATGCCATAAGTACGATCTCCTCTTAAGGTGGTCGACATCGTACTAGAGATGGCAAATCGGCACGCGACTCTCCTCGTTTCGCGTGCTCTCTCGTTTCCCTAACCGGCGAGATAGTATGCAAATTGAGGAGAGTCGTTGCCGATTTGCCATCACTAATAAGTACGATCTCCTATTAAGGTGGTCGACATCGATTCCGATGCTGCGGTTGAGATGGCGTGTCGACTCAACGAAGCTGGCGTGCCTACCGTCGTCGTCGTCGCGTGCGTCAGCTACACGCGCTCCTTGCACCCCAAATATCGAGTACCGCTCGGAGAAACGCAGGAATTGGTATGTTACTTGAAATATAGCAAGAGGGCACTCCAGCCCTTTCCCGGTCACTAATACCCCCATCACCATCCTCCATCCCCGACCACCAACCCTCCGAAAATGCATTTTATTTAGAGGATCACTGAAACTCATTTCATTTTTACCTATTTGTCCGGGAAAGAACAGGAGCGTCAGCAAGAGTAACTAGTAACAAATACAGTTCGTGCGGGGACCCAAGAAGTGCGTACCTACTGAGGATGGAAGAGCGAAGCTCGTGGAAGGCTTCATCGACTACGCATGCGACAATGGAAAGAAGCTCGACGAGGAATGGGTGGGTGTTGCTGTTGTTGTTGTTGCTGTTGTTGCTGCTGTTGTTGCTGTTATCTTTTTTTACATTCAGCAAGATGACTTCCTCCTCAAGAAGTGCGAGGATGATGACGGTATTGACGACGGCGTTCAGCCCATCATTGTCGTTAAAGCGTGCCTAATCAAGAACGTGACGATCCCGGTTGGAGAGGAGCGATTGATTGTGAGTTTTTGTCGTGATTCTTAATTTTATGGCTTCACGCTGAGAAACTTGTAATTGCAGGAGAAATTCGACATCCAAGGAAACGCAAATTGTCTGTGCAATCGCACGGACACTGACGACAGAAGATCAAACAAACAAGCATCCGCCGCGAAATTCATCTGTACCACCGAGACCGAGAACAGCGCTTCCACTGCTGCACCTGTGATCAAGCACTGCAATGTGGTTGCGGACCTGGGCAAGGAATGGGTAAGCTAGTTGTGAGCCACAACAACAACAACAACAATCTTCCAAAAAAATATTCAGGTGGAAGGCAGATTCGTCAAAGTCTGCGGCAACGACGCAAAAGGCAGCAAAGTACTGGGCGTGCACATCAAAGCGTGCATCGTCGACAACGTGACTATTCCTGTCGGTAGTGCGGCCAAAATTGTGAGTGTTTAAAATTTACACCCATTCTGGGATCCCCACTATCTGCTAAGTACTAAGTACTTAGTATTTAGTACTTCGTATTTAGTACTTAGGTTTGTATTTAGTACTAGTACTTAGTACTAAATACTACTAAGTCCTTAGTACTAAGTATATGTATTGAGTGTTTAAGATGTGAAATCGGTATGTTACAGCCGAAAGGACGCTGCAAGTGCTTGAGAGACGGGCCTGAAGTCGTTGATGGACGGCCCGCACCAGTCAAGCAGGCGACGCATCGTTGCGTGGGCATTCCCCGCACTCAACGACCACGGACCATTGCGTCCTCGACTTATGCTCCAACGGAAACTGAAAAGCCTTCACCGACTCCCGACCCGTGCGCGGACCATGAGGATGTCGGCAAGGAATGGGTGAGGCGGACTCTCCTACTCTACGTACTCTAGCAGACGAGCTCTATTGGCTAAATGGTTGACTAGTAGAAACTAAGAAACCATATCGCAGATCGTTGACGGCTTCGTGCGGTCTTGTCAGTACATGAAGGGTATGCTTGGCAGAAGATTCAGAGTGAACATCGCTGTCCGGTGCATCATCCGCGACAACTTTGAGATCCCGGTCGGCGAATCCAGGAATGATGTGCGTTTTTATTTGCATTTATTCATATTATCTAAACATGCAAATCGTCCCTCCTTCAGACCAACGGTTACCAGTACGTCTGCAACAGGCAAGGCCGAACCGAAGCCGAGATCCAGGAGCTGCCTCCCGGCATCGGCCCGACTGCAGCGGCGGTACCCGAGACCTCGACGCCAGTGTCCAACTGGTGCAACAATGAAACCATTGACGAGAGAAGGGTCAGGTTCTTCTTATTCTTTCGATACTAAGAGATGACAACCATACATTCACAGACAGAAGGCAAGTACGTCAAAGTCTGCGCATACGACAGACATGGTAGACCTGATGCAGTAGTCGTGGGATGCATCTACCAGGGCATGACCATTTCGATGAGCCATGCGACGGCAACTGTGAGTAAAATAATCTCAGATACAATCAATAGGGATTGTTATCTTCTCACGATAGAACTCGCGATGCAGCATAGGCGAGAGAGTCTGTGCGAAGTAATGGATTCATTACAGCCCAATGGCCAATTGTGCGTATGCCATCAAGTGGGACCGTTGATGGCTGATGGATATATTGTACCCGCGAAGGAAGGGACCGTAAACTGCGTCACCTTGTGCACGAAGGAAGAGGCTGGCAGCGAAAAGGTGGGTTCCGAAGAGTTTTAGCGAGCTCTTACTTCATATCGCTTGAAAAGAAGTCATTTCTGCAACGCAATCATGCACAGAGACGAGGAGATGCGCTCATGGCTTGCAAGGAGCTCAATCCGGGCAGGTTTGGCGAACTCGCCACGCATTGCTTCACTCCGGAAGGAACCAAGCTCGCGATCGGACAATCGGTGGAGGAGGTAATTAGACGATGCCGACACTATCACTCGTAGCTAACTTATATATTGCCTGAGTGACGATACACGTTATATTTAACATTTCTTTAGTTTGACGAGACTCTCACCTGCCTCAAACGCGGGAGTTTTGATGCGCAGCTCGAGCATACGCCTGTGAGAGGCGCACGACCAAGGCCCGCAGGCGCTACGCTTGTACCCCGAGACCTCACCTGGTGCCGCAACGAGACGGTCGGGCAGGAAAAGGTGCGGTTTTCTCCGTTATTTGTTGTTGATAAACAGAGTTTTTTTCAGGTCGGCGAGTACTCATCATCTGTACACTTCATCGAAGCCTGCCAGTTGGTTCCCCTAGATAGGGGCGCGCTCGCACCCCTCAAGGTGGCGAACGTAGTCGTCGTGCGCTGCGTCCGCAATGGAGTGGAGATCCCGATTGGAGAGCAAATCACTGATGTAAGTTTTAAGAGAGTAAGCCTAAAAATTCATTAAATCGCTCAAATAGTTGTTGTGTAATGTTGTTGTTATGTTGTTATTGTGTTCTTTCAGGCCACCGGCTCCATCATCAGATGCGTGAGGTACGGACGCTCCGGTGCGGAGCTGCAGGAGGGCCCCTCCCGCATACTCCAATCTACGACCGAGTCTGCGGTGCCTGTGACGACCGACCGCCCGACCCACTGCGAGAACGGGCGGCTGATCAATGAGGAGTGGGTGAGTGATTATGCTTTGACTACAACAATAACATAACAAAACATCAATAACACAACAACAACAACAATAACATAACACAACAGCACTCATTCCAGGCGGACGACAAAATCCTGCGCGTCTGCAACGCAAAAGGGCAGGTGGAAGCGGTTGGATGCTATCACGAGGATACAGTTTACGTCGTTAGTCAGAGTCGCCGCGAAGTAAGTTAATTAGTTAATTGTCCTTATCCTATTCCAGGGTGAACCTCCCGCGCTGCAAATTACAACGCTTTCAGAACGGAACCGAGTACCACTGCAAGAAGATCGACAATGATGCCCAATTCGAGGTCAAATCGTTCAGTCAACTCTGCGTGGAGGGCGATCGGAGCGTGGATGCATGGGTACGCCTTGTGATAACAAGAATTTAGGTGCTAGGTCGGATGACAGCCGGAATAGGCGAGAGACAACAGTTATGTCAGAGTTAGCTGTAGTCGGTCTCCACTTCATACATAGCTTTATTTGTTGATGAAAGATCAAATAAGAAGGAGAAACGAGTTCAATGCTTCTTTTCAGGTTTCCGAGGGCGTCCTCAGAGACTGCGTGCGCTCCGGAGAAAAACAAACGGTGCACGCTAGGATGTGCATTCTGGACGATAGCAGGATCATTGAGATTGGGCAGAACATCACTGAGGTAACTTCCACGAGGATCCCAATCTCATCCCACACGATGCTACCCCCTGAAGTCCCACATCCTGATCTTAGAATGAGTATGACGAAATAACCCGTTCAGGAATTCGACACCTACATGTGCGAGCCGCACGGCGAGACTGACGCTGTGCTGGCCATCTCGACTGCTCGAACTCATCAGGACTACTTCATCAAGACGGGAATCTGCAAGAATGGGAAGAAGAAGGGAGCTGAGTGGGTGGGTAACCCACAATTGTGTCTTCTTCTGAACTATTATTCCTCTTCGTCTTCCTAGGCATGTTCCGTCCTTTTTCAAGCGACAAAGATTTTATGCACCCGTTCTCAAACCACTCCACACGCGCAATTTTACCCGAGCTTTATCTAACAAGATTGTAAGATCTTGGACAAAATTAACCTTGTACACCATTCCAGACCGACGAGAAGGGCGTCCGACGCGCGTGCAAGCTCAGAAAGGGCGCAGAGAAGCCAGTCGTGGTCGACCTCGGATGCGTCCTTCCCGATGGAAGAATCGTGCCTGTCGGATCACGAGCGACCTGGAAGGATACATCAGCCGATTTGGTATTTTGTTCATTACCAGCTCCAATTAATAGAGCATAATCGTTTCACCTGGTTTACAAAAACAACAAACTACAGGACATCAACCACACACTCTTCTGCAAAGAAAGCGAACGTTTTTAAAAAAAACCATATCCATTCATTAGAGCATGGCTCATTACTATCCACTTGTCTTGATTCAGGCTTATTTCAGAGGAGTAATTAACTACAGGTCATCAACAACACAATCTTCTGCCAGGAGGGCAAACTGGGATTCGGCGCTGAAGTCTATCAAACTGTGAATGTGGTCAGACTGTGTGCGAATGGAAGGCGAGAAGGAGAGGAGTGGGTGAGTCGATCTTCCATCCATCCCCGATTTGCACCCCATGTGTTGCTCATTGGAGGAAAGGTTAATTGCGACCTTCACCTATCCATTTATGATCAACAAACCTTCGTTGCTTATTGGAAAAAAGGCTGATTACTCTGGTTACTGTTGCAAGTTACTCACGAGGACGCACGGGTTGTATGACTATTTTACCTATTTCAAAATAAGAAAAGCGGCACGCTGAGACCACATCTTGATCAGCGCCCAGAAAGTGACAATATTGTAACCAGCGAGAGAAAGCGACTTGCAGAAAAACGATCGTCATGAAGACCGCAACGTGCTGCGCACGTGCAAGCAAGTCGGCGACAAGATGGTCGTCGCCGCCGTGCATTGCGTCTTTGGCAAGAGAATCCTCAAGATTGGAGAAGTGTGGAAAACGAGCGTATGGTTCCATTTCATTGTTGATCGTCTGGGTTTGAAAACACTTTCGAAATCATTCAGGAACTGACCAACTTCGAGTGCGAACGAGTTGGAGAATATGATGCGAAATGGAAATTCAACATCGATATGAAGGCAAAGTTTGAGTGCGAAAACGGCCGTTACAGAAAAGAGGAATGGGTGTGTTTTACGTTTTATTTTACATTTTTTAAACAAATTATTATTATAATTATTCGTGTTATTATGATATTTTAACCTTCATTATTCCAGGTCGATAACAACATCCGCAAGACGTGCGATGTCCGCGTGGAACGCGCTGAAGTGATCGCACTCGGCTGCGTCCTTGAGGACGGAAGACTGCTTGCGGTTGGATCCAGCGAAGTGAGTGCTGGTTCGACTCCCGGCCGGTGCATTGGTCTTTTGCCATTTTCCAGGTCAAGAAGGTGGACATGCCCGGCTTCGAGAGGTTCGATGCAGTTCATTGTGAAGCAAAGGGCTACGACGACGCTGAACTCAACACGGAGACTAACATTCGGAAGGCAGAGGAGGATAAGAAGAGCCCGTGTGGAGACAATGTGATGGATGCTGTCTGGGTAGGCTTGGAAGAATAGGATCCCTATGAATCAACCTTGCTACTAATCCTCAACAATTATATCTTTTACAGGCGAAGGATCACTTCCTCAAGAAGTGCAAGGTTATCGAGGGCAACCTCTTGAGTGGAGTCACAATCGGCTGCGTTACACTGAAGAACACCTACATGCTGGAGGGAGAGGCAATGCAGGAGGTAAACAATAACAATAACAATAACATGAATAAGAACAACAATATCATATCATATTTATCCTGACATCAGGCAATGGGCCTGCAGGAGGTTACATAATTGGGTAGGGGATCGAGATCTTCGTTCTCAAAGTGTCGGAGGGTCAAGGGTTGGGATTTTCTTAGATGCGTCATCGCAAATGTCCATCGCTCTTAGTCGATTGAGTGTTGAAGAAGTCCATCCAGCCGCCGAAGTCCTGACTTGCGTGGTTTAGAATAAACTCACGAATCAGTCTTCTTGAACGGGGCCTTTAACGGTAGATCACTTGAGTCGATGGGAATCCGTCCTGGGTCCTCCTCTTGATGTACCAAGTGGGCGATACTCGTCGGGTTGCCCAAGCTGACGGACGAGGATTCTCCAAACTGGGGATGGAAGAGAGCGGGGTGAGAGTCGACCGACCGTCGCGAGCGCAAGAATGGAGAACAACAATAACAACTGTAATTCCAGGATGACAACCACATCAGCTGCAAGCGAAATGAGGACGGGAAGCTGGAACTTCACTATTCATTCACGCTGACGGAGGAATCTGAAACAAAAGCAGAGCCATATCATAATCATTTTGAATAATTTGGGATACATCGACCATAATCATAGACCACCTTTATCGTATATTCTTTCTGTATTGTGTGAAGAAGTGCAGATAAAGTCATGAAAGTATATCAATGAGCATTCTTGCCAATACATTCATTCCAAATGCGGCAGAATCTAAATAATACACATCACCTTTTTCACGCATACCTAAAATGATAGAAGAATTATAACACATTCGAAAGAAGGCAAAAGGAACAGTATACTTTTGAGAAGTTTCCGTGAAATGATTACATCGATGGTGTTCAGTTTCCTAAGTAATGCTACTGCAAGGAAGTGAAATCTTTTGTTTTCGCAACAAGCGATAGATCAATGAAAAAATACTCGAAGAAATTAGATACTGTAGCAAAAACTGTCCAATTTGGTAAAATTGGACAGTTTTTGCTGCAATATACAAACGTAAAATAGAGCATCTTCACTCCAGAATTTCTGATTACTCACTGACATAACATGTAAGCATCGGATCTACTTAGCATGCTCCTTCTGTCGAGTTGAAACTTTGTGCGAAAAGATTATCGATCGGCATTTTTTTCCGGTATGTTTTCTCCTTCCCGCTTCGCATTCTCGCTTGAAGTGCTCTAAAACCAGCATGGCACTTATTTCCTGTGTCCCAATATAAGGCGCTCCCGCTCCTCGATTGCCATTCATACTTCGAGTATGAAGCCTTTCCTCTTCCTCTCCTTAGCCCTCGGGGCACTCCTTAGTCCTACTGATGCGGGCATCACGTTGGTCAAGTGCACAGGCGGAGTCAGACACGGTGACAGTGTGGTGAGTAACTTCTTCATCGAACGGTTTTCACAAGGACTGATGTAATCCAATGTCTCCAGAACGTCTCCATCTATCGTACCGACGAGTGCTTTGGGTTCACGGGAGTGCTGAGAATCAAGGAGTGCCACCTCCCCGAGCTAAACAAGACGATCCCAGCGAACAAGGATGTCGAAGAAGTACCAGATATCGGCTGGCAACATCGGTAACTGTTCATTCAGACAATCGACGGCGTTACACACATCCTGAACTGCGTCGCGGACGGCAAGTATGGAGTCAAAATCACTCATTCGGCTGTTAGAGTAAGGGTTTGCCTTGTAAAATCGAGATATTTTGCTTCCAAATTTACGGGATAATGCTTTCCAGGAGCAAGGTAAGATCGAGGCTGCTAGCGTCCCTGGATTCTGCCAGGAAGGCACGCAGGTGTGGGTCCCGAAGATGCAATCGGTTAGTTTCACGTTTTCTTGTGTTGCAGTGTAACATTCTCTATCAAAACTAGTCAAATATCTAAAGACTACCATTTTCGTGTATTCTATCTGTATTACGTGAAGAAGTGCAGATAAAGTAATGAAATAGCTCAGAAAGTACTGTTCTCAAGAGTTCGAATTACCGGTAATCGTCTCTTCATTTCACACGCTCTCTCACCGGTCAGATAGGCGTGAGAGTGTGCATAATGAAGAGACGATTGCTCGTATTTCGAAACTCTACTGTAATCTCAGGACGACTACGGGTTCGTGCGACGCTGCCATCCGGACAAACTCCATATGGAAGTGATCGCCTGCCGCTCAGACAATGGCACTTTCGTGCCACTCGGATCGGATCGAACTGAGGAGGTGAATTGTGTCTCAATTGGGCTTCACTCAATGGAAGTTGATGCAAAGTACCGACGGTATAGAACCTTGAGTAGCCTAATGGACATTTCATTACTTAAATTAATTCTCGACCATTTCAAATTCTCCCTGAATTTTTAAACCTTACAGTACTTCAACTCCGCACTTGATCACTTCTTCTCCTTCACTGATTGCAAGAAAGCCAACGATTCGATCGAGTTGAAGAGTGTAGTGACGATCACTCCTCCGCTCTGTGAGAACGGGCGGAAGGTCAACGAGTCATGGGTGAGCTCTCTATATTCCACTCCTCGAGAAATCTTCAATGATAGAGCAATGAGAAACGTGAGAGTCAGGCTCAATCTCATAGAACTAAGATGCTGAAAATATACCAACTACTACTCCTACGAAGAGATTATGCCTTCCGGACTGAATTGGCCTGTAATATAGCCGCTGGCCAAGCAGTGGCTCCCCGCAGGACGCAAGTGCCTAGATTAACGGGGTCACCTTTACCTTTACCTTTACTCCACTACTACTCCTTCTTAGCTAATGACTGATGTAACGAGAACGCGAATACTTCAGACGGACAACGAGCTCCAGTTCTCCTGCCAAGTCGGCAACCCAGGCAAACCAACCGTCGTGGTAACAGCCTGCGTGATCGAGGGCGAAACTGTCGTGGCGGTCGGAAAGGAGAGTGAAGTGGTGAGCCCATTTTCAAGTTACCTTGTTGAACCCGTTAGCGGTGATGTGCCCAGATGAACATTGAGCCATTTTCAAGTTGCCTGGTTGAACCCGCCAGCGGTGATGTGCCCAGATGAAATATTACGGCATTTGACTTTGTAATGCCTACATTCTTGCAGGTTATGCACAGCCCGGCCTACAACGCGACTTGTCTTTGCGAGCGCACGGACAATTCGACAGGTGAAGCCTCGTTCTCGTCTCTCCACTTTTCATGATCTTCCCGAGAGATCCCGTGAGATAAAGAACCAGGCCATCCCTCTGCAGGCGACGTCGTTACGTCTGCGAGATACCACTGTGAGAGAACGGACAAGGCTGGATCAGGAGCAGTTGAGCCTGTGGAAGAACCGGCGACTACCGAGCAACAGACAATCGAGGGCACAGTAGCAACAACAGAGCACCCGAACTGTATAGGACGTGACGATTGGGAGAAGAATCTGGACAAGGAATGGGTGAATAAATCGGAATCAAACCCTTTGTATCTCCTAAAATGTTGCAGATCGTCGGCAACTTCGTGAGGGCGTGCAAGGAAACATCCAATGTTCCTAGAATGAACTTGACGAGGCCTACAGACTTCGGATATAAAATTCGCGGAGAAGTCACCTACCGTTGCATCACTCCTGAGGGCGATAAAATCGTCGTCGAGGAGGAGAAGAGATTGGTATGGAATGACTCGGGTGCACTGTGGCCATTTATCCAAACGCGATTGAGGTGGCCTTGCAATTACAGGCTAATGGAAGCGTCTACGATTGCGTTAGAGTGAATCAAACTGAGGCGAAGCTAGTATTGCTTACACCTGAAGAAGCAGCGCTCCCGAGAAAGTGTGAGAACGGAAGACGAGTGAACGAGATATATGTGAGCTTTTCATGCATTGATATTGATCAAAAGGATATTTTAAGGAGGAAGGAGATCTTGAGCTGACATGTAAAGTCGAAAACGGAAGACCCACAGTCGCTGTTGTAGCTTGTTTCGAGAAACGTTGGAATCCCGATGGATGGAATCGCATCCTTCTTGGAGAAACGACTGGAGCCGTATTAGTTATTTTTCTTATACTCTTAACGAGTCCGGATTTCAGGTGGACTATTGGAAAAATAAATGCGTTGCAACTGAAGATGGGCTGGCTAAGATTGAGTATATCGCTCCAAGTTGCCTAAACGGGAAAAAGCTGGATGAGGAATGGGTGAGCCAATTTTGTGCTTATTGGTCGTTTTCGAAATGTTTATTACTTAGTGGTTCTCGGTTTTTGCTATAATTTTATTTTTAAGGAAGAGGACAACTTCGTCAAAACGTGCCAGATTGACAAACATCTCTCTGAGGTTCCGCAAGCCATAGTTATGATCAAGGGATGCATCTTCGAAGGCGAAGCAGTCATTCCGGTTGGAGAAGAGCGGGAAGTGGTGAGCCTGCGCTTAAACATTCTTAAAATGGAATTGGTACATGACCAGCGAGAACACTGAGAAAACAGCATCGATTATGAAATGCATGGGGTGATTTCACGATGTCATTTTAGTAATCCATCGAGCGAGAATCCTCAGACATGGGCGCAACAGACTTGTTTTACAGTTCCTCGAGAGCCGAGGCTTCAATGCCACTTGTCGGTGCAACAGAACGGACAGCGTGACCCCTGGCACCGACTGGCCCGCATATTCTGCAGCGGGCAGATGCGAGAGCAATGATGCTCCTGGCTTCCAACCTAATGTTCCATCCTCCACTACCGACGCTTCTATGACGTCGACGACAGCTTTCGATCGCCCCGACTGCGAGGATGAGAAGAACCTGGACAAGGAGTGGGTGAGTGATGAGTATTTCTTCATTCGAATGTGTCCCATCGAGCTCTTCTCACATCTTACACATTGAAATAAAGTGACCAATGGGCCCATTGCAGATCGATGGATCGTTCGTGCGAGCTTGCAAGATGATCGTCCTTGGGCAGGAGAGGTCAATACGGCACTATCAACCCTATAACTTCTCAACGGAGGTGTCGCACCGCTGCATCACTCCTGAAGGAGATCAAATCGTTGTCGAGGAGGAGAAAAGATTGGTACGAAGTTCAGAATGTTCGACGTCTTTGTCAATAAATTCGTTAAAGGTTGACGGGGGCGTCTACGACTGCGCTCGAGTGAACAGAACTGAAGCGAAGCTTGTCCTTCTCACTCCTGAAGAAGCTGCGCTACCAAGAAAATGCGAGAATGGAAGACGCGTGAATGAGATATGGGTAAGTTGTCTCTTCCTTGTTTTTCTCACATTAACTCTTCCCGTTTAACAAGATATGAGTCTTAAGGAAGAAAATATTCTCGACCTGGCATGCAAAATCGGCGATAACGGAAAAGCCCGGGTGTCTGTTCTTGCGTGCTATTTTCCAGTTTTTCCTAGTGGATGGCATCGAATCCCTCTCGGAGAAACGGTCGGAGAGGTATTATTAGTTTGGACCAGATCTGGTATGGTCAATTGCGTTTAGGTTGATTTTGGTCGAGATAAGTGTACTCCCACTAAAGACGGTCTTGCAAAGGTTGAGCACACACCTCCGATGTGCCTCAACGGCAAGAAGCTTGAAGAGGAATGGGTGATTTTTTCAACTTTCTTACAGTTCTAGAAATCTTCAAAAACTGTATTCAATTCATATAGGAAGAGGACAACTTCGTCAAGACATGCCAGATCGACCGCATGCTTATGGATGCTTCGCAAGCCATAGTCATGATCAAGGGCTGCGTTTTCGAAGGCGAAATCGTTCCTGTTGACGAGGAACGGGAAGTGGTGAGTCTATAACCATTAACTGCTTGATGAAACACTCTCAATTCCTTCAACAATCAACCTTTCAGTTCCTCGAGAGCTGGGGAGCCAACGGCACTTGCCATTGCAATCGCACTGGCTCATATAGTAACCACAAGTCACGTGATCCGGCCTATGCAGCCGAGGGCAGATGCGCGAGCCTCAATGCTCCTGGCTTCCAGCCTAATATTCCATCCTCAACTACCGACGCTCCTCCGACTTCGACGACTGCCTTTGATCGCCCCGACTGCAAGGATGAGAAGAACCTGGACAAGGAATGGGTGTGTGATGACCATTTCTCCATTCGAATGTGTTCCATCGAGCCCTTCTTACTTCTTATATAGTGAAAAACAGTGATCGATGGATAAACGACATTTTCGAAATTCGATTGCAGATCGTTGGCTCGTTCGTGCGAGCTTGCAAGACGGTCGCCCGTGCACAGAGTAGATCGATTCAAAACTACCGGCCCTCCAACTATTCAACGGAGGTGTCGCACCGCTGCATCACTCCTGAGGGTGATCAGATTGTTGTCGAGGAAGAGAAGCGATTGGTATGTCTTCGATACGACGTCATCGACAGGCTATTCGTTGTAGGCCAACGGAAGTGTCTATGACTGCGCACGGTTTAACAGGACTGAAGCGAAGCTTGTTTTGCTAACTTCTGAGGAAGCTGCCCGCGCAAGAAAGTGTGAGAACGGAAGACGCGTGAATGAGATATGGGTAAGTTGTCTCTTCCTTGTCTTCTCACATTCACTCTTTCCGTTTAACAAGACATGAGTCTTTAGGAAGACAAGGTTCTCGACCTGACTTGCAAAATCGGCGACAACGGAAAAGCCGTTGTCTCTGTTGATGCTTGCTTCGCTACACGAGGAGGAATGATGAGTGGATGGGCTCGGATCGAGCTGGGTCAGACAATTGGACAGGTGCGATTGCAGAGATAGACGAATAGTCGCCATAATTTTACAGGTGGATTACGGACAGAAGAAGTGCGTACCCACGGAAGATGGGCTAGCAAAGGTTGAATATATCCGACCGATCTGTCTCAACGGGAAAAAGCTGGATGAGGAATGGGTGAATATTTATCTTTTTTGCAACTTATTTCTTCTTTCGAACCTTGCACAACTTAATTAAATTCATACAGGAAGAAGACAACTTCATCAAGACATGCAAGATAGACCGCATGCTTAAGGATGCTTCGAAAGCCATAGTTATGTTCAAGGGCTGCATCTTCGAAGACGACGTAGTCATTCCGGTTGGAGAGGAGCGGGAACTGGTGAGTCTATATCTTCAAACAAATAGGCATAGTAATATTTTGAAACGACTGGGCAATCCCGTGAGAAGCCATTTGATGAACTTCTCTGGATGCCATAAATAAGCATTTTTAGTTCATCCCGAGCTTCAAAGCTAACGGCACTTGCCGTTGCAGCCGCACCGGCCCATACAGTAACTACAAGTCTCTCGAGCCGGCCTATGATGCCGAGAGCAGTTGCGAGGCTGCTGGTCCCAAGCCTCCTCCTTATATGCTTCATATCAATCGTTGCGCGGCGCTCGAGGTCAAGGACCTCAAAAAGGAATGGGTATGTGATATACCGTATGTCCAAGAATGGGACGGGCAGAATACTGAGAAGTTCTTCTTGATGTGCCATGTGGCATTGGTGGGATTGATATGATATGATTCTTATTCAGAAGGCAGGCGACTTCGTCAAGGCCTGCAGAGAAGTGGAATCGTCACCTGGAGTAAAGGAGCTAATGGATGTGGTCATTCGCTGCATCCTCAAGAAAGGCGTGGAAATCGCAGTGGGAGAGTCGCGATCGGATGTGAGTGCAACGTAACGTAGATTCTTTGGTGGTTCACTGCTCTGAATCTAAAGATTAGACCTTGGATGGAAGACACATTTGCAGGAGAAGGGCGCCGCGTTCACGTGCGAGCGAGTGGGACTGACCGGAGCGCGCGTGCGTGCTGATGCGCCGATCGCTGTGGCTACGGAGACGACCGATGATCAAGGGAGCACGACCAGATCAACGGAGTCTGCTACTGATGCATCCATAACCGCCACTCCATCCACAACCAAGGATAGCAAATTCTGCACCAAAGCTTCTGAGGTCGACACAGAGAAGGTTAGTCCTACCTGGATTGAAACTCATCCACTCCAAGATCCCGGAAAAAATAACAATTTCAGATCGTGGGCAAGTTCGTCCTCAGATGCAAGGTCGTAGACAGGTCCACCTCACCCAACAATCCCATCCATGAAATGGTCGCGGTCGTCGTTCGTTGCATCGCTCCAGACGGCACACAAGTCGCTTTAACAGCTTTCCATGTTGATGTGAGACAGCTTATATATGTGTGGTTCGAAAAAGCCTTCCGTGGTGAAAGTATATTCGTTCTTAATGAATTATGCACTCTAGAAACTTCATAAAATCTTAAAAATTTAAGAATTCGTACGTGAAAAGGGTGAGCATCGGGAGAAAATCAACTACCATTTAAATTCTGTGAAGAAAAGCTTTCATGCAGGACGACGGTGGAGTTCACTTCTGCAAGAAAACGGGAGACGCGGCGGAACTCGTGTACACGCCGCCCGATGTGAAGCCCCAAGTCTCAAGCACTATTGCTGATGATGATACTACGGACTCTACGGAAGTCACCGAGGTCACGAATGCTGCATCACAAGGAAAGGAAGTGGCAAAGCTCTGCAAGAATGGGAAGACGTTGGACGAGAGATGGGTGGGTATCGAGAAAAATCATCTACCATTCAAGTAGTCATTCCAGACAGATGGCAATTTTGTGCACACATGTAAGGATCTTGGAGAGGGTCGACCGCTTAAGATCGTCGCCATCGGATGCATTACTCCTAAGGGCGATACGCTCAATGTTGGAGAGGAGAAGATTTATGTGGGTTGATTCTCAAATGAGACACTTTCTTCTAACAAGAGAATGGTCTAAGGTTACCATGAGAATATTGTATTATGAGCTATATATGAGGCCGTTCGCCTAAGGTTCAACAAATGGTTGGAACAGGTAAAAAATCGAGATGTCTGAAAAGTTGGCCCTAGGGGTTATTTTTGACCCGGAACACGCTGGTGAGGTCGATTTCGCAATATGTCCCCTCCGCGCTCCAGGAGGGGCGCCCCCCATTTTAGCCAAATTCGCGTTTTTTGATGTTTTTTCGTCGGGGAGTGGTCAAAATGGCCTGAAATCATAACGTTTTAGTCAGAATTTCGAGCTCTTTCAAATGAAATTGTTGACACATGGTGAACAAATTTCGTGTTCCAGAAAAAAATGAAAAATTAAAGGGAAAAAGTGTGTGCGCTAAAATCTCTAGAGTAGAAAGAGCATACTCCCCCGATCATTTTGCGCTATTGGACGACTTTTTTGCATGAGCCTAAAGGTATGTTTTACCGATTTTATTGAAAAGTTGAAAAATAAAATTTTCAGATACCCCTCGTTATGGTGCTC
>LS543287.1:503082-513794 GCA_900490775.1 Pristionchus maxplancki
ATCGGTAAAACATACCTTTAGGCTCATGCAAAAAAGTCGTCCAATAGCGCAAAATGATCGGGGGAGTATGCTCTTTCTACTCTAGAGATTTTAGCGCACACACTTTTTCCCTTTAATTTTTCATTTTTTTCTGGAACACGAAATTTTTTCACCATGTGTCAACAATTTCATTTGAAAGAGCTCGAAATTCTGACTAGAACATTACGATTTCAGGCCATTTTGACCACTCCCCGACGAAAAAACATCAAAAAACGCGAATTTGGCTAAAATGGGGGGCGCCCCTCGTGGAGCGCGGAGGGGACATATTGCGAAATCGACCTCACCAGCGTGTTCCGGGTCAAAAATAACCCCTAGGGCCAACTTTTCAGACATCTCGATTTTTTACCTGTTCCAGACCCCCGTTGAACCTTGTTGATCCTAACGCAAACGGCCTCATATCAATCGAAAGAGCATCTAAAATGGATTGAGAGCAAAATAGTTTGATGATGCGTAAATAATGACCTCTATTGCAGGAGAAGGAACAGAAGATCTACGCCTGCGTCAGAGTTGGCGAGTATCGCGCTGGGCTACGACCCAGAAGGATCGTTGTGACGACTCCTCGAAGTGAAGATGAAGCGACCTCAACTGCATCGCCCCTAGTCTCAAGCACTATTGCTGATAATGATGCTACGGAGTCTACGGGAGTCACCGAGGTCACGAATGCTGCATCACAGGGAGAGGAAGTGGCAAAGATCTGCAAGAATGGCAAGAAGTTGGACGAGAAATGGGTAGGTATCGGAAGAAAAGCGTCTACCATACAGTAATCATCTCAGACAGACGGCAATTTCGTGCACACCTGCAAGAATATCGGCGAGGGACGACCGCTTAAGATCGTCGCTATTGGATGCATTACTCCAAAAGGAGACACGATCAATGTTGGAGAGGAGAAGATCTATGTCAGTTGTCTACTTTCTCATATCAAAAGGCTTGCAATAATCATATCTCGAAGCTAGAATGACTCAATGTCCCCTAGAAAATATGAGATATTGCAGGAGAAGGAGCAGAAGATCTACGCCTGCATCAGGGTTGGCGAGTATCGCGCAGGGCTACGACCCAGAAGGATCGGATCGACGACTCTCCGAAACGAAGATGAAACCACTGCTTCTCCGATCGATGCGAGTACATCTGCAACTAAGCAGCGGCCTTTCTGCAGGAGTGGCGATGATGTGGACAAGGAGAAAGTGAGTGTTTTAGTCATCCTTAAGAAGGCGAAACATGAACGTATGGTAGTGGCGCGTAACGTCTTTGTAAGACAATAGATTTCGATAACTGTAGAGATAACAGCATTTCAATATTATAATTAATCTTAAACCTAGTATCTTATTAATTCCAGATCGAAGGCGAATTCGTCGTTGTCTGCAAGGTTACCACGAAAAATAAGTTGGGTGAGATGGACACAGTCGTCGTGCGCTGCATCACACCAGTAGGAGAAGTGTCTGTGGGAGAAACGAAGAGAGGTGTAAGTACGCTATATAAAATTCGAAATACTACTGTTCACTACTGTTCATGGCACTAGGTCGGATGAGAACCGGAAGTAGGACATGTAGAGAGACGAGAGCTATGTCGGAAACGGTTGTAGTTCTCATCCGACATCGTGCCCTGTTCATCTGTGCAATCTCTTACCATTCCATTTCAGAACGGCACCCTGTTCAGCTGCGTCAAAGTAAATGAATATGAAGCCAAATTGGAGGAGAAATCGTTCAGCGCACTCTGTGAGGAAGGAGATCAGACTGTGGATGCTTGGGTATGCTCCCTCTTTTTAATCATCTATCATCACCCATGCATGTGAAACCATTTAGACTTTTCGAATATCTGAGGATTATCGTTTTAGATCGCAAATGGAGTCCTGAGAGACTGTGTCCGCACCGGCGACAAACAGATTGTCTATGCGAGAAAGTGTATTCTGGAAGATGGAAGTATCATTGGAATTGGGGAGAACATTAGTGAGGTGAGCGTCGACCTACTAGTCCACGTGGTTGGGTAGACTAATGCACAGCGTGTCAGAATGGACGACCTCCTTTGTTCGCCGCGGCCCTCGTATTCTAATGAGGAGAGGGAGGGAAAGTCATTTCGCGTCGAAAGTGCGGTGGTTTTCCCCCCGTTTCAATCGAAGGAATGATCGGGCGTTACTTAGCCCAAAATAGACATATCGATGAGATTTCAAGTGCATGGCATGAGCATTATGCCTACGCATTACCCCTATAGAGCATTAGTCTTTTCGTCCACTCATTTTTGAGTTTCGGACGTTTTCTTGAAATAATAGAAACATGAGTATACTTTTCAAAAAAAGATCCCAAGAAAACAGAGTCGAATTTCAAAATTCTAAAACGATCGGATTGTTAGAAAGTACTTTTAGCTTCTCTGGCAACTGTTTATTATTCATAACCGTTTCTCCGGGCTGAGGAGATGATGCTCCGAGTAGGCAACCGACGTTTTCCTAATTTCAATGTCATTTTACGAGAGCTGTGAAAAAGATAGAAAAAAATGCTCGAAGCAAAAGTTGTTACATTTTTTTCAAGGATTATTTTGAGTATGATGGTGTGGGGGTTTCAATTGCAACGGACGATAGCTGTTTTATGGAAATGTCATCTTCTCAGGACTGAGACCGGATATTGGTATGCTGTAAAATGGCAAACTTTCTTATGACCATTTACTAGCTGTTGATCGTTTTAGAATTTTCATTTATTGTATTTTTCGCTTTAAATTCAACGAAATGCACATATAGCTATAGAAAACTGACTTTGTGGTTTTTTTAAAGATATGTTTCAGTCTCAAGATGACACTCATTGTGTCTAATAAATATGATTTCTAGATAAATCAGATATGTTTCACTCTAAATATTACACTCATTGTGTTCGATGAGAATTATCATCTTCCACAACTTCCACATTTCGCCGCACGACTCGCTCTTAGCGGGGAAAAATGAGAGGGAGGGAGAGGAGAAGGGATTAGCGATCGACAAAGGGGGAAAAGGTGTGGGCCACGCAAATGAGGTTTCTCATCCACTCTGACACGCTGTGTAATGCTCTCAAGATGATAGACTATTTCTATTCTCATCATTAGCTTTTTCTCACATTGTCGATTGCTATAATCTATTTCCAGGAATTCGAATCGTATAACTGCGATCGTGAAGGCGACTTTGATGCACGTCTGACAGTCTCGCAGGATCGAATTCATCCCTCGTATTTCAACACCACGGGACTGTGCAAGAACGGGAAGGCACAGGGCGATGATTGGGTAAATGACCGTTTTTCGTGAACGTTAGAAAAAACAAGGTCGCGTTTCAGACGGAGAACAAAGTGCGAAGAACCTGCAAGCTGAAGGACGGCAAGCCAACCGTCATTGACTTCGGCTGCGTCCTTGACGATGGACGAACGATCGGTGTTGGATCGCAAGCGACGTACAAAGTGCCAGCAAAGGGAAACAATATGGTACTTACTTGCTTTGTATAACCAGCGACAAAGATAACTGTTTTCAATAATCTATGCCTAGTTGACACATTTATCAAGAGTAAACTGTAATGTGCATGGCTGGCCACTCATGCCTTTTGCTTACCTAGTAACGTAGTAAAGCACAAAATAAGAACACATTGAAGGCTATTAAACGCACGGTCTACTGCGACGTGGGACGAAGAGGGTGGGGCGTAGACATGCATGGAGTTGACATTCCCGATGAAGCCTACGAGGTCTTTCTGAGACACTGCGAGAACGGCAAGAGGGAGGGAGAGGAATGGGTGAGTTGTTAATCACTTCTTTACTTTTGACGTCAGGTACAATGCTCGTGTAATAATGATTGGATGAGTGTGAGATGGAGGAAAGCATTCTGAAATTCTTTGAAGTAACTGAAGAAGAGAAGAGAAGATTCTGAATCAGAATCTGAATGAATCAGAATCTGATGATCAAGAATCTGAAAATTGTGGATCAATATGGCTACATTGTAGGAGCACCGCAACGTCCTGCGCACCTGCAAGGAGGTCAATGATCAGATGGTCGTACTTGCACTTAAATGCGTCTTCGGAAATGGAAATGAGACTATGGAGATTGGAGATCTGAAGCAGATCAGTGTAAGTCACAGTGTTAACCCAGAATTGGACGGGTGGGCAAGGGTGGGGGTGAGAGAATCTGATGGTCCTTGTCGCTCATCTTTGCATCTTCGGAAATGGGAACGAGACAATGGAAATTGGAGATCTGAAACAGGTCAGTGTACGCATCCTCATCTTCATCTTGAGAGAACTCACTATAATGTTGTCAATTATCACAATCAGACTAGACTCTAGCCCCGACTCCACTCTTTCAGTCCCTCTCCTCGATCGAGTGCGCCCGAGTGGGAGAACATGACGCACAGACCGTCCTCGACCTGCATGACCCGAAGGTGCAGTGCGCGAACAAGAAGAAGCTGAATGAGGAATGGGTGAGAACTTTTTTACCATCTCCTTCTTGCCTGTTCCATAATCTGGAATGCGACAAAGGAAAGGAGCTGAATGTGGAATGGGTATGTCTTTTACCACCTGCCTTTGAATCTATCCATCTGAATAGACGTTATTTGAGTCGTATATCTCACTTCTAGCCCTAAAGTCGATAAATGCCCACTAAAACAAGGAAATTTTGTAGAATGTCGGCACCACCCGCAAGGCCTGTCGCAACCGCAATGGTACGTCTGAGATCGTCACTCTGGGCTGTGTTCTCGAGGATGGAAGCGTGCTTGGATTGAGGGAATCGACGGTAATACTTTCAAGCCTTATCAAACCGAACGAAACTTTCAGTATGTTACACTGTAGAAACAGAGTCATTTTCCATTCAGCTTGTCTGCGTTTCTTTAGATTGTTCTCCCAAGGAAGAAAAAGGACAACATGACCATTACAGGTCGTCAAAGCCGTCCAGCCCGGTCACGAGACCCTCAACAGGGTGCAGTGTCTCCCTAGTACTGAGGGCACCGTGCAGCTTGTCAAGCAACTAGAGCGAACACCCGACAAGCAGGATGAGAAGAACCCCTGTGGAGAGAACAAGTTCGGGGAGGTTTGGGTGAGTCATTTTGTTGTTGTTCTTATTGCTGTTTGTGTTGTTTTGATCAGATAATGCTTGCAGGTCCACCAGCGCTTCCTCAAGAAGTGCAAGGCCATCGAGGGAAATGTTCTCAGTGGAGTCACCATTGGATGCGTAACGAAGAATGAGACGAGGATGCTGGAAGGAGAACTGATTGAGGAGGTAAGGGGTTGTTGTTGTTGTTGTTGTTTTTACCTTAAAGGTATAATGACAAACGATGTTCTTTTCAGGATGACTTCAACGTCAGTTGCAAGAGAAATGGAGATGGGAAGCTGGAGCTTCTTTACAAATCCAATCAGGCGGAAGAATCAAAAAATGGGGAATCGAAGACTGAGAAGACGAGGCCAAAACAAAAGATGACTCATAAAGCAACGAAGCTATTGAATATCCGCTTTGATTAATTGCTGACATTCGAAATTAATCGATAATCGACGACATTTATCGCGTATTCTTTCTGTATTGTGTGAAGAAGTGCAGATAAAGTCTTGAATTTGAATTTTTTACGAATGCCTCCTTACATCCAAATGATAATTCAAACGATTCATAGCAAAAGTGACAATAGCTCAGAATGTATTCAAGTTAGCATTGAGACAGCTCCTTAAATATATCTCATTGTATTGATCGTAAGGCTAACAAGTGCAAGTCTAAGACACTTTTTTTTTTGAAAAGACAAAATACGCAAAGTGGTCCTTTTACAATGTTTATTTTGGTACACACAAACTTCGCTTCCTTCTTTCCTTGTTCGATTCATAAGTTCAGAATCGTACGCATCGCTATCAACCGTGGAATGTAAATAAGTATAACATTTAGAAAAACAATACAATACAATACAATATTTATCAGTGTCGCTTTCTGGGCGCTGATCAAGATGGGGTGTCAGAGGGTCATTCTTCTGATGGTCATTTTGCGGGGTCTCGGGTCAGGGGATTGGTCATCTTTTCATGTCACAGTCGCTACGACTGGAGAGAGTTCCGTTCTCCTGGCTCCCGATAGGAAATTTGACAATACAATATTTATCAGTGGCGTTTTCTGGGCGCTGATCAAGATGGGGTGTCAGAGGGTCGTTCTTCTGATTTCAAGATAGTCATTTCGAGGAGTCTCGAGTCAGAAGATTGGTCATCTTTCCTTGTCACAGTCGCAACGACTGGAGAGAGTTCCGTTCTCCTGGTTCCCGATAGGACGTTTTCATCTCGTTTGATGGCATTGCACACTGATAGATCCCACTGTAGGTCGAAACCGAAGCCTTGCGTGTTCTGGATTCTTCCGTGAACGCGAGTCCTCCAAACTCGAATGATCTATCTTTGAGCGAGAGCATCGAGCCTAGGTTCTGAGTGACCAAACATCTTAGAGGGAACAGAAAGTTTGACAACACCGTTCTCTAATTTAACTCTGGATTTTAAGTTCTGAGTTCTGCATGACATTTTACAATGAACATTCAATGTGGCCATGAAACTCTCAGAAATTATTCTCAACCTGATTCTCAAAATGTTCAGGAGCATATTTGAGTTCAAATCCGCATGTCAGAAAGGTTTTGAAATAATCGATTGTGCAAAAACTAGAATCTTCTAGCAGTTTCTTCACTTTTCCGTTGCGAAGTGCTCTATACCTTGCATGACACTTATCCCCGGTGTCTCAATAAAAGGCCCTCCCTTCGCCCGATTGTCATTCATACCTCGAGTATGAAACAAATCCTCCTTTTCTTCTCCCTTTGCCTTCTCCTCAACCATGCTTTGGCTGATACCTTTTTGAGGGGATGCCCAGGAGGCGTCACAGCTGGCTCAAAAGTGGTGAGAAGTAATTTATTTCAGACTTCTTTGTTTGTTGTTGTAATTGTTCACATTTTATTTTCCAGAATGTTTCAATCTATCGTACGGACTATTGCAATGAGTTGGATGGCGAGTTAAGAATGTATGAGTGCCACTTTCCCGAGCAGAAAAAGACAATCAAGCCGTATAGGGACGTTGAGGAGGTTTGTACCTTTCATTTTCAGTTCACCTTTATTCCATGCTGAAACCTTGAAAAGGAGGTTCATTGGGGAGGTGCCAAGGGGCGGGGCTTGGCTCGGATATTTTCAAAATTCTTCCAGGAGCACAATGGTATGCAGCACGTGTACCGGTGTGAAGCGTACGGGTACAACGGCGTAAGCTTCCGGCATACTGCCTCCAGGGTAAGATAATTGTTTAGAGTTGAGCTTGACGGACTAACGGACAGAGGTTGAAATTTCCAGAAAATCGCAGCATTCGAGCCCTCAAGTTTGACTGGAGGATGCGCGGAGGGAGGCATGCAGTGGCTGCCGAATGACCAGGAGGTAATTTTCCCACTTTATCTGTATATTAAACTTCGGATACGCCTTAAGTAGTAAGCTTTTAAATGTAAGATTCTTTAAGGCAATCCCATGTTAAACGTGTTAGGATTACAGTTCTAAAGTTGTTTAATTGCAAGCATGATGCAATACATTAAGGACGACGGCAACTTCGTGCGTCGCTGCAACCCCGACACACAACACATGGAAGTGATCGCCTGTCGCTCATACAATGGGTCCTTCGTCTTGCTGGATGGATCATTCCATTCTACGGTTAGCGTCGAATGAAACAGTTTTTTATAGGAATTTTTTAAAAATATAATTTTGATATTTATTAATGTTCATCATCAAAATGCTTCAGCGCTTTAACGAATCGAAAGGAAGCGTAGAATCGGACACTTTCTGCAATCCGCAAGGAGACACAGTGCAGTTGGTGGAAACTGTCAAAGTCCTACCTCCGCTCTGTGAGAATGGAAGGAAGATCAATGAGACTTGGGTAAGCCTTATTTGAGCACCAGGTCGGATGAAAACCATTTCGCAATACCGTCTCTGACATGACATTTGTTTCTCGCCTATTTCCGGTTCTCATCCGACCTGAAACCTTATTTGTTTCTATTTTTACCAGCATTTCGAAATCAGGAGGAGAACAATCTGGAATTGCGCTGCTCTGCGTATTCGGACGAGATTGGCATCACCGTTGTCTCGTGTCTGTTCGACGAATCGCGAGGATCGAATAAATTTCAAATGACAAGAATTCCGCTTGGAACAACGGAGTACGTGGTAAGGAATTTGAATTTATTTATTAAATATCTATAGATGATGATCGTTTGAACTACGGACCTAGGGGTAAACAACTCTAACAAGCCTTTAACTTCCGGGTATCTTAGTGCTCCTAACAGTAGACCACACCGTTCTGCTGGGCGTAGTCGTCGCATAACGACGATTAACAATATTTTAAAAACTATTTAAAAAAAATAAAATGAACTCTTTTCCTGTTGTAGCATGGCCAAGGGTCGATGACCTGCGTCGAGACCGGGTATGCCACCGCGGAGCTTCAGCCTTTCAAGGAGAAATGCACGAATGGTCGAGGCAAAGGGGAGGAATGGGTCAGTCCTTGTTATCAGATCTCTAATGAAATTGTATCTTGAGCCTACTCGGCTATGACTAGAGTAATCTATTCTGTTTGGATTCAATTCTTACTCGTCTATTCATTATTTGCTCCTTCGAGAGTACATATGCAAACGGCATGCGCTGAAGAGAATTGAAGGGGCTGTTAGAGGGTGCGAAGTCTACGATCCCGAACTTGCAACCCTAAATTGAATAGTGCATTCCAGGAAGAGGACGGCTTCATCAAAGCCTGCGTTGACGATGGACTAACATTGGACGATGGGGCAGTCACAATCTCCATCAAAGCATGCATTCATAAGAATGTGACCATCCCTATCGATGAGTGGCGCAAAGTGGTAAGTTATGGTCTGACTCTCTCATTTCGCAACGCTCTCTCACCGGTAAGAGAAACGAGAGAGTACGGGAAAACGAGAGAGGCGGACGATTGCTCGTTATCTGGATCTTATCTCCGTCACGACGTTAAAATTGCAGCCGCGCGGATCCTGTAAATGCGAGCGAACGGACAATCTGCCGCGGATTCCGGGCAGGAAAATCCCGGCAGTCGAAGCGAGGGTCCTCTGCAAGGGTACGGGCAAGACCCGGACAGCCGTCGAGACGACCACGGCCGCCTTTGAGCGTCCTGACTGCATGAAGCCGGAGAATTACGACAAGGAATGGGTATATTGTGATTATTTTCGAAAATAGTGAAATGAGGCTAATTTAAGATCGAGGGCGCATTCGTTAGAGCGTGCAAGAAGATCCAAAAAGCGAATCAAACATTCTATTTGGGGGCAACCGACATTGCCTACCGCTGCATCACGCCTGGGGGAGATCGAATCGTTATTGAGGAGGAGAAGACATTGGTAAAATCTAAATTTTATGATTGAATGTATTTAATGATTGCAGGACAATGGAAACGTCTACGATTGCGCTAGAGTGAATGAGACTGAAGCCAAGTTGGTTTTGCTCACGCCTGAACAAGCAGTACTCCCGAGAAAGTGCGAAAACGGCAAGAGGGTGAACGCAACATGGGTGCGCTTACACATCTTTATCATCGTTGAGTTTGGCACATTTGAGGAGGAAAAAGTCGAGCCTTTCAAACGACTCGAATTCGCCTGTCAAGTTAGCGAATCCGGTAAAGCTGCAGTCGTTGTTACTGCGTGTTTCGGAAGAAGAGATAACAATCCGAGCGAACGCTATAGAATTCCGCTGGGAGAAACGTATGGAAATGTGAGCTGCAGCGCCCAATACCTTTAACCAGAAATCTCGATTCTAGGCGCGATACGGGCAGGAGAAATGTATCCCTACGGAGGATGGTCTGGCGAAGATTGAATATATCCAACCGATTTGCGCAAACGGTAGAAAGTTGAAGGAGGAATGGGTATGGGTTTCATCTTTAGGTTGAATAATTGATTTTTCAACTCAGGAAGAAGACAACCTCGTCAAGAGATGCGAGATGGAAAGGAGAAATGCTGAAGCCATTATCGTTATTAAAAGATGCGTTGTCGAGGGAGAGACCATTCCCGTTGGAGCGGAGCGAGAAGTCGTGAGTTTGACTAGGAGTAATTTGTAACTTGCTTGATACTGAATAAAAACGTCGCAGTACCTCGAGAGCCGAGGCGTCAACGCCTCGTGCCGCTGCACTCGCTCGGACAAGAAACCAGAGAGATTCCAGGTTGATTTCAAGCATATTCAAGCATATACAGAATTGGGTTATCTTGCTGAAATTCTATCTCGATTATGGCGCTAAACCCCTACTGCTGAGTGAGTCATGCAGGAGATACAGTAGCGCCGGAAAGTCATTGGTCACTTTTTCAATCTGCTGTAACTTTTTAGCCAGTGAATGAATCGAGCTGAAATTTTAAGAGGATATAGGAAATGTATCGAAGTTTATGGTGCTTATGAAATGGGATCGAGAAAAATCGATATTATTGCATAGTGATGACGCAATCAGACCCTACTTTTTCGAAAATTCATAATTCTTTGGTAGATTTTTTCGTTCGCTTCAAACTTTCTGTGCATAGAGGTACGGACCAGGTCTACCTAAGAAAAAAATTTGGAGTTGCTAGGACTTGCTGCAGGGGCTGCAGGGTTGCTGCAAGTTCTGGGTCGCAATTTTATAACTCGGCTTCTAGACGCGATAGAGACCCGTTCTAAGCGTCAAAATGATTCTTACAATGAGTATTGATGATCCTGAGAATATGGTAATGATTGCTCATCAT
>LS543287.1:533234-544912 GCA_900490775.1 Pristionchus maxplancki
AATTTTCATTACAGTACTTTCGGGTAATAATTAATATTTCTGTTCTAGTGTGTCTGAAAGGCAGTCACTTGAAACGCCCAAAATCCAAATATTGAGTAATTTCGTCAAGTCTGACGGAAATGGCAGCCAAGTCGGTGTTTTACGGTAAAATACCGTCAAATACCGTCGGTGGAACGTTTTGCTCCAAGTTGACGGTATGTTTTTACCGATAACAACAATAACAACAATAATAATAACAACAACAACACAGGCCGCCGGAGTGTACAAGTGCAAGGTCATGCCGTACGGTACAGCGAATCTCGTATTAATCACGCACACCTCTACGAATCCCTCCCCTCTCACGCCTGAACCAACCTGTGAGAACGGTCTGAAAGTCGGCCAGCAGAAGGTTATTAATTAATAATTAATAATTAATAATTAATAACTTTAAATAAAAATGAAATGTTCAGAAAAACCTCGGAGTCGTAAGCGTGTGCACGAAAGACCTGGTTATGGTGGCGGCTTTCTGTGAATTGACATCCTACGAGAACAGGATCCCGATTGGAGATACGGTTCGGGTGGTGAGTCGAAAAACAACAACAACAACAACAAACAACAACAATAACAGCAACAACAACAATAAAAACAATTACAGAAGGGAACTCAATGGTCTTGTGAGAAGAGAGGAGACAACGATGCTGAATTCGTGAGCAAGTCGTTCAGCCGACTCTGCGAAGAGGGCGATTTGACGGTGGATGCGTGGGTACGTCTTTTGAATAACAAAAACAACAAATAATAACAAACAAACAAATAAAAACAACAAATAAAAACAAATACAGATCGCCGCCGGCGTCCTGCGAGACTGCGTGCGCACGGGCGACAAGCCGATCGTCAATGCGAGAATGTGTATCATCCATGGAGATACGATTGTGGAGATAGGACAGAATCTGGTGGAGGTAAGATATTATATATAATTTTTATTTTTATTTTTTTTAAACTAATAATTCACAATGCGATAGCGGACAGAATCTGGTGGAGGTAAGATATTATATATAATTTTTATTTTTATTTTTTTTAAACTAATAATTCACAATGCGATAGCGGACAGAA
Source organism: Pristionchus maxplancki (assembly GCA_900490775.1). Lineage (NCBI taxonomy): Eukaryota > Metazoa > Nematoda > Chromadorea > Rhabditida > Neodiplogasteridae > Pristionchus > Pristionchus maxplancki. The sequence continues at coordinate 534,324 of LS543287.1, forward strand.
TCTGGTGGAGGTAAGATATTATATATTATTTTTATTTTTATTTTTTTTAAACTAATAATTCACAATGCGATAGCGGACAGAATCTGGTGGAGGTGAGTAAAGAATTCGAAACGAAAAATTTTAAAAAAAATAATATTCAGGAGTTCATCACGTACAGATGCGAGGTCATGGGCGACTTTGACGCGAGGGTGACGCAGGTAATAACACGTTTTCCGTTGTCAACACAAAAAAAACACAATACCACAATAACATCATTACAATAACATATTATTTAGGACACGAGCAGAATCGACCCCCGCTACTTCCAAAACAATGGACACTGCATGAACGGGAAGAAGGTCGGCAATGAGTGGGTGAGTGTCATAATAAAAACAGTAACAACAATAATAACAACAACAACTTCATCTCAGACCGACCGCGGCGTCCGTCGCGCTTGTCGCTAGAAGAAGAGTCCAGTCGGAACCTACCCTGTCATCCATTACTACCCTGTTATTGTCGATCTGGGATGCGTGATGCCCGATGGTAGAATCGTGCCTGTGGGGGAGAGAGCTCAATGGAGGGCTTTGAATGGCGATAATGAGGTTAATCTGGTCCTGTAACATAGACGATCAGCATTCCAACCGTGTTTCCTTCAGGAAGCAGCAATTCTTAATAATTCTACTAGATAACCTCGCTTTTGTTTAATTTTTCCAAATCAAAAATCATGAGTTGTTCAGACCATCACCGAAATCTTGAACTGTAAGGAAGGACCGAAGGGCTTTGGCGCGGTGGCACTGCGAGGAGGCATCGGACCACCAGATGAGGTCTATGTCTGCGAGAACAAGAGAATCCAAGGAGAACAATGGGTAAGTCGATTCTAAAATCAAATCATCCCCAGTATATGAGGCCGATTGCTTAAGAATCGGACAATGCACCGAAGCGGTTGGCACAACGATTTTACGAAAACTTGTGGAAAGATGTTATTAAGGGTGCTGATAATCGAGGTCAACATCATTTTGCATAAACTTGACCGGTAAGGCCAGGCTGCAACTAGGCTGCAACCCTCCTAAAACCACCTTTTTATTAATAACTCGAGAACGGATGCTCATAATGACTTGAAAATTTTTTTACGAGTGGGTGACATGTGTTCAATGATATTGGTGAAGAATCACTGTGTTTAGTGATAAGATAAAAATGATCAAAAAATGATTTCGAATACTAGGCAAAAGCGGGATTCGTAAATTACATGGTTGGCTGCGCCTTGATCTGAGGATCATTTTTGTTATATTGGTCATGGGAAAAAAGCTAGACCTATTTTCGCAATCAGCTGTTTTCTTCTTCCCTTATCAAAGCGAGACCGCGCACTTTGCACGGAGAGTGAGGAATGACATGGGTTAGTGCGCCAATTGTCCTTTACTCACAAGTGATATGTGGTGTTGAGGTAACACTCCACGCCCCACCTCTCCCCTGCCAACAGATGGTCATCAAATCTTTATGATAGCAAAAATAAAACAATTAAAACGTTTGAAAAAATACAGCAAAAACTGTCAGTCTGATGAGGAATAGAACCAATACTGGAAAAACTTAAGCCTGGAGTGTTACCTCTACACCACATATCACTTGTGAGTAAGGGACAATTGGCGCTATAACCCATGTCCTTCCTCACTCTCCGTGCAAAGTGCGCGGTCTCGCTTTGATAAGGGAAGAAGAAAACAGCTGATTGCGAAAATATGTCTAGCTTTTTCCCCATGACCAATATAACAAAAATCATCCTCAGATCAAGGCGCAGCCAACCATGTAATTTACGAATCCCGCTTTTGCCTAGTATTCGAAATCATTTTTTGATCATTTTTATCTTATCACTAAACACAGTGATTCTTCACCAATATCATTGAACACATGTCATCCACTCGTAAAAATTTTTTCAAGTCATTTTGAGCATCCGTTCTCGAGTTATTTATAAAAAGGTGATTTTAGGAGGGTTGCAGCCTAGTTGCAGCCTGGCCTTACCGGTCGAGTTTGTGCAAAATGAGGTTGACCTCGATTATCAGCACCCTTAATAACATCTTTCCACAAGTTTTCGTAAAATCGCTGTGCCAGACCTTGTTCGATTCTTAGGCATACGGCCTCATATCTAAGATAAAATCTATTTGTAGGAGGACCGTAACGTACTTCGCACCTGCAAGGAAGTAGACGACAAAATGGTGATTGTCGCTCTTCACTGCGTGTTCGGCAACGAAACACTGGAGATTGGCCAGAACAAAATCACGAGTGTGAGTTTTATTAATTATTTAATTTGTTAATTAATTAATTAACTAATTAATAAAAATTAATTAATTAACCAATTCAGGACGTCACTTCCGTGGAGTGTGTCCGAGTAGGAGAGCACGATGCCGCTGTGGTCATCGATCTAGCTAAACCGGCAGATAAGGAGTGTGAGAATGGAAGGAAGCTGAATGAGGAATGGGTAAGGACCTAAATTAATTAAAATATAGAAAATGTACATAATTATGAAAATATCAATTTATCAGTTAATTAGTCCGTTAACTGGCTCATTTCAGACCGACAAGGAGTCCCGCAAGACCTGCCGCATCCGTAACAACAAAGCGACTATCGTTCTTCTCGGCTGTCTGCTTAGTGATGGAAGGGTCTTTGAAGTCGGACATAAGGAGGTATCGTTTACTTTATTCGACACTGTGTTCACTTTGGAACTAACAAATGTGTGCATTTTAGACCAAGACCAAGATCCAACCCGGTTATGAAGAGTACTTCACCACCCACTGCATCTCTGTGAACAATGTTGACGCGAGGTTGTACAAGACGACAGCTAGATCGAACGAGAGACAGGACGAGAGGAGTCCGTGCGGGGAGCACAAGTATGGAGATGTTTGGGTGAGAACTCCCTTCCCTCACCTCTTCCAACCACTTCCGACTAGTCAAACTAGTGCTTGAGATAGTGGTGAATTAATGTGAGACTTGGTTTACGAGAAGAAAAGTGACTAGAAAAACTTCTTGAAATAGATAAATAAAGGAAGATTTTCTAAATAAGCGGTACATGGAAGTATAAAGATCAACTCTGAGACGAGTAGATTCCGAACCAGTTATGAGCGCTTCAGTTGCGCAGGACTGGTTGCCGGAACAAGTCAGCAAAATTCGTTGCAGGAACACAAGAAATTCCTGAAGAAGTGCAAGGTCATCAACGACAACATTCTCAGTGGAGTGACCATCGGCTGCGTGACGCTCAAGGATACCCGCATGTTGGAGGGACAAGTGCTGGAGGAGGTAAACAACAACAACAACAATAACAACAATAACAACAACAACAATAACAACAAATAACAACAATATCTTCCAGGACGACTACCACATCAGTTGCAAGAGAAACGAGGATGGCAAGCTGCAGCTGCACTACTCTTTCTCTGTCGTGGAGGAGACCAAGACAGAACCTTATCATAACCATTTTGAATAATTTGCAATCGGGAATCAAACATTTAATCATAGACTACCTTTATCGTATATTCTTTCTGTATTGTGTGAAGAAGTGCAGATAAAGTCATGAAAGTGAATTCTGGTGATGTCTTCCTTCTTTTCTGAAAGTTGTGTCTACAATTTGTACAAACGTCTAGAGGAAGAAAAGAGAAAGAATGATTAAAAATTTTTGAAACCAAACGACTACAAACAGCTACAGAATAGATTCACTGAGCTTTTGCCTCAAGCATCGCTTCATGCCTTTCACAAACCGCTATGGAGAACTGATCCATTTCAAAATTTGTTTAGCCATAATAACACCCAGCACAAACATTGGAAAGATTTATTTAAAGTGATGCCATGATCCATTTTATTGTTACCGGTCAATCTAAGTGGACAACACGAGTGAAAAGGAGAATAGGAGTAACTGAAATGCACACTGGACAATGCCCACTGTCCGAAGTGCTAGCTTTTCCTTCCTGCGTTGTTGTGACCACTTGATAACAACGAACACTCTTCTCTTAGAACTATTTAGGTAGCAGCTAGTCTAGGGATGGCTGGCAAGAAATGACTGTCTTCATTAAGCACGGTCTCTCGCATCTCTTATCGGTGAGAGAGTACACGAAATGAAGAGACGATTTCTTGCGAAGCCATCCCTATGCTAGTCTAGAACGCGAGTTTCGAAAAAAATCCGATTTGTGATTGTGCAATCGATATTCCAACTTCCTGGAAGATCAAACCGTTCTTCCTCTTCTTCATCCGTTTCTGCTTCCAAGAAAAGTCTCTAGATGACACTTTGTCCGATTCCTCGATTCCCCCAAACTAGAAGTGGCTCTCCTCATCTTCCGTTGTCCCTCTTCACTCTCCCCTATAAGATAACGCATAGAAAGGAGAGAGCACATCGCTTCCGCTTCTTCGATGATCCTTGCCACTGCCTCCAAAACCTTCCTATAAAACGAGAGAATTGATGTATTCCTCACACTCAGCCATGGGATCGTCTCTTCTCCTTCTGGTGGCTTGCATCTGCCTTCAAGCAGCTCTGTCCCAGGCGGTTAGTTCCTTATTCAGGACAGTTGTGGTCCTCCGAACTGTCGTCTCACTCTCTATAAGAAGTTCACTTAATATTAGAACACAGCCTGTCTGATCAACGAGACGGTTTTCCCGCTCTGTCGTAGGGACTAAACTTCAAATAAGCCAGTACAATTCATTTATTTCAGCAGGGCCAGTGCCCGAGTGGGAAGAGGAATGGCGATGTTTGGGTGAGTATTTGATCCGCATCATCCTAGGGTGCGGGAATTCTCAAGTAGTGGGAGGATCAGTGATCGGGTTGACAGTAAAGATAGGATCTGTGGGCTTCTTGGTAGGCTTGGTTGGTTTATAGGTTAGGTTCTCAGGTTGCATTAACACTCATCATCTTAGGACGAGATGAAGGGCACGTTCGGCTTCCGCAAGCACTGCACTGTCGATGATGAAAATGGAGGTATGCATTTATCCAATCCTACATTCTCGTCTTCACTAACGTATCTACGTTACGGTAGAGCAAGGAGTACTGTAGGACGGTAATCAGTCATGTCGCTGCAGGATACTGCGTGAAGAATCTTGGATGCATCGCGAATGGTGGCTCGTTCGTCAAGAGAGGAGAGGAGCTGACTGAGGTTCCCTTCGTACTTATTCCTGGCCTGATCACCATCTCGTGTAACTCTCGTAACCTCTGAGATCTTCTGTGACTCAAATTATTCCCTTTGCAGTACTTCAGCAAGGAGTGCAACATCATCCACCGGTGCAAGATCAACGGGACGGTTACTAGCTACGAGTTTGTCTATGTACGTGAATTCTATTCATGGAGATATAGCAATCATCCAGTACCCTAGTGATGATGGAATTCATGAAGAATGTCTTCAGGACTGCACCGTCACGCGCAAGCCCATCTCCCCTCCTACTCCTACTCCGCCCACGCCCGTCACCCTCCTGCCCGCTACTGAGGGAACCAGAAAGGTTAGTTCGTTCATGAAATACTGGCCTGTATCCCCAACCTTAAGCCCACCGCTAGGCCCACCAATGAACCCACCGAGGAGAACCCAGTGGTCACTGGTCGACCCGTCACTGTGCCTCCGGTTGCGTGCCCCAAGGGAAGGCGGGATGGAGAGGAGTGGGTGAGTATTCTTCTCTATCTATTTCTCAGAAATCTTCAGAAAAATACATCTCGAACTTCACGTAGATGGTTCGATGAGACAATTCCTTCAAGCAGCACTTAAAAATAGTTGTATCCTGAAATGTCTTCACTTCTACGTCTATGATACTGATTACATCTTCAGAACGAGCTCAACAAAGCCTCTGAAAGAGAATTCCGCAAGAGATGCGAAGATGGTTGTGTGATCGTCATTGGATGCATCTCACAGAAAGGAACCGTCGTACCTAGAGGAAAGAACCATACCGAAGTAAGCGGAGGCGATGCACCAGGCTAATAGGATTGTAGAGCACTGGGTCATTGGGAGGAGAACCATACGGTGGTATTCTCTATTTGTCTGTTGATATTTCGAATACATGGGCACGAGAAGATTCAATTAACTCTTCTCAATCATTCATTTCAGCAATGGAACGACAAGTGCGATCTCATCACTGCATGCATTGCAGTCGGCAACGATAGCACAAGAGTGACGGACGATCTGGTAACACTTTACCAAGATATTTCTCGATCTTCTGATCCTATGATTTGCATGGTGGAACGAAAAGTTATCGATCTGGTTGCAGTTTTGCAACGGATCCACCGTCATCCCTCGGACGACTCCTGGAGTGACTGGAAAGCCTACTGATAGACCTACCGAGAAACCCACCGACAAGCCTACCAAGCCTACGGATAAGCCAACCAAACCTACTGACAATTCAACCAAGCCTACCGGCAAACCTACCAACCCCACTGATAAGCCCACCAAGCCAACCAAGCCTACTGATAAGCCAACTGACAAGCCAGAGAACCCCACCGACAAGCCTACCAAGCCTTCCATCAAGCCGACCGATGAGCCCGTCTTCACCATCAAGCCTATTACCGATCCCACCGAGGAGAACCCCGTAATCACTGGTCGACCCGTCACTGTCCCGCCGGTTGCGTGTCCCAAGGGAAGGCGAGAGGGCGAGGAGTGGGTGAGTGCTTCTTGTCTCTCAACGCTCTTGAGAAATGATCTAGATAACTCTAAAATGCAGCTGTTCTACTTAGCATAGATCTGTCTCAGCGCTTTTTGACATGGAAGCATCTTCATCTGTGATAGTGATTACATCCTCAGAACGAGCTCAACAAGGCTGCTGCTCGGGAATTCCGCAAGAGATGCGAAGATGGATGCGTGATCGTCATCGGGTGCATCTCGCAGAAGGGAACCGTCGTGCCGAGGGGAAAGAACCATACCGAAGTAAGCGGAGGCAATGTAACAGGCTAATAGGATTGTAGAGCTCTGGGACATTGGAAGGAAAACCATACGGTGGTATTTTTTATCTGTCTGTAGATAAAGGGAACGAGAAGATTCGATTAACTCCTCTCAATCATTCATTTTAGCAATGGAACGACAAGTGCGATCTCATCACAGCCTGCATTGCAGTCGGTAACGACAGCACGAGAGTCACGGACAATCTGGTAATCGAATCATGATTTTGTTTCTTACCTGTAGCGACCCTCTAATCTAAGTGGTAAGATGGATCAAAAGTGATCGATCTTGTTGCAGTTTTGCAACGGATCCACCGTCATCCCTCGTACGACTCCGGGAGTGACTGGAAAGCCTACCGATAAGCCCACTAAATCTACTGAGAAGCCTGAGAACCCAACTGACAAACCAACCAAGCCTTCTAAACCTACTGACAAGCCCTCCAAGCCCACTGACAAGCCAGAGAATCCCACCGATGGACCAACCAAGCCTACCATCAAGCCCACGAACAAGCCCACGAACAAGCCCACCGAGAAACCCGTCACCACCTACACGGAGGAGCCGGCGGCTGAGACGTGTCCGGGCGGCAAAAAGTCGGGAGAGGTCTGGGTGAGTTTTTTTGTTGTTTTTTGTTGTTTTTTACTCTATTTAGTGAAATTAATTCATATCGATTGCAAACTTGCAGGAGGACGGCCGTTTCGTCAAGAAATGCGAGATTGTTCCTGGAGAAGGTATCTGTTCTTCTTGCAATTCTTCTTGAATGCTTTCAAATGATATTCATGCATGATGTTGTACAGTGCCTAAGAGCCTTATAGCTAGCTAGCTAGCCGGATGATAACCGGAAGTAGGCAAGGGACAACTGTTATGTCAGAGACGGTGTTGCGAAATAGTTCTCATCCGACCTAGTGCCGAATTCACCGCATTCATCTCATCCCAGGTCACTGCGTCAAGGTCGTCGGCTGCCTCTCCGCCAAGAACGGCGCGCACATCAAGAAGGGCGAGAATATGACCGAGGTATTGATTCTCATCTCTTATGGTGTGTATTGCACGCATATTGCGCACACGCGTTTGCCTGTGGGTCATGATGAAATAGTGGATATGATGCAGTACAATTGCTGGAAATAACACCGACCTTTTCAGACATACACGGGCGGCTGCAAGCGCACCACGTACTGTCTGGATCACGGCAAGGAGACGAGAGTGGTGGATGGGGATCTGGTTCTGACTGTTCTATTATTTCCCCTCACTTTCTCTCTCTTCGTTGTCTAACTTGAAGAAAAAGGACAAAGCATGCCATTCCATTGACATTCGTGCAGAATTTTCAGCTGCTGAAAATAGCGGGAAACAAAGAATACTTGAAGGTCTGCCCCGCCTCTCCTACCCCAGCTCGCGAGACCGAGCGCCCGTTCACTAACCGACCGACGAGAGGCCCCATCTACTGCCAGAACGGCAAGAAAGTGGGAGAGACCTGGGTTTGTTTTTCTTGTTGGTCACCACAAAAACAGTAACAACAAACAAAAAAACACAACATAATAATCATAAAAAATCTCAGATCGAGGACAACTTTGTGAACATCTGCACTACTGATGGAGAGGGCATGGTATGCATCAAGGTTGGTTTCTTGCAATCGATTGTCCTCTATTCGGATAATTGATCTGACGTGCTTTCAAAGTAAATCTAAAAATACAATTTCGAAAATCTTAATAAAGTAAATTCAGAAAATCGCCTGCGTCACTCCCCTTGGACATCGTGTGGAGAGAGGCGAGACGTATGTGGAGAAGGAGGGACAGGTTGGGTTTTATGATCAATAATTCATCAGCAACGTCCTGATCACAATGTCTAATAGAATGATGATTAAGGATGCATTTTCAAAATAAAATAAAAAGAAATTAAAAAATTTCCAGAGAAGCGTCAAGTACGAGTGCATCGCCGACGGAGAGGTCACCCATTTCATCCAGAGAAATAAATAAATGAAGTTGATGGAATAAATAATAAATAATAATTGTTGTTGATCACATGGCGCTGCTCTAAAAGATGTTTCATACAAGTCCTCGGGGTTTCACTGTGATCCTCTGCTTCGATAGTACTCTTGTTTCTCTGCTATTGGGTTGCCCGATCAATTCCAACACCCAATTAATTGACTTTGCGGTCGCTAAATCCGAAAAAAATGAAAAATGAGATATAAAAATCAATTAAATGGGTCTGTTTAATACCAATTACCCACTTAATTGACTTGGGTATTGAAGTGACATCTCTACTCTGCAATAGGCAATACCCTCTGGCTATGCTCCTATCAGCGATCATTCAATGGAGGTTTATGAAATCAAGTCTGCTTGGCCACCTCCGATCTTTAATTGTGTGGCGTCTACCACTTCACATACCCGGCGTTCGCTTCTTCAAATCATTTTTCTGTGAAATATTACTGCAATCGTTCGTTTTGATGCAGTTTTTACAAAAATTATTGTTGTGTTATTTTTGTAATTTACCTTCTCTTTCTTCAGCAAAATGTCGATAGTTTCCATCGCACCTGTCACATGCAACCTACTCGGAAACAATTCCGCTCATGTTTTTACGACGTCAGACAGAACACTCCTAGACGGAATGAAGCCGGTCGGGCCTCCCATAACTTCGGTGCTTGTCATCAGTAAGCTATTAAGTAATATTATAATTGATTATTGAATCAACATAATTATGGTTTCCCTATCCTAATACAACTGGTGGTGTGCAGGTCGTGAATTCTAAGACATCTCATCAGTCGCTATCAGGGCTGGGATTTTTTGATTTTGATTTTTTTGATTTTTTGAATTTTTTGACCAATTCAAAAAATTCAAAAATCAAAATATTTTTTGAAATTTTTTCAAAAATCAAAAAAATGATTTATCACGTATTTCAAGCGATTTTCGACATATTTTCAATGATGAAGCCGTGAAATTAAGAAATAAAAACAAAAAATAGATGCTGGATACAATCTGAGTCCCGCATTTCGTAATAAAATGCCACTTTTCAGATGGATAGATCTCCGAAATGGTGTGTCCATGCACTCGTGATGTTTGTAATTTTGACTAAAACTATAAAAACTTCTGATTATCTCTATTTAGGATAAGATTATCGATAAATCTTGAGAAAATAAGTGAAAATAACGTACTTTTACTGTAAACCCGGTTTAAAATAAGCATTTGAATTGGTCCTCAAAAAATTTTGAATTCAAAAATTTTTTGACGACATTTTTTGATTTTTTTGATCAAAAAATTTTTGAAATTTTTTTCAAAAAATCCCAGCCCTGGTCGCTATGCACGCACAACACTCGATTCCCGATTCGTTTACGTCGCTAATGAAGATTCCCTAATCTGCAGTCCCTCGGATTGAATTCCCTTCCAAGGTATGGTATTTTTTTATTTTAGCCGAGGGCGAGAGATACCGCGACGGGGTGAGTGAAATCGTTACGGAAGCACTCCAAAGACACGCCAAAACGCTGTTGGGTCCGAAGAAGAAGGCGAGGAAAATGGAGGAATTGATAAAGAAGGAGAAGCATAGGTAGAGACCGCAAGCTCCGCCCACTTTGTGTGGAGGGAGAATGGACGTAAATCTGCGCGGGGGCCAGACTATGCGAATTCTCAACCAATCTTGATGCGATAAAGAAGATTCGGTAGCTATACCGACTCTTCACAAATGTCCCAAGACGCATCTTGATCGGACAATTTTGAGTAGGTCAAAAACGCCCGAAACGGT
>LS543287.1:549225-564013 GCA_900490775.1 Pristionchus maxplancki
ATCTATATAAAACAATTTTAACATGCTGATATCAACTAACCCAATAGTGGAAAATGATCAGGGGAGTGTGTTCTTTCTTCCTGTGAAGTGCTGGCGCGCACTTTTTTCTCCTTTAATTTTTCGATTTTTCACGAAAGCGAAAATTTTTGCATCATGTGGAATTAGTTTCATTCGATAGAGCTCGAAATTCTGATAAGACTGTGAGATTTCAGGCCATTTTGACCACTCCTTGAAGAAAAAACATCGAAAAACGCGTTTTTGGCCGAAATGGGGGGTGCCCCTCCCGGAGCGCGGAGGGGACATATTGCGAAATCGACCTCACCAGCGTGTAGTGGGTCAAAAATAACCCCTATAGCCAACTTTTGAGACATTTCGATTTTTTACCTGTTCCAACCACTTGTTGAACCTAAGGCGGACGGCCTCATATACTCCTTTCGACAGAAGTCCATCGTATGAGAACTATTTTGCAATACCGCCTCTGACATAACAGTTTTCCCTCTTCTAGTCCGGGATTTCCTCCGGCCTAGTGCCGTCCATATTCAAGATATTTCAGTACTTCAACGATCGATGTGATGTTACTTCGGCATGCTTCGCCGAAAAGGCCGGAAACACGCACAAAGCCACGTTCACATCTAAAGGAGTAGGTATCATTCCTTTTTTTTGTTGTTATTTTTAATAACGTTGTAACATAACAACATTTATGCATGTGTGCGCGAATGCACATGAATGCTTATTTCGAAATAGTTTCCTAGAATCATCTTTCCAGCTCTGTGACGGCTCCACACTGTACACGCGTACCACGTCAAAGACAAGACCCGAGCGAACGACTACCACGGTTAAAACCACAACTACGGCAACTGAGCCAACGACTACCACAACTACCACATCGAAACCAACCACTACCACAACTACCGCGACTAGCACAGCTAAACCCAAAACTATCACGACTAAATCTTCGACTACCACAACTGAGCCCACTACCACTACGGAATCAACGACTACCACGGCTAAACCCATGACTACCTCAACGGAACCAACGACTGCCGCAACCGATCCAGCGCCTAGCAATAATGAGCCCATGGCTGTGGGTGAACCGTCTTGCGCCCTGAGCAAATGCCCAGCGGAGATGGAGGGAGAGGAATTTGTGAGTATATCCCTGACATTTCTTCGAATTTCGCCGAGTAATCGTCCGACTCTCTCATTTCACAATGCTCTATCGTCGGTTAGAGCAGCGAGAGAGCGTGCGAAAATGAGAGAGCGAGATCATTCCTCATTTCGCCTCTTGTCAGGACACGATGGATGGCAATCAGACGAGGGCCATGTTCCGGTACAAATGTACTGATGGTTGTATTGTGTTTCTCGGTTGCATTACCGACCTGGGAAAGCTGCTGGGAAACGGCAAGAATGGCACCGAGGTAGGTCTCGAATTCAGAATTCAGAATTCAAAAAGAACATTTCCAGTATCACAATGAGAAATGTGATACGGAGATGGCGTGCTGGATCGAAGGCGATGTGGCGTGGTTCAGGCGGAATCAGGTCTGTTTTTTTAAATTATTTCGAAATGTAAATTAAAGAGCTACAATCCCCTGACCCGAGATCCCTCAAAATGACAATTTCGAAGTGTGAAGAGCAGCCCTCTCACACCCCATCTTGATCAGCGCGCAGAAAGCGACACTGATAAATGTTGTAAAATTGTATTGTTGTAAATTAATGTTTTCCAGCTCTGCAATGGATCCTCGGTGCTCCTTCGGTCTGCCGGGGAATCAACCACAACCACGGCAGCGAGAACGAAGAAACCAAGATCCACAAAAACAACCAGACCAAAGAAGACCCGCTTCACTTCACCCCCTCTGTCCACCATGTCTACTCACACACAGAAGACCAGGAAACCTTGTATACAGACCAATCGTCCGAGAAACTCCCGAAAGTTTTCAACTCGAAAGCCACTATACCACGGGGGCCGATCTTGATTTTTTCTCTGTTTTCACGGTTTCACATCAAGCTCAAGTTTCTTCAAGCTTTTTCGAATACGAACAAGCTCGCACCTTTTCTATTGTAAAGTGCTGAATGAGTGTGTGAAAGCGATGCAACAATTTGCGGTTTTTTTTTGTTATGTTTTCTTCAAGAGCTCAAGAAATTGTTCAACTTTCATTCAAGGTTCTGTTCAATACTCTGTGAAACTCATTTGAGTGTTCCATTGATGACAATTCTTCCATGACAGCATTTTATTAGGCTGAAAATGTGAGAAAATGTTCAAGTTCCTCCCCGCCGGCTGCACTCGCACGACCTACGGCATGGTAGGGATGAAATGATTCTCTTCATTTCGTCGCCACTCTGAGCGGTGAGAGAGTATGCGAAATGAAGAGACGATTTCTTGCGAAGCCATCCCAACAACATGGACGAGGGCGAGGGGACTAGTGATGACAATTCGGCACGCGCCTCTCTCGTTTCGAATGATGTCTCGTCGGTGAGAGAGACGAGAGAGCACGCGAAATTAGGAGAGACGAGAGCCGATTTGTCACTTGCTCGCTGGGAATACGATACCCTTGCTTTCCCAATGCTTCTAGGGCACGTTACCTTTTGCAACCGAAGTCACTACCAATTTACCGACCCCGGAGGGACAGAAGGCTTGGTTGGCCTGGGTGGGGGATCGAACTCGTGACCCTTCGATGCGCCTCACAAACATAATGATTAATAATTAGATAAAGCACCTTCTCATCATTGTGTCAGTTACAATACGAAAAAAAGACTTATCGGAGTAATTTCATTGATTTGTCTGTGAAGCTGTTCTCGTTCGCCATTGAGTTGGAAGTTTTATGGCGTCACATCAAGCTGCGTGTTTTCAAAAGAAACCCTCATTTAACTTGGAAATTGGTAATTGCCGAACAAGGATATAAATGTGAACTCGAATTTGTCTGGATCAAAGTGGCAACCAAATCCGATGCAGGTTTGGCTCTTCTACCTCGTCTCTGCAGCAGTTCTCGGAAGTTGCGCAGGTTAGAAATCTTGTTACTTGTGCAGTTCTCCGGAAGAGAGTCTAGTCTAGCACATCCTCCTCCATCCCCTACCGTTAGTCAATCTCATTTCAAGAATGAGTGAAACTTAACCAACCTAACGGAGAATTCCACACGTGCCGAAATTGTAACATTTTGAAATTCTGATAATGAATGTTTGAAGATGAAGTTGTCGAGCTCGCATTCAACATGGTCAAGGGAGGCCTGGAAGACCTTCCCGTGTTCGGCAAAATTGTGAAAATGGCCGCGCCGCTGGCCGAGAAAATGCTTGGCATCGAAAAGGCGGACATTTCTAGCATCGCGAAGGGATTTCACGAGGTTTTCTTCACAGAAAACATGGGGGAAACGACATTAATTTCAAGATAGGATCTCGGCTTGCCCAGTCGATCGGCCGTCTTCAATTCTCCAGTGACTTTCGGGTGGCTGAAGATGTGAGCTTAGCAACATTAATATTCCGTTCACTGAAATCAATTCAGGTTCAAGTCAGCGCCAATATGCTGATGCAGTATTTGTTTGATATAACGATCCCGGGAAGAAATCGTACGAGTGCGATTGTCACTTTTATTTCACATCAAGGTTTATTAATTATTAATTATTATTTTAATTATTATTTTAATAATTATTTTAATTCGCAGATCATTAATGGGCAATGGGAACGAGTGCTGCGCTCCCAAATTGAAAATGATCACATGCGGAACAAAATGATTGGAATTTTGCAAGAATTGGTAAATTTTTTATTTTTTTTCACTTTAGTTTTGTTTAAAACTGAACCATTCAGACACTGGTCACTGTATTCCAGCATGACTTTTCCGTCAACATTTCCAGGCCAACGAAACAGGTATTCTTTCTTATTTCGTGATGACTGTAACTGTCTAACCTTTAGAAAAAGGAAGAGGCTTTCAAAGTACTGGAGCACAAACTTACTGAAATTAAGGACAAAACGCCGGAGATATTGGAAACGTTGAAGAAATACGTAATTTAGGCAATGACATTTCCGTGTTGATTGATTAATTGCAGAATTTCAAATCGTCCATGGAAAAAGTTGTCGGAGCAGTGATGGAGAGGCATTCCAAAGCAGAGGCCGCGACTCAGGCCAAGCATCTTTCGGAAGCACTGCTAGACTTCTATTCGGAGTACGCTCTTAAAATTAATTAGACAAAAAATTAAACACTAAAAATAAGACAATTTAAGTGATCGCTTTTGCGTCATCGTCGCTAAGGACATCTCCTCGCTATCGCCTATCTACATCTTTGCCAAGGAGGTACGAAGTCGTACTTAAATCCGCACCAATCTCATTAGTGTAACGAAATCATTCTTCCTATCAGAATCAGCATTTATCAGGGGTCGCTTTACAGCGCTGATTAGGGGTTTAGGACACTCCACTCTTCTTTTTTTAGGTTTCCTATGAACTGCGCGAATGTTTGCACGAATCCGATTTACAGGACAACATCTACCGCGACGCTCACTACGGCGTGATCGTATACAGAAGCAAAACGGCTCACAAAATGAAATCGAAGGAAGTGGCTGCATTCCAACATTCGATTGACGGATCGTTCCAAGCGTCGGAGCGGTGGTATGTTTTAGACATGACTCTCTTCATTCAGCACACTCTCTCGCCTTTCTCACCTGTGAGAGAGCACGCGAAATGGATAGTCGTTTTTTTCTCGAAGCAATATCTAATAGGCTTTAAAAAGCCCATCAAACCTTTCGATTGTTGCAGCCCCACCGACCACTTCGACTCGTTCAAGAAATCGCTTGACACGGACAAAATCGGCCTTGCTGTTGCGACGGAGCAAACAGTAGCAGATTTTCTAGTCACGGTGGTCTGCGATCCCAAATCGAACTACTACGAGGCGCAGACTGACTGCCCTGTACCCTATAGCATGACCACTCAGTGGGATTCATTTGTGATACCCTTCCTGGTCACTGCGGTGGCGCCTTGACTGTGTTGTAAAAGTATTTTTTGGGTGGCTCAATAAAGTTAAAGTAAAACAACAACGATACAACTGACATAATAAAAACAAAATCAATAACATGATAGCTGAACAATCAAAAAAATCTAACAATTCTTAATCAGGTGGCCTTTTATCAAAACCCATTGCGCCCCCTGGAACTTGTCAAACTCTCTTGTGATTCGCTCGAGCACCTCTGTCTCGTTCGTTCCTAGAAATTGTATTAGTGAATCAACGTCATATTTCTCTATTGTTTTGTGTTCCCTGAGACAATTCTTCCTCATGCCGTTTATACGTGCCAACCGTCCCAGAAACTCCCGAAAGCTATTTCCGTGAAACTCGGAAGCCGCTTTTTCTCTGAATTCACGGTTTCACAACACATTAAGCTTTTTCGAACTAGCTCGTACCTTTTCAATTGTAAAGTGAGTATGAATTAGGGATGGCAAAAACTGTCCAATGGACTGTCTGAGACAATTGACTGTCCCAAAATTTGGGACAGTCAACTGTCTCAGACAGTCGACTGTCCCAACTTCGAATTGGTGATATTTTATAATTCTTGTGAAACATAAGCAATTCACTAGTCAGCTTCAACATTTTCAACCACTCAAAAAATCTTAAACTAGCAAAAACTCAACACGTTTCAAGTCATCATTTTAGTCATCATTTTAATCTGACGCCGTCTGAAATGTTCTCTAAAACTTTGGGACAGTCGACTGTCTGAGAAGCGAGAGAGCATTCCACTTTCGGATCATTCCTGTCTCTCAACTCGCGAGGGGAGCGGTTCGTTCAGACAGTTTTTTGCCATCGACTTTTAATCTTTTAATCGGGTTACTGTTCAATGCTCTGTGAAACTCATTTGAGAACTTGTAGCAACCTACAATCGGTGTTCCTTCGATAAAAATTCTTCCCTTGAAATTAGATTTTTATGATATCTTGAAATTAGATTTCGATGATGTGGAAATGTTCGCACACTCATAATTAGAGACCGCAAGCTCCGCCCCCTTTCGAGGGATAGGGAATCGAGGAAAAGTGGGACAGTGGCGGTACTTTGCGAATTCGCAACGAAAATGGACAAGCAGGGGCTTGTTTTGTAGCTATCACTATCCTTCACAAATAACCAAACGAGCACCTTGATCAGAAAACTTTAAGTAGGTCAGAAATGAGAAAACGAGTCTCAAGATAGGTATTTTAGTCGTTTCTAGCTATCGTGCACAGTTGCTCGTATCGTATGTTGTTCATTCTAATATTAGACGATTTTTAGAGAAGAGAGATCAAAGATTAGTTGCCTTTTTCAATAGTACCTGCTGTTTGAAGTTTTCGCCGCTACTCTCGTTAGCAGCGCGCGGTCCCTCTCTCACTCTCCACACCTAGCGCACTCTCTCACCTCCCTCCCTCGCCTCCCCCCGCTGTCTCTAACCCGGCGTGACTAGCGCGCGCGCAGGAGCGGCCTCACCTCGCTCCCCTCTCCAACCGTCGCACAGCTCACAGCTCGACTGGCGGAAGCTATGGCCTTTTAATTGTGCGCTGTGGCTAGAATTAGGCTCCGCCCACTTTTGCCTCGTCCTGGGTTCTACCCCTTCCCCGCTGTGTTCCGCGAGCGTGGTTTTTGGTCCATAACTCGTCCTAGAGATGAGATTTTTCCAATCGGTAAAAAGCATAGTCTTATTCAGTGCTAGAGCTACGCATTTGGCAAGAAAATATGGATCCTAGATTACTTTGGTGAATGACGTTGTGGTCTCTACACATAATAACAAATATCTGCAAGTTTCAAATGCATGGAAAAGGCAAAGAAATGATTGTATTGCTTCATCCGCAAATAATAGATCACAGTCAATGGGCATATAAAGGTAAAGGTAAAGGTTCGGCCACATCAAGCGATTTTACAGTCGAAAGCGACTACGCTAGGTGGTGCTATAAAAAATGGGCATATAAAAACTTAACAAATAACTAACTTGAAAACTTCTAAAACAACAAAATAACAAAATAACTGTGTTTTATCTACCAATCCTTTTGGAACTTGTCAAATTCCCTTGTGATTCGCTCGAGCACCTCGGTTTCGTTCGTTCCTGCAAGTTGAATTAGTAGGAAATCAACGGTATAATTCTTGTTTTTTTTGTTCCCTGAGACAACTCTCATAGTAGCATTTCCCTCTCTCTAGTACATGGGTATATAAAACTATCTTTAATGATCTCGTCTCATCTTGTAGGACATTTCGGATTTACCGGCACATTAACGTGACACTAAGATTGCCACGGATTGAATGATATCGAGACTGATAACCACATTTTATCTTCGGAGACACAACCCGACGGAGTTCGCGTAATATGCACAAAGTGTCGATGAAAGAAGAGGAAGAGGGAACGACACAGGAGGATCGCAACAAATAATTAGGGATGGCTTGGCAAGAAATGACTCTCTTCATTTTACGCGCTCTCTCGCCTCTCTGACCGATGAGAGAGTTCGCGAAATGAAGATACGATTTCTGGCGAAGCCATCCCTACAAATAATGGCCTAACTCAGCAGAAATAATCAGAAGAAGGCACTAAGCAAGAAGATAAACAGTGTCAACCGTAATGGTAAAGCAAGGCAAAACGGCGTTGTTGATACATCATTAAAATCGGATTTCACGTAGATTATGCTCTGCCCATTTCTTTATTGAAGCTCGATAACTTGTCCACGAGTCCCTTCAGAACGCGATTTTCGTCTTCGCCTGAACACAAGAGCTCGAATTCCCGTATTTTGGAGCTCATGATTCAAGAATTCTTAAACTTTAAAGTCGGAAATTCATGAATCACAAGCTCCACTACGCCATTTCTGTGCTAGATGCGCCATTCCACGGTATTGTTCTCCAGATTATGGGCACATCCATAATGTATCATCACACCAAGTTTCTTTTTCACCATGATAACTCTCCACTAAAGATGTAGGTTCTTGATGGGCGTATTTTCAGGACTTTTCGAGTTATTTCGGAATAATGTTAGCCAAACTCATGCTGTGGAAAAAGTCAAGGGAGATTTTCTCCTTGGGTGGAAAAAGTCGACAAGGAGAAAAGGAGAAATTTGAAATTTTGAATTGGCGCCTTTTCAGTATCTCGGTTCCCCTTGGAGCTAGTGACTTGAAAATTGGATAGATGGGTTTTCGACCCCTCAGAACCCTATAAACCATGTTTCAAGCCGCTAGCTCCACGGGGAACCGAGATACCAAAAAGGCGCCAATTCAAAATTTTGAATTTCTCCTTGTCGACTTTTTCCACCCGATTTTCTCCTTTTCTCTTTTCTCCCCCCACTTTTTCCACAGCATCACTAACAAAAAACGTAGGTTTTTGATGCCAAATTTTCGTATATCCAGGCCCATTTCCCCCTTTTTGTCCCTTTTTGGCCCTTTTTGGGCCAATTTCAAGTCAACTCACTGCTAAACACGTAGGGCGACGACGCCAGAAACCAATAGTCTCCCCTCAACTTTTTCGAAAAATTAATTAGGCACTCACTGCTAAACACGTACGGCGACGACGCCAGAATCCCGATCGTTCCTCCGAGAGTGATGCCGAAGAAGACGTAGAGAAGCAGACGATCGAGAATCATGGCGACGTACTTCCAGTCGTCGCGGAACTGCGAATGCGGTTGTAAAATAGTGGACCCTCGACTAGAGTGTCGAAATCAGATATTTTCCAGCTAATGATTAGCTGGTTCGATTCTTAAATAGCTAGTCATTTAAGAAACGATTTCCTCTCTCACTCATTTTGACTTCGCAGCTAGTCGCTAAGCGGTCCGACTAGCTGAATTGCCAAGAATGAATGGGAATTGGGGGGTGATAATTCATTTGAAACACAATTGAATTTACCCATTTTCACTGAGATTTACCCATTTTCACTGAGCCCGCTCGCGAGGAGTGAGAAGAGTGAAAATGAGTCAGCTATTCGTCAAATAAACAGCTAGTCATTTACGAATCATTCCAGCTAGTCGATTAGCATTTCACTGATTCTAAATGACTGGCTGGTTAGAAATGAAGTGACTAGCTGTCTATTTTCGACACTCTACCCTCGACTGTCAATTAGAGCAACAAATGGCTTTAGGAAGGTTTATTAATGAGGCTTAGGATTCGATAGCTAATTGTTCAACTATGCAAAATGTCAGGTATGCCGAAGTTTAATAATGTTAGGAGCGTTTATGAGAGGATTCTGAAACAGGATTTAGGATTCTGAAACATTTTTCTGAAATTTCGAAAGTGCGCGACTGACCATTTTCAACTCCTCGTCCTTCCGGATGTATTCGGTGATGTATTCAATTGCGTCGATAGCGTCAATTGCCTGAAATATCACAATATTGATTTTTTCATATTTAAATCCACGGTATGGCTTGTACTGCAGTTAGTGATAATTTATTGCATTTGAGAGATCAGTGAAACTCATTCAATTCTCATTGAAATACCGAAGTCGAACAGGAAAAGAGCTTACTTGGGCAGACAGCGGGTAGTACATGAACACGGTCGGGTCTCGTTGGATGGTGTACGGCGAGAGCTTGTTCGCGTCTCTGAAAAAAGAAATTACACGTTGTGTAATAATATTAATTCCTTAATTCATGCTGAAATATGCTTCTTAGTGCAATAAACTTTCGATTGTTCTATGTATCGAAAAGACAATTGGTTCGCGTCTCTGAATACGCTTCATACTGACAATAACTTTAAAGGCGCCATCCCTCTAGATTTTGCGTAGTCACAGCTTCGAAATAATTTCTGACTCACAATAACTCCGCTTCTCATGCGCCAATGGACAGAGTGGGTGATGATTTATTTTCTGGGTTTACAGGCGAGAATCACCTTTCTAGACCTCAAAAACGACCAAGTTACTCACAATAACTCCGCCTTCTCATCCGCCGACGGGCACAATGGGTGATGCGGTGCCGGACTGCTGGAGAAGTTGCCGATGCCCGGCAGGGCAGTGACTTTCTGGAATAGGACCATGAATAAGTTTTCGAAACTTCTCTATTTCAAAAAATCCTTTTTCTTTGACATTTCTGTATAGAAGAACCAATTTTTAGCGTTTTTTTCTTATTTTTAGAGCGATTTGAGATAATAAAATTCACCTTGGTATTCTTCAACTTGCTCTTCCTCTTCTCCGTCGCCTTCGGCCGTCGCATGCACAGGAACTTGGGCATTATCTTGAATAAATAAACAATTATAAAAACAATAATTTTATAATCCTGAATATTAACATAAAGAGGGCTGCACCTGTAGAAAGATGACCCGAACCCAGTTAGGCATACGATGCGTTGTGGGACTGGAATTTATTCGATTTCGACGCCGAATAGCGATTCACTATTAGTGCCACAAGATACATTACACAAAGTATATATCTTGTGAAACATAATACATCTCATAAATCAAAAAGAATCGCATAATAGAGCTCGAAATATGAGTCACCGCCTCTTCATTCCTCACGCTCTCTCGTCAGTCGACCGGGCGAGAAAGTGTGCAAAATGAAGAGACGGCGACTCATTCGTGGACTATCGCTTACCTCCTGAAGTAAACATTGATGATGATCACCGTGACTAGAATCGTAATGACGTTGAGCACGAATGTGAGCAGGAGGTATCTGGAAGAAGGTATGGTAAATCGGGACTAGAGTCTGGTCTGACTACCTTCATTTCGCACAATCGTTTCTCTGCCCGAGGTGACTAGGCATCAGATTTTGGGTAATTTTTGTGTCAATAGTGGCTACCGCGAAATTATTGTCTATGATAGTTCACATCTGTCTAAGAGGATAGGTTGAAACACATTTCACGGAAATTGGAAAAATAAAACAAAAACAACCCACTTTGCCATCAGCGGGATCGTCGAGGACGTCGGCGGCAGAATCTTCGACACCAGCAGCAAGAAGACGACGATGGAGAGCAGCACGGAGATCGTCAACGTGATCTTCTCTCCTGGAATTGGTTGTTGTTGTTGTTGTTGTTATAAAAACCAAAATGACTTGAAACCACTGTGGAACTGAATCGATTTCTGTCAAAAGATATGTTTCACAGTTAGTAGAAAACTGGCTAGGTTGGCTCTCGTTAACAGTCCCGGGAATCGTTGCGAAAAAATAATTTGATGCAAACCAGAATCAGTCGGCAGGAAGAACACGGCCATCGACAGAAAGGCCATCAGCACTGTCGGAATGATGAGCACGACCGTGTAGAAGAGGGTTTTCCGCCTGCAATTAATAATTTCATACATTATTTCATACTCAGCGATAAAATATCGGCGCTGAGGCGAGTTTATTTGTTATTGTTTAATGTCTGAATTACAAAATATTGAACGACAGTGTAGAAGAGCGTCTTCCGCCTGAAAATGAGCGAAATTGAGGTTTCCATTTTCGCATTTCAGTCTATTTGCAGAAACTACTGCAATATAGCGATTTGTGTTCCCATTCGAAGTCTATTACATATTTGCTGGTTTTGAGAGCGTGTAGAAGAGAGGAATGATCTCACACTCTCATTTTTGCATGCTCTCTCGCTTCTATAACCGACGAGAGAGCGCTGTGAAATGAGACAGTCATTCGATTTCTCGTAGAAGAGCATCGGCCGCATGTAATTGCGATGTGGCAAATGCCCTGTGGCGGAGACTATCACGCAATGGATCACTGGATCGGATGTACCCCATGTAGAGTGCAAACCGATCTTCCAATCTGTTGGCGTGCTCATTCGCTTACTCAGTTCCAGCCTGCGTACTCACCATGTCAACCAATGGCGACCACGAATCGAGTCAAGCAGACCAGATTGCGCACGAGAACAATGATGCGAATCAGACCATTCCGGACGTCACGCCGCCGACCTACCGCCTTTTATTCGGCGAGCTCCATGAACGCTTAGGGGTGCAGTTGACTTTGTTTATATTTTTTTTATCTTTTTATTTTAAAATTAATTTTCAGAATTACAAAGAGCAGGGGGTGAGCTTCCGCGAGGTCCAGGACTGGTTCATCCAATCACTGCAGGTAGCGGCCGAAAAGAGGTACGCATTTTTACTAATCAAATAAAAAAAATTTTAAAAAACTTTTATTACAGCAGCGCTTGCGGTCAGAGTTTTTCTCGAGACTGTCTGGCATGCGGCACCAAAGCTCCGGTCAAGCGGGTCGTTTGCGAGAGCGAATTCTGCTACAGACTGAGCTGCGTTGCTTGCGGCAAAGAAGGTAACAAAGAACCTGACTTTCTTTCTTTCTTTGTAACACGAAACCGCTTGATGAAGCGCGAGAAGCTGATGGATTACTCTCTTCCGATTCGACGCACTCACTCGCTGCTCAACCGGTTGAGAGTAGATTTTCAAAGTCAACTAAACAACTAGTTGTTTAAGAAGGAAATGAACAGCTCTTTGCACGAGAGAGAACGGAGAATGAAGAGAGTACGAGACGATTTCCCTCTTAAACAACTACTTGTTTAGTCGACTTTGAAAGTCTAGTTGAGAGACGTTGCAGAATGAAGAGAGTCCTCCATCAGATGGGGCATTGAATCATTGAAGGTTGCTCTTACTGCGGCAGTCCCACGGTGCGCGCGTCCTTGTTTGAGGAAGCGACTCGCGAGTGCCCAATCTGCATCGAGGCAAGCTTCGATAATCATAAATCTGACCCAAGGAAATTATATTGACCCAAGGAACACTCCAGGTGCCGTTCTGTCGCACCGCGTTCACGCAGTGTGGTCATATTGTTTGCACCGCGTGCGTTATTCAAATCGCAGTGATAAGAGGACAGCAGCGGGAGATTGATTGCCCGGTCTGCCGCGAGACCTCCGAAACTGTCGTGATGGTGGAGGACATCGTCGTTGATTCAGATGTCGTCGTTGACGGCGATTCTCGATGATCTCTGATTCGGCATTTACTAGGCCGTAAGGACGATCATTGCGGAATCCAAAGACAATGCCGTCATTAATTCATCGTAGACTATTGTATTTTCCCTTTTTATAGCTTGCTACGCCGATAAATCGTTGTAGCCGATTTTGAAATTCGTTCATTAGTTCTATCAAGAAAGCAACAACAGATGTGTCCCCTCTGGCGTGCCTTCTAAACACGTCAATGGGCAAACCAATAAAGTTAGACGCCATTTTCAAGCCCAAAGTCTGGTAATATCTCAGTTGCTCGAATAATAATCACAATTATCCACCTACGTTATGCTTCCTCACAAGGCGAATGGTGCAGACCTCAGTCCATTTTTACTCCAAGAAGATTCGAATTTTGATCTCCGCCGCCCTTTCGCAGATGCGCCGACAAACCTTAGCGTTAATCTATTATTCGACTGGTGTATCGCTCGCATGAGGCTAGCCTCCGAGAAAAGGTTCGAATTTTTACTGTTTGTTCGAATTTTTATAATAGATTCAGCTCGCAGCTTGGCCTCACTTTCTCACGCGCCTGTCCCGGATGCAGCGCGGACAACTCCGATGACCGCTTCGCAAGCGCGTGCGGCCACGCGGTCTGCCGCGCCTGCGCGTATGGAGCGGACACGTGTCCGTTTTGCAAGAAAACGACCGATTTTGTGCGACTTTTCGAAAACGACCGCTCCCGGGATTGCACTATCTGTCTTACGGAATCACCCTACTGGAGGATCTATTTCCACGGGTGCGGACACGTCATCTGTACTGCTTGTGGGCTCACAATTCGCAAGGAATCACCTAGAAAGACCCGAATACTGCCCTGCCCATTCTGTAGGAAAGTTTCTAGCGCAAATGATTTGTTTGAGGAAGTTATCGAGAGCGGTGACGTCTAACTTTGATAAAGTTTATGATTATTATCTTACTGTCTCAGCGCCCAACGTCAAATCTTCCACTATTACAATCTTAATTTTTACAAATGTGGTGAAACATATTGCAACATCATTTACGTCGAGTCTAACCTACTTTGGTCATTTTATCTTGTTTTTGAAAAGGAGCCATTCTCGACTGAACTGGATCCTTTTCAAAAGAAACGACCGATGTTTTCCCATTTTGCGATTTTTAAAAAAAAATCTTGCCTGATAATCACGTTGAACTGGATCCTCGATCGTTGCTGGGCCAGCTCAGCAGGGGCGTCTACGATGTCCCAGATGGATGATTTGGAGTATTCTGGAAGGTATTTGTTGCACCTCTGGCTCTGTTTTCAGTGCTGATGGACATTCTAAAGCTTCACGTTCATTGAAATTCAAAGAGTTTTGATTTTCGAAAACCAAAAACTCGGATACCTCCCAGGTCGATGTACTTGACGTAATCGAGGATGAGCTCCTTCTCGTCGTACTGGAAATTTATTACATTATTTTTTTTTATTTAAATAATCATCGGGGAATAATAAATGAATTGGAACTAATGCCCCTTCATAGTCGGCAAAAGCTGATAGATCACCGGTTGACCGGCTAGCCATTGCGCCGAATGAAGAGAGTGATCCATTTGTCAATTATGAATGGCAAAAAATAGAATCGCATGAATTGTTATGAAATAGGTTTCACAAATGCATCACTTGTAGATTTTGTATGATTCTTAGCTAGTCTCTCGAATTTCAGAAAAATCCAATTCGCCTTCTCACAAGTTTAACATATTTTTGTTGTTCATTGGTTCATTGCTGACCGGAAAGCGTAAGCCTGGGTAAACATTTGAAATAAACCCACTGTCCAACTGCCGAATATCAAGTAGCAACTCTGCTGGTCGAACGGGAAGTACTCGACATCTATAATTGTGAACGATTTGATCTGTTTGATTTCGCTTTTGAAGGTTTTTGGACACGATTCACTATCTCAATCGTCGATGGAGGTTCTCTAATCCAATTTTAACTCACCAATAATGCAGGAGCTCTTATACAAAGCCGGCGGCACCCATAGCATATCTCTTTTTA
>LS543287.1:564113-575265 GCA_900490775.1 Pristionchus maxplancki
GTTGATGAAAAGATGTAATTTTTGGAGTATGAGCCCTTGAGGTGATTACCTAAAAGGTGTTTTCTGGATTTTTTGATAGGACCCTTACAAAACATATAAATTAAATACAGTAAATGAGCACTTTGGTGGTGTGAAATGGTGGTGTGCGTGGTGCACTCATTCAATAAGACCAATCGACTCAATTTTGCATTTTAACTTGCTTGTTCCATACCTGAGAACGTGAAGTAACCCCAAAATAATACTCAAACACTGGAATAGATCGTTATTGAATAGTGCACCACGCACACCACCATTTCACACCACCAAAGTGCTCATTTACCGTATTTAATTTATATGTTTGTATGGGTCCTATCAAAAAAATCCAGAAAACACCTTTTAGGTAATCACCTCAAGGGCTCATACTCCAAAAATTACAACTTTTCATCAACTCTGACGGATTTGCCAGCCTGTCCTGTTTTTCCCCGGGAAATCCCGGAAAATCCCGTGCCTGTTTCACTTTCCTCACGCTTAACGGTACTCGTCAACTAGCAACCAGAGATTCTCACGACATTTCCCTAGTCTCTGTGTTTTCGAAGGGGGCATAATTGTTACTTGCTTACCAATGATGCAGGAGCTTTTATACAAAGCTGGCGGCACCCACAACATATCTCCCGTGCTCTCAATGACGACATTGCACATGAACGACACCTCGAAGTTGCCGTCCGCGCTGTAATTTGTTTGTTATTGTTGTTATTGTTGTTTGTTGCTGTTATGATTGTTTCTTGTTGTTGTTTTGCTGTTGTAGCATCCCCACCTCTCAACTTTGCAACGTCACAATTGTTTTCCAGTCTTATTCTCGAATTGCGTTACGTTTCAGATATGGGATGTAGTATAAGAACTTTCCTATTTGTAATCAGCGGAATTCTGGTTCCAAAAAAATAGAAAAACTCACTATGGGATTCTATTCCCCGCTTCTTAGTTCATAATTCATTATTTTCTCTCAGTCTACTCAGTAGCGGTAAATTCACTCACTTATTGAACAGCACAATGTCCGGCAACCAGACTTTGTCCGGCGACACTCTGATCTGCTTGATGCCACCGTAGTTCGTGGGGTTCCAGCGCATCTGGAAGTCCTGCCAGACCTGGAATACAATCAATGAAGTTCACAACGCACCAGTGCCCAATTAGTAGTTTGCACCACTCACCAGCGTAACCGAAAAACATGTTCGGCGCAAAATGTTATCTACACCACTCACCAGCGTCGTGTGCACCACTTGCCCCCCTCATTCTATCTACATCTCGAGTAAAAATAATTTCTGGCAAAGTGTAAACTACACCAATCACCAGTGCCCAATCAAGAATCTACACCACTCACCAGCGTCTGCCACACATTCGTGTGCATCACTTGGTCCTTCTCGTTGACGTCGATTAGGAGGACCAATTAGGAATCTACACCACTCACCACCTCTGGCAGAGATAATTTTGGGCAAACGATAAACTTCATCACTCACCAGCGTCAGCCACACATTCGTGTGCATTACTTGGTCCTTCTCATTGACGTCGATGAGAAGAACTAACTGAAGGGATACTCTCACGACGATAGGGAGAGCGGAGGCGTTGAGGACGGGCTGGAAATATTTATTTGTTTATTAATTAAACATTTAATATTTCAATAATATTTCCAAATAAAAATGAAATAATGGGCAGGGCGGAGGCGTTGAGGACAGGCTGGAAATATTGATTTGTTTATTAATTTAAAAGTATTTATTTTGTATTTTTGTATACTGATAAAGTCGGGGAAGTTCTGCGAATTGGTTTGTCAGTATTCACTGAATTGAATAGACCAGCTGAAACATATTTGTACCAGTAGAAAATCATTATTTCCGATTCAGTTTTTCAATCTTCTAGTCAATAATCGCGATAGCACCTGCGTCCTTTTTTCCCTGAGCGCTGAAGTTCCCCGAGTGGTGTAATGAAAACATTTCTCCTTCCCCTCTTTCTCTCTCTCTTTCGTGACAACTTGCGAGTCCGAGCCCTTGTCAGTTTTCCTTTCGCCCACGAAGCGTGATTGGTTTGAGGCTTCAAATTGCAGTGAATTTCGGGCCAATTTACCGATAAAAACTTATTTTTGAGATCCAAAATAGCGAAATGCTCAGAAATCTGGGCCAAAACCAACCGGAATCAGCGGATTGTAGCCTCTAAAAATGTCCACCATCAACCGCTCCTCCTCTTCTGAGCAGTCGCCGGTACCTGAGAAAAGCATTTCGAAAGTCACCTCGTCTCTCCATTTCACACGCTCTCTCACCCCGACGACCTATGAGCTACTCGTAATTCGAGCTGTGCGCGTAAGTTTTCACGCTCGTGGCTCTATGAGATTGGATTGCTTGCCCGTATCGATTTCATATCCGAAATCTGATCGGAAAACTTCGTGGAAGAGCGATTTCGAAAACCTTGAGATTCCAGAATTGAAAATGCTTACCCGTCAGATAAATCAACGCTGAGATGCATGCTAGAAGGAGCGGCCGGAGAATCATCGATCCATGAATGGATGGGGCTGAAAATTGGACGAAATTGAGGAAAATGATGATGAAATCCAGGAAAATTAGATGATTACAGCGCAAAAATAGCGCGAAAAGCAGAGTGGAAGGCCAATGGATGGGCTGAAAGCTCAAGGATAATGAGGCCAAAACGTCAGAAAAAAACAAGCAAATCGAATAAAAATCTATTCAAAGCGAGCAAAAATAACTATGAAATCCAGATTGGAGGGACATGAATGGTGGATAAAATCAAGAAAAATTAGATGATTACAGCGCAAAAATGGAGCGAAATGGATAAAAACAAGAAATGGACATGTATTTGACTCGAAAAACTCGAAATTCGAAAAGAGGAAGAGGAGAGGACGAAAAATCCAAAGGAAACGTGATAACGAACAAAACCAGGATAACTGATGGCGGATTCAATGAAAACGTAACAAAACATGCGAGAGGACCGGAGGAGTGTGCGAAAAAAACGAGAGAACGAAAACAACATGAAAACAAGGTGGACAGGCGTTGAGAGACAGTGGGAAATGGAAGTGGATCTAGAGAATGGTCATCAACATGAAAAGAATGGTGGACAGGGAGTGGACAGAAGCAATTATTCTGGGAAGAAGGAGAAAAAATTTATTCGATTTATCTTGATTCAGAATAAAAACTAGGAATGGTTATCAACACGAGAAGAATGGGAAAGCGGGGGAGTGGTCAGTCGGAAGTAACTATTAATCAAACGCGAGTGCACAACAACCTGGTAGGAAAATGACCATGACATGAGTGAAACAGAACAAAGAGGCGGAAGTAACGGAATTATCCAAAAACTGCACAGTTCTTGGACAAAAAATGCATCGGAATCAGAGGAAAACTGCGCTAAATTAAGGTAGGGAGTCTGAATCAGATGAAATAGGCGCCATGAACTCATTTGAGATCAATCCATAGCCAACCCATCTCCACTCAACCTCTCCCTTCTCCTCTTACACTTTGGAAGTCCAGCAGGCCAGTGTGAATCGTCTCTCTAGTCTCCATTCTCTCTCATCTATCAAAAAGGGCGAGAGAGCGGGAAGAATGGAGAGTGCTCCTAGAGGGAGGAGAGAGGGAGGAAAGAGATGAACAAAAGGTGCAGCTGAGATGAGAGAGAGGGATCACTCAAGATTGGCGGCTCTCCTCGATTGATGTACTCTCTAACTGCTCTCTCCATTTCGCCCACTCTCTCGGCGGTCAGAGAGACGAGAGAGTGCGTGAAATGGAGAGACGACGTAGCACTCTTCCCAGGCCCAAGAAACGTCACAAGCGCGGCGCATCAACGATTTATTTCCTGCAGGTTTTCTTGCTCTCTTTCCTCGCATCGAAATCAGAAACGCTAAACTATTCGGGGTCCGGGATAAAGAGGGAAGGGAGCGCTTTCTACTGAGTTTATCACAAACTTGAGAGAGGGCTGTCCAAAAATCAATGCGGATCATAGATTTATGACTGCCAATTTGCCGGCTGGCTCGAAATCACAACAAAAACCGCCTCTCTCTGGTCCAGTATCTAGATGATTGCTAGTCACTTTTACACGATCGAATCAAAATGCACCCACCCATTCTCTATACACCATTTCCTGAAACTCAACCGAATTCAAGTCCTAAGAATGAGCAGACCTCATAGGGTTTAATGCTCATCTTAGTGCATTGGAGGTTTCTCGAGCACTTCATAGACAATTGTGCCGATCCCTAAGCCGGCATAACCGTTTCATCCCGCATGATTTGTTGCCTCACAATGCGGTTTTCTGCCAAATTCAAAGGGAATTCTGAATAGAATATGCGAAGTAAGTGTTCGCACGCATTTCTAGCTCGATAATTGAAGAATGGGAAGAGATACGCGCGTGGGGGGGGCCATTTTGTGAAATGATTGAAGACTGTTTTGTTCAAGAAAGGACCATCGTGGAATTGAGACGTTCCTCGCTCACTCGCTATTCATGATTATGTGAAACTCAACAGAATCCAAGTAGTGAAGTGAGAGGAATTAGCGAGAGATTCGTTTATGTTTCAGGGTTTGGTTAATCAGGAATGAGCGGAGTGTAATTCATAGTTCCCGCCTCGAATAGTGTCTCAAATTCGAACAATAATCCCACGCAACTTTCGAAAATTGCTGAAAAAACACAAGATAGAAGAACAGAACATACTGAAGATATTTACGCAGTGGCGAGCAAAAAAGAGGAAATGATCATTCGGAGATCAAATATACTGAATGCTGAACTGGCAAGATAGATAAAAAAGGAAGAACTAAACATCCGGGAGGTATTTACGCAATGGCGAACGCAAAAAAGAGAGCAAAAAAGAGAGGAAATGGGGGAGGTATTATGCTCTTTCGGCTGGAGATAATTTAGGAGGAAATGGCTCAGTGGAGGGGGAGAAATGTGGTCTTCATCTTTGCTTCTCGGTAGAAAGACTAGAAGCAGACTTTGAATGCCGGGCGCTCCGAATGATGAAAAAGGAACTCGGCCACTGAAATGAAGAGGATGGGGTCAGAAATGTCGGATTCTTACAGCTTTCTGTTGATTTATTGCTGTAACACCTGTTTACAAAGTGTCGCTATTGGAACAGAAATATTCTTCCCACTTCGCAGTGAAATGCTCAGCATGAGGAGGAATTATCTGACTCTCTCAATTTTCCATGATATTTCACTTCTCTGACCGACCAGAGAGCACCTCGAAAGGAGAAGACAGACCCAGAAAGGAGCCGTCTCTCCAATCCACGCGCTCTCTCGCTCACTCTGACCGGCGAGAGAGCGTGGAGAAAGGAGAGAGACAGCAGGAGGTGTCACATCACAGTCGATTCTACCTGATTTATGGAAGAAACAGATGTTAGCGCGCTTCTAGATCCAGAGACTTGCCTTATCCTCCCATTTGCAACAAAAAATTAATGAAATAATGACGATTCTAGAACCCGAAATCGCATTTTTCATTGTCCCACAGTGAACAAAGATCAAAGATCACCTGTAGTTCCTCATCACAACCCCAAATCACAACCACATGCTACCTTTCTCTTCAGAATGCCATCAAAATGGCGCGCCACCTTTGCTCTCGTCTCTCCTCTTCCATGCTCTCTAGTCAGTCCGAGAAGCGAGAGATCACGCAAATCGAGGAGGGCGTAGAGTGGTAGGTCAAACTAGATAGACGCTCTCTCCAATCCGCACACTCTCTTATGTGCGAGAAATCACAATGGAAAAGCGCGCGCTTTGCCTATGCAACGTCGCTGATTTCATTCCTTGTCCCTCTCCTCATTCCCCCCCCCCCCTCATTCCTACCCTCTCGCCTCGTCGCTGGCGGTTCGTTCTTCTGATTCTCACGTCATTTCGTTCCCCCGTAGCCTGAATTTCGCGCTTTGCACACTCTTTGATCTACCCCGACCTGCGCCTTTTTGTGTCGATTTTAGTGCTTCCCTTCTCTTTCTCTTGGCTTTTTGAGCTGTTTTGTTGTCCTTTTGTCGCCTTTTTAAGTTCGTGAAATCCTGTTGATCTTTGGTCTTGTCATTTACTACTTTTTCATGTCAGAGGCTCCTTCTGCGCACATTGCAGTACCGCTCACTTATCGATGGCTACCGTACCCCATTCCAGCCATGTTGTTCCACCAGTAATCGATCCTATCCTACCGTATCCACCAGATATCGATTCACTACCGTGTCCACCAGTTATCGATTCTCGATTACCGTAATCTTACCGTATTCGTCAGTTATCGATTCGCTACCGTATTCACCAGTTATCGATTCGCTACCGTATTCATCACTTATCGATTCGCTACCGTAACCCCATAATTTGCAGCCATGTCGCTGGAGGCTGCAGCGGTCGCCGCCTCGTCCGCGCTCCTCTCCTCCTCCGCCTCCCGCTCCTCGCTGGTACGGTAGATCGATAACTTACTGTAGATTACGGTACTGTATATTGCGGTACTGTAGATTACGGTACTGTAGATTACGGTACTGTAGATTACGGTAGTGGAGCGGGAACTGACGGCTTACTGTAGGGTCGCCACCCGCTCCTCGCAGGTCAGTGAATTGATCTTTGATCTTCCCCCTTTTAACTAAAGATCGATTCACGGCTACCGTACCCTACCGTAACCCATCAATCGATTGCAGAGCTCCTCAGCGCGTCGCTCGGCGCGCGCCTCGCGCCCTCCGCCGCCGCCGCCCGCGCCCTCGCCCGAGCGCGGCAGGAAGCGCTCACTCGAGGTACGGTAGGGGTTACGGTATCGATTGATTTCTGAAAAGTCAGTTTGCGATCGAATAGAGGTTCTGTAGTCTAATAGAATTAGTTATTGTGGTGGAGGTTTTCTTGATATAAGTCAGTTTGCGATAGAATAGGGATACGGTAGGTCTAGTTGGTATACGGTATCGATCGATTCACTACCGTAACCTACCGTACTCCTCAGGTACTGCGCACGGCGGGCGACTCGACGCTGCTCTCGGACAGCAGCGTGTTCACCGGAGGAGCCGCCTCCACGGACGACGACGAGGAGATGGTACGGTAGGGTACGGTAGCCGATCGATAACTGGCTTTAATTGGTAGGTTACGGTATGAGCAGGATACGGTAGTCGATATGAGATGGTTACTGTAACGATAGGGGTACGGTAGAGTAGAGTAGCTCGCCTCCCCGGACAACGACGAGTTGATGGTACGGTAGCCGATCGATAACTGACTAGAGATTCATAAATAATTGAATGAATTGAACAGATACTGTTGACGACTGTAGCGGATCGATAACTGACTATTTACAATGGGTTGTCTGCTCAAGAGCTTCTTGATTAAACTGAAAGGCATTGGATTGAGTTGATCTTTGCTACTTGATTGATCGGCCAGTGTTGATCTCTGATCTTTGATCTTTAATCTTTGATCTTTGATCCTTGCAGGTGATGACGTCATCGGTGGAGAAGACGGACGACGACGTGACGTCGGCCGCCCTGACGACGACCGCCTCGGAGCACGATCAGGTACGGTTCTAACAGGATACTGTAGATACATGCCGATCGATAACTGAAGGGTTACGGTAGATCGTGGTTACTGTAGAAAATTCATCATGCTATTACTCCAATCAATCGCTAAGTAATCACCTACGTTGGTGTGTAAATCAATCATGCGTCTGGAAGGGACAGCGATCTTTGATCTCTCCTGGTCAGAATTGATCAATTCTTAGTGAAGTTCAAACAGGATTGATTCCTACAGTATCCTACCGTACCCATCACAAAATCAAATCAATAATCAATCGATAATCAGGGAGCCGGCGGCGACTTTTGTTTCCTTGTCTAATTCACACTAGCACAATGTATTGATTTCCCTGATTATTAATTTCCCCTTATTATCGACTACACTGAATATCGATTTCTCTGATTATTGATTTCCCAGATTATCGATTTCCATCAGGGAGCCGGCGACTTCTCTACGCCGCCTCGTTCGGCCAACCCACCCGAATGGATGGAGATGGACAGGATCACATGGGCGCCGAGCTTCCACAAGTACGGTACCTTTGGGTTACGGTAGGATACGGTAGGGTACGGTGGGTACGGTGGATAGGATACGGTAGGGTTACGGTAGGATACGGTAGAATACTGTAGGGTACGGTAGAATATGGTGGGCACCGAGCATTCACAAGTACGGTCGAATACGGTAGGGTTACGGTATTCGTGGTGGGATTACCGTACTCTTTAGCTACCGTATTCTTCAGAGCGGCGTACAGGTCGTTCCGCGAGCGCTTCGGCGTCGTCGATGACGTCAGTCCGGTGCCGGTGAAGGTAAGTCGAGACTAGACTCTAGTCTGGACTCTCTCGAAATCACATGCTCTCTCTCGCCCCTTCTGACCGTCTAGAGAGCGCACGACATAGAACGAGTATGCCAAAAAGCTGCAAAAGATTACTGAAGAGAGTGGGATTCGAACCCACGCCTCCGAAGAGACTGGTGCCTTAAACCAGCGCCTTAGACCGCTCGGCCATCTCTCCATGTGAGACGCGCGCTGAGAAGTGCATGATAGCTTCCGCTCTTTCTCCTTTTTGCGTGACGGTTAGAAAGGGCGAGAGAGCACGCAAAATGAAGAGAGCAATTATCGATTTTTCCAGTCGCGCAAGATCGACCGCACGCCGATCCCATTCTCTCTGTGAGCCAGCGACTACCGCACTCCGAGATGGCTACCGTACCCCTACCGTACCCCGTCCGACACCCCATAGCATATCGTACCCTGTCTTTGATACCGTAGGCTACAGTACTCCCGCCCTAATTTCTACAGTAATATCTTCGATTGTTTCGTGTGTAAGCGTTTGATTGTCCCCACAGTTTCGGCAAAAATGTCCGACTAATAAACAGTTTCGAGTGAAGGTGGTGGCTGCTGATGCACTACAAGCAAACGAGCGTCGATGAATATGAGAAAGAAAAGTCGATCTTCAGCGAATTTCAGTTAATGAAAGCTCCTCTTTTTTGGGCAATTCTGATACAAATTGGACTGATGCTGATACGAACTGATGCAGTGTGAGCAAGGAGACATGGATTAATGGAATTTTATTTACTTTTAATCATCTTTCTCGTCGTGTACGTGCTCCCGGAGCCAAACGGGCAGCGATTCGACACGACAGTGACTGCATTTCGAAATACGGGTAATCGTCTCTTCATTTTGCGCACTCTCTCGCCTTGGATGAGAGAGCACACGAAATGAAGAGACAATTTCTTGCGAAGCCTCTCTAGGCGCTTGTCCAGGAAAATTCTCACGTTCTATTGAAAACAATGTGCCCCTCTCTCAATCTACAATACTATAACACGCATGTCACGAAAGAAACGAGCTAACGATGGGAATTGGGCCAAAATCGTAAAACCTGTTTTCATCAGTTTTGGTCACCTCTAGGCATGCCCTAGCACCCCTCGGAGTCTCATTTGACTGAGATCATTTTGGGGCTCCTGGCACCGTGTCGGTCACCTGGATCCCCAACTTTGAGCGCATTTATCTCGCTTCAGGGGCATTTCTGAGGTAAAATGTTCTAGGAGTGACTCCTGCTACTTTTTCGAGCTCTATCAATCTATGCCGGTTAGAAGTCATGAAAGT
This sequence comes from Pristionchus maxplancki, assembly GCA_900490775.1. Lineage (NCBI taxonomy): Eukaryota > Metazoa > Nematoda > Chromadorea > Rhabditida > Neodiplogasteridae > Pristionchus > Pristionchus maxplancki. The sequence continues at coordinate 573,681 of LS543287.1, forward strand.
GATTTTTAACTGTGCTACATCCAAGGAAGCATTACTCAAAAGTTTAGGAAATGGAGGTGCTAGTTTATAAATATGTTGTAGAGCTGTCAAAACTCGTTCGAATGAGCACCTTTCGAAAAAAATAGATCCATGGCGAAGGGTCTTCCGACCCCTCGGAACTTTTTTGATCATTTGAAGTCATTTCATTTCGTCCTTTTACTCCATCTTCACAGCGCGCTTCGGAGCGCGCGGAATGGAATGACTCGTTTCATTCTCCCTTGTCTCTCGTTTTGACTTCAAATGATCGAAAAAGTTTCGAGGGGTCGGAAGACCCTTCACCATGGATCTATTTTTTTCGAAATGTGCTCATTCGAACGAGTTTTGACAGCTCTACAACATATTTATAAACTAGCACCTCCATTTCCTAAACTTTTGAGTAATGCTTCCTTGGATGTAGCACAGTTAAAAATCACTTTCATGACTTCTAACCGGCATAGATTGATAGAGCTAGAAAAAGTAGTAGGGGTCACTCCTAGAACATTTTCCCTCAGAAATGCCCCTGAACCGAGATAAATGCGCTCAAAGTTGGGGATCCAGGTGACCGACACGGTGCCAGGAGCCCCAAAATGATCTCAGCCAAATGAGACTCCGGGGGGTGCCAGGACATGCCTAGAGGTGACCAAAACTGATGAAGACAGGTTTTACGATTTTGGCCCAATTCCCAAGAATTGCCATTCTAGCTCGTTTCTTTCGTGACAGGCGTGATAAGCTCTTTTGAAAATACAAATAACATCGACTATTATTTTTGCAGCAATTTTTTTCTTCATGTGAGTAATACAGTCCTCACTATCGTCTTCTATACAGAGATAGCTGGAGAATACTGTCGAAAGAATCACGTCCCACGCGTCTTACACTCCTCCTCAACCTTGAATCAGGAGAACTTCTTCGGTTTCTGGCCCACCTCAACTCTCCACCGAGATGGAATATAACGCATGTTCAACTAAATTTACTACCAATATTTGAGTTGTCACCTAACATTGTCACATTTTTCTTATTTTTTGGCAATCGAATGGTTGGATTTGCAATCATCCCCCGATTGCCTATTATGCATTTGCAGATAATCATCCTTTGTTGAAAACTGGCAATCGGGCGAGGTTCCCCGATTGCCAGTTTCCCTCTGAGGGAAGAAATTGAGAGAAAATAACTGTTTGAATTATGATTGTGCTCTGAAACATACAGTGAATTGAAGAACATTGAAATGATGCAATATGTTTCAGTCAACAAACAAAAGTAAAATGATGATTTTCTCTCAATTTCTTCCCTCAGAGGGGAACTGGCAATCGGGGAACCTCGCCCGATTGCCAGTTTTGAACAAAGGATGATTATCTGCAAATGCATAATAGGCAATAGTGTTGGCAATACGAGGGTAACGGGCCCGCTACAGAGGAGGAGAGGGTAGCGGGCCCGCTACGGGGAGAGGGAAAGGTAACGGGCCCGCTACGCCCGCTACAGCCCGCTACGATTTGAGCGCGCGCCACTCACCCGCAAGTTCGACCCCATCGCGGGGCAGGAATTTCATACCGTCTTTTGTCGGTGCGGAATTTGT
>LS543287.1:585340-626700 GCA_900490775.1 Pristionchus maxplancki
GGTGCGCCTGATGAGCGCAGCTCATGCTGGCCACTTTGATGACAAATGAACAAGTAGGTCATCTAAAGCCGGGGTAGAGGAATCGATATCAAAAATAAAATTCATGACCCCAAGAGGAAAGTTTCGAGAAAATTTGCATAATGTGCTCGAAAAAATTGTTTTTCCATGAAAACACATCGAAGATGTCGTTTTCGCGTGTGACCCCAGTTGAGTCATTTGTAGAGGTGAACATGAGTAAGCGATCTGTACAAACTAGAACTCGGTAGGTCAAAAAAGAAGCAAGATACAGCTGTTTGAAGTTGTAGGTCAAAAAACCACTTCAACATGCAAATTTGGGGAAACAATGCGGATAGGCGTTCTCTTCACACTCACTTTACCTAGTCAAATGACTTTCAGCGAAATCGAAGGTCGTTAAAAAATTTCTGCAGCAAAAGGAGTTCATATTCCTACATTTTTACAGGAGACCCGTGTTAGATGAAACGGCACAAACTTTCCTCTTTTCGAATAACAGAATTTCATAATAAAAAATGACTGTTTCCAGCTGTAGAGAGCACTTCCAGTGACTAATTCCAAAATTTTCCAGAAATAATCTGGCCCAAAAAAGGGCGCAGCTCATTTGAGCATAGTGACTCCCTCAGGTGGGGAGAACTAATTGCCCAAGCAACCTTGCTGAGGATCCACCTTGAATCCTCTCCGAAATTGCGCAGGAAGAAGACTCAGCGCGTGCTAGTCACGACGGGTAAGGTTCCTGCTTAAAAAGAACTTTGTAGGAAGAGCGCGCTCTAGTCGCGACGGGTTAGAGAAAAGAAAAAATAACATAAAAAGTAGTAGAATTTTTGAAGAGAACTTACCTATACATAACAAAGGCTATGACGACCAATCCTCCGGTCAAAGTAACGTGCCCCTGGAGCCTCGGAGGTGGATAGGAAAACTTGGCAATTATATAGACCTAATTGAAGAAGTGATGGCGCACATTTTCTCAGTTGGAAATTTTTTGATTGGTCAACGTTGAGGGCGTCTGGCGGTAGGTCAAAATCGGCAGATTTCCAATACCGTACTATAACTAAAAAAGTAATGATCGGATCCGGCTGGGAGTTGCGGCGTCCGATGGTACTCGTCGAGATGCACCTAAACTCTATTGCCGCGCATGAAAACGGTTTTGAAACACTTTTTTGACAGTTCGAAATTTCGAAATGGAGAGCCCGAATCGCCCGATTCGTAGCGTAGCGGGTAAGAGGGCGGCCTAGCACGCAAGAGGTTTGGGGTTCGAATCCCGGCCGCAACCAAACCGTTTTGCCAGCCGTGGTAGTGCGCGGGAAGTGTCGGAAAGTGGTTTGCAGCATCTAATCATGGCGCAGGCGGTACGAGGACTGTCTAGCACGCAAGAGGTTGGGAGTTCGAATCCCGGCCGGAACCGAACCGTTTTGCCAGCCGTGGTAGTGGTCGGGGAGGTCGGGTATGTGGCTAGAACACGATCTCTCTCACAGACTATAATATACCCAAAAAAAGGCTTGCCCATAGCGAGCAAAGCTCGGCTAGTTTGTCAATAAGATGATGCTGCGTAATTGCAGCACCGACCCTTACGGGCATCCAAAACTTGCATACAGCACTCCTGTAAACAGGGGCCGTAGCCTTCCCATAACGGGCTTTCAAAAATTGCATCAGCACCCATATCTCAGGGACCGTTGCTCAAAAACTGGCTGTTACGATACACAGTGTTCGTCAACACTGGATCGTGGTACAGAACGAACTCTGCGTTGCTGTTGGTGGTGCCTTGGAACCACTGGCTTTTATGCGCTGGGTGCGTCCTAGTCAAGGCGGGTTAGAAACGGGAAGGTCCCAGACTGTCACTATCGTTCAGCAGAATACTCTACGGCTCTTACAACCATGCCTCGTTGGGAACACGACATTCCATCCGATCTGTCAAGTTAAGCAACGGTGGGCCCAGCCAGTACTTAGCTGTCACGCATTCCATGAGAAGTAGGACGAGGGCTCGCATTCCTGCAAATTGAACAAGATTAATACTGCGAATCGTAACAAAAAGGAAGCGCATGAAACAACTGGTCGAATCGTAGATAGGCCCCAAGTGAGAAGTGGATGGGGATGCGACAAGCCAGTGTCTCAAATGTCCTAGTATGCAAACAAAGGGGGGGTCTGGCCACCTCCTCGACTTGCTAGGCTTGACAAGTGAGGAAAGAAGGTAACACATCCTAACCAACCCATCGCCTCTTGAGAATGCAACCGTTCGGTGTATTTGACCTCGCCCTCCATTCTTGAAATTCCCACAAACAGAAGAGAACATCACGTGCAAGGCTCTCGAAGTTGCGAGGGTTCGGACTATTTGACCTTTCGCTCTCCTTCCTTCGACGTTCTCACAAACAGGGCAAAACACGCGGAAAGCGCTACAGTTTGAGGATTGTTTTTGTTTGTTTGAAGAGAACGGTAGGATGTGTTTTTGAACTAGACAAGAGTGGAAAAGAGATGAAATGAACTTGCACGGATTGGAATTCGTGAATCAGCAAAACTTTATTCGCAACAATTCAATACAAAAGTAGAACTCAAAGGTCTACAGCGTCTCCTTCATCGCCCCAACTGAATTCAATCTCTTGAACATTTCCTCGGCAATCTTCGCGATTTCCTCATAGACATCGACCATTTCAGGAATAAAGTCAGTCATCGATCGCTCTCCTACAGTAGCCTCGACTACCGTATCCTCCGTCAGTCGATACAGGACCATCATTCTGGCATTGTTCTCAATTACGAATTGCCTGCCGGAATTGACGAGATGGTAGGCGAAGTTTGGACCCTGAAAAACATGTTGTTGTTTTTTATTTAGATCATAATCAGTACCATTTCCACGACTTTTCTCGGTCTTACGATGCCTCTCGTCGATGCGTGGTCGAGTTTATCAATGCTGAACTTGTTGTTGGCAGTGAGGGGATGTGCGTTGTTTCTGAAATATATTATTAATTTATTATTATTTTTAAAATAGTAATTAAATTATTGAAACAACAAAATCATAACACTAACCTCACAGGCACCTTCAGTGCGCTGACTTTGATCAAGCCCGATTCGTAGAAGGGAAAGACTCGAAGAACATCAGTCATCGTCGAATTCACCAGAGGAAGGAAGAACTCGCGGAGTGTGGTGAAGCCGACGAGTCGGAAAGGGCAGATTTGGCACACGCAATGGAGAAATTGATTAAAGTTAGTGGTGTGGTGAAGTTGGAAACGGCAGAATGGGCACACGCAATAGAAAAATTGACTAACTCGGTGGTCTGCATGTGTCGATGCAGACAGATGTCGCGGGCGACGTTTTCTCCATTATTATGGACTTCAGAAGCAGGGAAGGGGAGCGATAAATTGACCAACTCGATCAGCCTGGAAGGAAAAGTGCCCATGACGAGAAGTGAAAGGCCGGCCTTTATCTACCCAAGCGAGCTGTCTAGTGCCAACCGCGTTCGTGGTGTAATGGTCAGCATGGATGCCTTCCAAGCATTCGACGGGGGTTCGATTCCCCCCGAACGCATTGATGTTTTGCCGAATTCTATTGGGCATTTCATTTTGTATTTCTGTCCAATGCTTTATTCAGACAGTTTTAATTCCCTTTTTGTCAAATTAAAGAGTCAGATCACTTACTTATCATCCCTATAGTGATCGAGGGCAGCAATCATTTCTCCAGTGAGCGACTCGCGTCTGAAGAGTTGATCTTTGATCTATGTTTTCTGATATTACTGTCTCTCTTTCCCACGTTCTCTTGTTTCCCTGACTGGCGAGAGAGCATTGCGAAACGAAGGACATCTACCTCAACATAAACGTAATTCGCTCCGCTCCGAGCTTCCTATTGATCTCGACGAACTCGATGATGTCATCAGCAGTGCAGTCACCAGGTGCAAGGAGTGGAACGCACAGGCCTGAAAGTGTCTACTTTGTAATCGGCTAGCGAGAACTAATCTGATCATTATCATTTGTAAATCATAACGCACGAGCCAAATAATTTTTTTGTGACATTGATGTCAAAGAAATCAAAACATAAGGCTGCATTGACTAATGTATCAGATATGAAACTCATACCAAAGAAGTGCTGGAACTCTTCAAGTTCTTAGAATGCAAATAATCCGTGTTTGCTACTAACCCAAGTCTACTGATAGTAGTAACTGCAACTCCTACCAAAGAAGTGCTGGAACTCTTCCGGATCAAGGAATGGCAGGTCATAATCCACATCCACTCCGGTTATTCTGAATCCTAGACGGGGCGCCTCGTCGAGGGGGAGGTGCTCGACGAAACCTGCGCATTTTGTTACCTTTTTCACATAATTCAGCATTTTTTTCTTTCTCTAACGTTAAAATCCATCAATCTGTCGATGTTTTAGCGATTCTACAAGCTAGGAGTTAGAGGAATTGAAAGGCGGTAGGGTTGAGAGAACTCACACAATGACTCCTGCAGGTCCCTCTCGAAGAAGACGTCGGGCAGGTTGCAGGTGAGGTAGAAGGCGCGCCAGAGCGCATTGTCTGGTTAAAATGGGTCAAATAAGGAAGACCTTCTGACCATTCACACATTTCGAGCTTGAGGGTGTGAAGAATTGAGAGACGGCTATTTGTATGTATTTCGAAACGGTAAGATAAAGACGAGGCAATGCCGTACCGGAGGAGGAGGAGGAAGGCACATTCCCGCTCATTTCGTACCAGGAGGCGCGCATCCTGATGCCTGGAATGAATAATTTTAGCCTATTATTCTAATATCCCAAGTTGCCCTTCCCTTCCCAACCCTTTCGCGGATTCTGATGCTTGAAGGGGATGTCAATTCGACCCGAATATTTTTTATGCCTCTCGTCGCACGCATATCGCCAACACTTCTATAGTGAGTCAGTAATATGCATCGTCAATCTCTCTACTGTTTTCAGTGAGAAGTGCGCTTCGAGAAGCATATTCGAATATCATTAACTCCTTTGATACTACAAGCACTGTGAATGCGATGATGGAATACGAACCGCTTTTCATGCCGCACTCGACATTATAGTTGGGCTCCTTTGCCCACACGAGTGCTCGTAGTTCCTCGCCCCGGTTGCGACGATCACTGAACAATTTTGCCTTTCAGGGTCAAGGAATGAGTAACTCCAACAAAAAAATGTTTCTGTTGCTTATAGCTCATCAATATTCGCTCTCACTGGCGGCGGAATTGAATAATAACACTAACCGAATCACGTGAACGAGGAACACATCCTTCGCTATCTCCGTTAGTGGGCTTTTCTGGGTTGTAGGAGCCTGAACATCAACCCAAATTGACTTCGAAAAACAAAAAATAATGACAAACCGTTGACGTTGTCTCACTCCTCTCTTCTCACAAAATGTTCATGGATTATACTCTAATCTACAAGGCTCTAAGATTTTGATGGTGCTATCGTATCCGAGTGATTATAAAGCTCACCATTGGCGTTTTCTCGCTCCTCTCCGCGTCTTTCTTCACAACTTGAACGAATTCATAGACGGCAATGAATATAATCGTCACAGCCGCTACTAAGATGAAGATTCGACTGCAGGTGCAGGGAAGAAGCCGGAATTTGGCCGAATCGACGACTCTCGACATTCGAAAAGGGGGAAAAGGCTCCTCTCTGATCCAATATCGGCTCGTCGCTTTGTGCGAAAACATTCAATATTCCAATAGTGTCACTCCTTTGTCAGCAATCTCTCTAGTTCACGTGATCTCTCACCAGTCAGAGAAGCGAGAGAGCGTGGGATAGTGAGAGAGCCAGATCATTCCATGTCAGATCACTCCTTTTTTGCAACGATATCTCGTCAGTCAGGGAAGCGAGAGAGCGTGTGAGAGAGTGCTCCCGTGTAACAACAATGTGCATTCAATATCGTTCATAGCTGGCAAGTGGATTACGTACTCGTGACGAAACCCCGTTAACTTTCGACAATGCAAATGGCAAGATAAAAAAGTACGAGATGAGAGTTCCTATACAAAACTCCATGGAATGTAGAGACGAATGGTAATGAGATTAGAGTGAAGACAAACAATATTATCGTACAATCTGAGTGTGTTGCACTGGAAAAGAGACAACGGAGTAGCTATTCGAAAAAATAGCTAATATCCAGCAGATACGGTGCTTTGTTGAGTCGTTAGCAGATTCTTCTTCAGGAAGTGTTGCGCGAAGCGTTGCTGCAAGTAATATTTTTTTTGAAGAAGATTTTGATAGGGAATTGAAAAAGCGAGTCTTCTAGAGTTTTCAACAATCTGTGAAACATACCCAACAAAACGAACGTTTCCATTTCGCATTATCTTATCATCTATTTCAAGTATTTGACTGTTTTTTGCACCACCCTAACATCAATGGAGATGTCAAAACAAGCCTTTACATTAATTAGTGAAACATATCTGAACTAAAATTGACCCACCTCGATCTTCGTCGGTTCCCTCTGCTTCGGTGTGTCGTAAATGATGCAGATAAGGTAGAAGGCGTTGAGGGAGAACTGGAAATGATTAATTAATTAATTATAATGTAATTAATTAATTATAATTAATTAATTACTCAAAAAAATTCTCCTACAATTGCTTTCGGAGGCCTCTATAATAGAGGCTCTTTTCTGTGCTTTACCCAACTGTTCCCTCGGAGCTTTTCGTGTTTTCTGAAAATTCGCATCAACCAAACCCCAACGCTTGGCCTTTGACGCCCTTTTTAGTATACACTTGCCAGGCTCATTAGTCCGTTAGAACTACTGGAGTAAACATGGGAGATGTTACGACTTGACATCATTGGGTTTAGCACGAAAAGATCTTCAAATCCTAGCCCAAATTACATATTTTAGTCCTCAAAAAGCAGAAAATAGAGATGCGAACCTGTGCAAAATATAATATCTGCGAGACGCTCTCCGCCATGTCCAGCGAGTCCTGCGAGATCTCGTGCAGGGTCTGAAATAAATAAAAAAATATAAAAAAATGCATTTTTAAAAATTGTATTTTGGAAAATCATAAAATATTTCTCACCTCCGGATCAATCACATTAACGAACAGTCGAAATAAGTAATTAGGAAGGTTCAGGAGAAGATCAAAGATCGAGATGAGTAGAGTCCTTTGGAGAGCGCGGAACTGCGCCCGACGAGCGCGACGCGACCTGGAATTAGTTAACGGTCACGGATGCAACTTATGGCAGCTTCTATTTGACGGCTCTTGGAGTATATTTTCCGGTTATGGAACTCGATTATCCGGTCCTCACCCCTGCCGCTTCAGCACGCCTCTTTACTGCCCCCCCTACCCTAACTCTTTTTACCAGTAGTGTTTCTAATTATCGCTTCTGGAGCTCTTTTTTCCGGCCCTGGAATTCCAATTCCCGGTCCTGCCACTCACCCCTGCCTCTTCAGCACGCCCCTCTCCTTATTCGTCTTGTTTATCAGCCCTTTCCCTTCAAATTAGCCGTGGTTTATTTTCCGGCTCAGGAACTAGATTTTCCGGATCTATTTCCCGGTCCTCACCCTTGCCGCTTCAATACTCCTCTCTCCTTATTCGGCTGGTTGATCAGCCCGCTGACGTTAAGATTGTCGACGCTCGCGCGTTCGAAGCTGTCGGTCGTGGCGAGTCTGGAATTATTTTTTTATGTTAATAATCACCATTTCATATCCAAGTGTGAGAGCAGAGGACCAGTTAACAGCAACTGTGCACATCACTGTTCTTCTAGTAAGGTTTTAGCCGGGTGTGAGCATGAATGAAGTTTAGTCCATGCAAAGAAGTGCAGAAACGCGCACTTCTCACAAAATCAGTCTTGGCCGACAGCTATTTCGAAATATCAAAACAATGCCGGAAAACTGCTCTTCTCTTATGTTTTTTTAGTCAAATTTGAGCTCATTTTTCGCGAAAATTCATCCTAATGCGCAGTAAAAGCACTCACTTCTTCGCCAAATCCGTCTTCGCCGACAGGCTGTTGTCGCGCGACCACGACTCGCGGAAGAACAGCACCTGGGATTGTTTATTTGTTTTTATTTATTATTTTTATTTTTATTTTAACCTCAGCTGGCCACACCTATTGATTGTCCTCCCAGCCACCGACCTACATAGCAGCTGTGAAACATACCCGAATCGATATTGGCAAAGGCTTATTTGTCTTATTCTGGAGCAGAAAAAACAATGTGATTATGTTTCAACATTGTTATGCATGCCTGTACCCGAGAGGAAGGATCAATGAGCTGCTACTCTCCTTTTTAAAGAACAATAAATAAAATATTGTCTACCTTGATATCGCAGATGGTGATGATTCCGAGCGGCACGAAGTATGTCAGCACGATTTCAGTGATCTGAAAGTGGTTTTTTATCTAGTTATTTTTTATTTTACGCCTAAATTCTCGTTTTTTCTCATTGATTACTCGTCACGTCTAGCCTCCTCTCAAAAGTCGCTCACTTCTCTCAAGTGAATCTAATCTTAGGATTATTCCAGATATTCTCCACATGTTCACACTCTTTCATCACTCGAGCGAGCTAGAGAGTGTGTGAAATGAGGAGAGTGTGGTGAGCTTTTCGAAGCTCCACGTGTGTTCCACTCATCACTTCCTTCATGAATGTACGCAGACCGAATCCGCGGTTTGTTTTTGCCTTTTTGATCACGTTTTGAGTCTTTTGAGAGGATTCACTATATTTCGCAAATCTGCGTGAAAACAAACTGAGAAATATCCTCAAGACGTATTGTGGAGAAAAGGTGAATTTAGGTAGTAACGAGATTGTCCAGACTATTCCGCCAACCTGTATCTTCCTCTCCAAATGCTCATCATGCCCATTCATACCCGCTCTTGTGTCCATTTCTACTCATTCTCTCACACCCCTATCTTATACCTACTATCAAGCCTATTCAATAAATATATAAATACGATAAAGCGATAAAAAAATACATAATGAACCTGTATCTTCCTCTCCAAGTGCTCATCGTGCCCATTCATGCAAACGCCGTTGTCCCTGTCGTACTCGATGTCGAAGAGCAACCAGGATTCAGCGAGGGAAATGACGATGGCGAGAAAAACCTGGAATTATTAATTATTAACTTTTTAAATTTTTTTTTTAATTTTGCCCTTTTAAAGTGTAAAAAATGGCAATAATGTAAGGCCAGAGAGATGACGATGGCGAGAAAAACCTGGAATAAACATATTTTTTTTCTCCTAGATTGTTTGAATCCATAATCAGAGTAGAGGGAACACTATTGGCGAACGAAATGATACGTTGCTGCATCAAAAGAGCGCGATCACTCGTGGTAGTTTGATGACTTTTCTACGACCAGAGAAAAAAGAAATAAGATGAGAAAAATAAATTCTTTTTCGAATTACTGCGGTTATGTTTCACAATATATTAAAATGGCGTAAAATTTCTCTTGACACAATTCGACAGCATCAGTTGCTTCAAAAAATAAAGAAAGTGATTTTTATAAATGTCAAATTATTACCACCACCAGCATTACCTACTAACCCTCAATTGCGTGGACGGCGAGACGACAACCACAATCTTACCCTCACTTTATCAACATTTGAATAATTTCGAAATCCCTTACCACAGCTAGGATCGGCTCTCTATTCAATCGTAGATGTTTGAACGGAGATAATACAGCAACACATCACATTTTCGTACATATTTTCGAAATAAACGCCTCCCAAAATAATCCCTTACCACGGCCAATATCGGCTCCCTATTCAGTCTCAGATGCTTGAAAGGTGAAAAGACAGCCACGTATCGCACGAGGGACAGCACCAGCCAGCAGTAGAGGGAGAATGCCGATGCGGAGTGGACGATGAAGAGATTGACCTGGAATTAATTTCAGGAATTAATTACGAAATTAACTGTTTAATTACCCGTTTTAGAGTTCTTTGAGCTAAGAGTCACTATTTTCAAGATCCTTGACTGTTTTGTTCCCTCCAAAAATGCACTACTTTACTGTGTAAGGATGCTTCCTGGTGCCCCCTTTCCCGAAATTCAAAACAATAAGAAAGTATTCTGTTTTGAACCCTTGCAACCATTCGAGTGGGCGAGATTCCCTCATTCCCTCTATTTTGTTCATTCATTGGGGCAAAGCCCCCGCATCTTCGAAGATTTGCGCGTGGGAAAATAGCGACTTTCGAAAATACGGATTTAATTCCGCGAATAATTCCCAGACAGAGAAAATGTCGCGGTCAACACGCTCATAATTGTATTTTGTCTGTCTGAACATGTGTTGTTATGGGTCACCTCGGCCAGAAATATTCATAATTATGTGCATGTCCTAATTGTGTCTAGTATCTGAAAATGGCCCCCGTGTATTGTGTCTATGTGTTTGCCACATTTATGTGTGTCTCTCCTCATTCTGCGTGATCTCTCGCTGCTGCAGCCTGCAAGAGAGCAGGCGGAATCGAGAGAGCGAGTGGACACTGTTCTGGGTCCCGTAGACGTTCTTTCTTGAACGTGTGTATGTGTTTGTCACGTTTGTGTTAGCGCCCCCAGGAAATAGAGGCCGTCCTGCATAAAACGACTGGTCATTTCGCACGCTCTCTCACCGGTCCGACCGATTGAGGAGGGTCGTTGTTCCTGTTCCCTCCCGTTCCTTCCCTCCTTCCTGTTGAAAGGGGAAGAAAACAAGTTCACAGACAGGGGATAAGCTGATTTCAGGTTCTAAGGATAGATTCTGAAAAAGTGACCTTGCGAGGACTGAGAAGGGAAGCTAAACTTTGTGGACGGATCAAGTTGTATAATTCAATTGCAGACAGGCGTCATTTCTGTAGTCGAATGCACATTATTCCATTTTTTCCTTCTTTTTCTCACGATGTTGCAGTGAGAAAAGCAAGAGAGCCTCTAGATTCTGAGAAGACGAGCATAAATTTTTCCCATTCAACAAACTTCTCGCGATTCTCACGATGTTGCAGTAAGAAAAGGAAAGATGTTTCGATGTTTCTGCATCCGTGACAATCCCACGATATTCCTTTCACACGCTGTTTCATCCAATTTTCGGCGCAATCGCTGTACCCACGCCTATTTTTGTTGCCTAACAATACGGGGAATGGGGCGGAATCGTTAAGCAATTCCTCAATTCGTGGAAAACAGTGCACGTGGGTGCTGGAAGAAGGAACCCCTTCACAATTCCTCGTGCGTTCCTAAGATCATCTCCGAATACACGGAAATTCCCGGCTCAGTTACTCTATTGTAGCTTGACAGTCGAGACTAGAGTCTAGTCCCGATAGTACCTTCCCAGCTCAATGACTCCATGTTACCTTGCTCTTCCGACTGTACCTTGATTCTACTTTGCTAGATTCTGAAAGAGGAACCCCCACAATGCCGAAGTTCAGCCTCAAATTCGCCGAAAATCCCTGGCAAAGCCGCGAGATGTTACATCGCTAAACTCCCGCTGAACTTTGGATTTCCCGGTTTTGGGAAGCCGGAGAACCCGAATTCCCGGTTATGCGCAGTAACCAATTTCCCCATCTCCCCCCTTGATATTTCTGCCCCAAGATTACCAACCCGAATTCCCGGTTTTGCGGAGCCGGGAAATAGAAACAATCCTAAAATTCGACAAACCTTGCACACAAACATGCCCAGCAACCAATTTCCCCTCCAGCCCATCTTTCCCATTGCGAGCGTGAACAGCATTGCAGCCAGGCAGGCTGTGTCGGCGCCTTAATGAGGGTTAATTAGTTATTAATTAATTAATTAAATTAATCAAATATTTGTAGGCCTGATATCCCTTGAGATCTCCGTAAGCCATAAAAAAATCCCGTCTGATCAACGATTGCTCGATGATTTAGTGCTCAAGTTAGCTAATTTCTCTATTGAAATCTCGTTACGCCTCGAACTTTGCTAGTTCTGCACCCTAAATGAGCTCGTTCGTGCAAGTTAGTGCCCGCTCGAGCTGTGTTTTAGTCTTTCAATAGACCTCTGATCAGAAGGTCCTACAGCCCCACCTTCATCATTAGATCAATGTCCTCGTGTCCGATAATTTCAGCAGTCAGAAAAATCAGAGAGATCACGTGAAATGGAGAGAGTCGGGACTAGACTCTAGTCCCGACTGTGTACTCACCTGCCATCACTCGTAGCAGCGAGAGGGAGACGCGTGTGGCGGAGGAACCGCGCTTTCTGGAATGGGATTGATGGTATTTTAGAGTAGAAAAGGGCTCGAGCATCCAAGCACAAACCCTGCGTTCATCTCATACCTTCAGTGAAACTCAACCTATTCCTCAATTTTTGTTTATTTTTAGATGCTTGAATCGAATATCTCGCGATTCTTTAAACTTTGCCTCGATTCCCATGCGCAAGACTTGAACTTTAGGTCCGCAACGCTATTTATTGAACCCCGCAAGCTTTTACTCCCGTTTACGTAGATAATCAAAGCATTCACGCCTGCGATTTTGCGCCTAACCTATTCAGGGAAACGGAGTCTCTCCATTTTGCCTGATCTCTAGCCGGTCAGAGAAGGAGAGAGATTGTGTAGAATGAAGAGCGTCATTTCTTGCCAAGCCCTAGGATACACGCATATCCACGGAGGATTCTCGTCTCTCCATTTTGTATGATCTCTCGCCGGTTAGAGAGGCGCCTAAAGGATACTAGTCTTGAGATCTCTCCGAGGAGATTTGCAAATGCCGCAGCTTGCGTACTAGTCGGAGACATGGATGGGTGCATAACAAAAATGTGTCTAGATCGTAGTTGTTAGTCCAGTAGTAGACAAGATGTGTGCCTATTCAGTCTGCATCTCCTATTGTATGCGCAGATGCTATCATGCACCGAGAAGCAGACTATGAGAGTGAAAGTTGTGATGTCTGAACGTCTCAGACAATGAATGCTAGGTATGATTCCATCATACTCCAGGAGCACAATAATGTACATTAGATGCAATTCACTATTCAGTGCTATTGCACTGTCTATTGTATGAAGAAGTAAGGAGAATCTTGATGCTATCATACATGTTTGGCTATTCAAACTGCATGTCTCTAACATCAGACAACGAATGGAAGGTGAGATACTCCAGGAGCACAATGATATCAGTGTATTGTCTGAGTACAAAGTACGCCTGAGGCTGAATATTTCTTCGACCCATGCGAAAGCGTAGTGGGATGCGTCATCTCTCTCTATTTCCCTCACTCTATCGTCTTGTCTGACCAACGAGAGATCATAAGGAATGAAGAGAGCCAATGCCTGCGTGTTGCGACTAATCCCACTGCACTCACTACACACGATGCTACGAGGAAATGACGGCATGAATGTGGAGAAAATGAGGCCGGCCGGACCAGCATTAATTCCAATTTTTCGTGTCCTAGTTGATCTTAGATAACACCGATTCTTAGGTCCTTCAATTGGACCATGTTTAAATTTAAAATCACGCGACATTAATCCGTTTATTTTGAGTGCGGATCTTCGAAAATCGAGAAATGAGACACTTTACATTTTGATCGACATTGGACAATTTTTGTGTGTAATCCCCGTGTTTTGAGCTTCAAACGTGCGAAATGTGACACTATCATCTGATCCCGATGAAAAACATCAGAACATCACAATTTTGATCGAAAACCAAGTCCACAGGGGTCACAAGGTGAAGATCATATTCAAACGTCTCAATTATCGCTCATTTTCGACTTAGAGCATTAGTCAGAGCCCTCCTTATTGAGAAACACGATACGAGAATATTCCGACTCTCTCGCTTATGGCTGTTACTGCTTGTCATAGGAGGAGAGAGACGCATTTTGAGTAAAGCTCGAAATACGAGTCACCGTCTCGTCATTTATCGTGGGAAATGAAGAGACGGTGACCCGTATTTCTAGCTCTAATTTTGAATGTCTTTCAAAACTATTTTAGGCAAATATTCCGACGCCTGCTCTCATCTCTGACTTCTTTCTGCTTGTTATAACCGGGAAGAGAGGGCGGATATCCCGGCGGAAATTGAACACCACCTCCCTCATCTATGGTGCATAATTGTGTCTGCTTCGAATTGTCTGACTCTCCTCAAATCCGAGGAATGATATCACTCTCTCATTTTTGCATGCTCTCTCGCTTCTCTGACTGGCGAGAGAGCATTGCGAAATGAGAGAGTCAGACGATTGCTCTCAAATCCCGTGCTGTCTGACCTGGTTCGCTCATGGAAGAGCGGTACTACTGACAACTAGAGTTCGAGATAGTGAGAGATGAGAAAGAGTTCGAGATCTCTCTTCATTCTCCACACTCTCTCGTCAGTCTACCGGGCGAGAGAGTGTGGAGAGTGAAGAGACGGCGACTCATATCTCGAGCTCTACTGACAACAGTCTATTATCCCAAAAACAAGCGTGGGATGCATAGTTTGATCGGTAATAATTGAATAGTCTGGGTTTAGTACCGGAAAACACGGATCAAGCACTCGAATGTCTGGGTTTCCGACAGAAATCGCTGAGCTCATACGCCGGAACCGACTCGTCCACTTGTTTGGGGGTTATTTTTGGACACGTCAAATCTACGTTTTCTATTTCGAGAGCCTGAGTCACACACTTATCCAGTGTCTCAGACAGACAGATGAAGAATTTTGATGTTCTCGAACCCCGCTTAGGTCGAATTACGTTAGAAAGGTTCCTGAGTGCATGTACTCTTTTAATTCTGCGGCAACTAATTGGTGAAAGTCACCTTCGCTTGAACTGTAAAGCTCTCTCATTTTGCATTTTACTCTCTAATTAGTGAAGAAAACGCCATCGAGTAGTAAAAAATGTGAAGAAAGTCACCTCGTTGCCTTGTTCTTGAAGAATGTGAGCGTATTGAACAGAATGCCCAGCACGCAGATGGAGATTAGTAGAGCCTGCAAGAAATCAGTCAATACGGGACTAGAATCTAGTCTGACTCTCTCGTTTTTCCATGCTCTCTCGTCAGTCACAGACTAGACTGTAGTCCCGTACCTTCTCCAGCCGCGCTCCCAGTGAGACCTGTTTCGGAAAGGCTACGACAACGTCTGAGTCGTTTCCATGAACTACACCCGTGAGGGTCTCGATGACTGGGTCCATTTCTCTCCTCTGAAATGCTATTGAATCACTGTGAAAATGCCGAAAAATAGGGAAAATGGACAGTAAAATACGAATTATAAGTCAGTAGCGTTCATCTCATTACAATGAGAACTTGTGCCTCGAGGGAGTGCACAAATTTCGAAAATGCTAGCGATAATTGGCAAATTTGTCATCAATTTACACTTCAATCTCGAGGGAATTTCGAATACTGTTCTATGTCAAGAACGCGAGAAAGAACGCGATATACAGACAAGTGTCAGGTCCAGTGGGACTGGGATGACAATGCCCTCTCCATCTCACACGATCTCTCGCCAGTCAGAGAGGCGAGAGAGCATGTGAAATGAAGAGAGTAAGACTCCGAGGATAACAAAAGGATCGCGTTGGACCAGTGGAGAGGAGATGGATAGACCGAGGCGAAATGAAAATAGAGAGATACTGGAAAATTGTGACAAAATTGTGACAAAATGCAAAAATAAATAGAAAAGTCTACTACAAAACTTAAAATTGGGCAGATTTGAGAGAGGTAACGGTGGAGGTGGAACCGGTATTCTCGGCACTTGCGTCCAGCGGCAAGCCACTTATAGGCCCTTTTTAAGCCCAACTCTTCTTCGGATTGGAGAGATAGCAGAGCTCGAAAAACGGTCAGTCTGCGTTTGTAGAATGGAGAAACGGCGTTTCTCGCGAATTGTGAGAGACAGTCTGAGCAAATTTGTGCGGGCTTCTTCCGCTTTGACTTCGAGAGCGAAAACCCACTACAGCTTGTGCAAAATCTCCGACTTATGACGGTTATCGCAGGAACTGGAACGGCTTTTTGGCTCTGTTTTGAGTCTTCTCGCACGTGTAAAATAGCTACATTAGGTGCGTTCAGGCCTTAGAAATAATGAGAAAATCGAAAGGATGAACGCTTCAAGCCTTCGAACCACGTCTGAGATATGAGGCAACCCGGCAAACTTATCAGGCAAATGAACGACAAATTCACGAAAATAGCCACATTGGGTACATCCTGGCATAGGAATGAGATGAGATCATGTGGCGGTAGGAGGTAGAAATGGGAAATTGATGACGAATGGGGGAATGTTTAGCATTCGGTAATGAGAACGACATTCCTTTCTCAGAAGAGGTCAAGGTACGGATCATCCATGCATTCTTTTTGGTCTTTCGAGCAAAAAAATCATCCTTCAAAGGCATCAGATTTCGCAGCAGGAAGACGCACTGTTATTTTGCCGCAAAATACATCTCCGAAGCAAGGAAGCTGGGTGAAAAAACACTCGACTCGCTGGTTCTATGGAACCAAGCCGAATCCAATTTGCAGTCACCTAATATTCGAAAACAATAACTGTATCGGAACGCGATGGTCAGGCAAGGAATTCAATTAGACTGTCCGCGGAACCAATTAGGGAGAAAATAGGTAATTAGAAGGAATTGCGAAATGAAGGGACCAAGTCGAGAGGCCACGAATGAAGCAAGGGAGTAAAAAGTGCTCAAAGAGGCGGGCTTAGCACTCGCTTGTGAATAATCTCGGAGGGATTCGCCCCGGGGCGTGAGAAAGGGGGCGGGGTCGGGGTGGGAGCAAGGTCTCTTCAGTGCGCACGATCTCTAGTAAGTCAGAGAAGCGAGAGAGTGTGCGAATATGAGAGAGCGATCACCATTTCTTCGACCGCTAAGATACAACGTAAAACGATGATACCCCTTCCAGAAATACTCAGCAACGCCTGGAGAGAGAGGATTCTCATCGGTTAGAGCAGCGAGAGAGCATGGGAAAGTGAGAGAGTCAGGCCTCAAATACCCATCGGCGCATTTAATGAATTCATTCACGAGGCATCGAAATTAACGAGCACGATTTAATCACAGCAGAGAGAATTCCCTGAACTGGAGAAAAGATGAGTATTGAGGCTTACGGAAGGAATTTGGTCTGACTCTCTCGCTTTTCCATGCTCTCTCGCCTCTCTGACCGATGGTTGGTTAGTATAGATAGTATTGGAATAAAAGGTGAGTATTGAGGTCTTGTGGCATAAAAGAATCGTTTGATGACAATTAAAAGGGCAAAAATAGGCTCAGAAATCGCACAAAGTCGGCACAGGATTCGGGTGCTTGCGCCCTAAAAAAAATGCGGCCACATCAAGCGATTTTACTGTCGAAATTCGACTACGCTAGGTGGTGCTCGTCGGGGGGCCGACTTGCTCGATGGGAATACGATACCCTGCTTTCCCAATGCTTCTAGGGCACGTTACCTCTTCGCAACCGAAGTTACTACCAATTTACCGACCCCGGAGGGATAGAAGGCTTGGTTGGCCTGGGCAGGGATCGAACTCGACCTGCGACCTAATATTGCTCACAATAAGCAGACTACAGTGAAGGGAATATTGGTTCCGTGCTGCGGCTAATTTCCGGTTTTGGAATCTCACATCTATCGTTTGGGATGTGCAAGAGTCAGACATCAAAGACATAGTCGGCATCAGCGATGATCACCATCTAGCATATTCACTGTCGACAATGAAATCGCTTGTAGTGACTTTTATTAACATCATCGATCACGTGCACGTGTCAAGTGTGCCCGACTTGAGGGATCTATGACTCTGGATTCTCATGACCTCAACTTTACTCACGTCAAATGAAGCGTGCAAGTCACGTACAAATGCGGAACAAGAGTAGGGTTGTGAAAATGAAGAATCCGTGTCTTCATTTCCCGTGCTCTCTCGTCGCTCGGACCGGTGAGACAGCACGCGGAATCAAGAGACGGATTCTTCATTTTTACATTCCTAAACAAAAGACGACGTAGGAAAAAAATGACCGAAGATGAAAGTTGGAAGTTCGTTAGGCCCATAACTCACTTGGTTCCAGAAATGATAGACAAAGGACTAATGGGGCATCACGGGTAAAGTACGGATGGGACACGCGGAGTCATGAGCAACTCTAGTCCACTTCCTCACTCGTTCTAGTCACAATTGGGACAGCACTGACACGGAAATGGACGAAAAGTAATAACAGGAAGTACAGAAAGCATTTCCACGACGAAACTCTGACAAGGAAATACTCATGGGCATTCAAGCAATGTTCCAATATGAAAAGCAATAACACAATCATGATGCACGCGTGTTTTTAGTCACGAGGAAGTATGATATTGGGTGCAGAGTAAACGCACAATCCAAACATCTGACTTGGCCATGGAAGGAGCTGCAAGTTGCCCAGAATAAAACACTATGCATGATTTCGAGTTCAATCGGAACAGACTTTCTGTCTCAACCTCCTCCCTTGTCTCCACCTTTTGCCATATATTTTCAGAGCGATGGAACGGCCGATTTGTATGTCGTGGAATCGGGATCGTGCATTAGCGTTGACAAATCGACACTCGTCTCTCCTCATTTTGCGTACTCTCTCGTCTCTCTGACCGGCGAGAGATCATTCGAAACGAGAGAGGCGCGTGCCGAATTGTCATCACTATCGCGCACTATTCATCGTGGGAGAGTGTCAAGCTACAACATTTTGCGAATCGAACACACATGTGTTTGACATCTAACTCAAGTTCAATGATGAGCAAGTTTTGCACTTTTGCATCGATTGATCCACTAAAAATAATAAAAAGGAATTTAAAAAGCACTGCTATTTAGAAATCAATTTTTCGAAAATCGTGCCAGAAAATCAATTCATTCCTTTCAAATGGGTTTCACACAATCTACAAGATCAACAGTGAATGGTTTATCGCGATTCATGGCTCATCAATAGTTCACAATTAGAAAAATTAGATCAGAATCTCAAATTGAAAATTTGATTTATCTATCTCGTATGACAGTTAGATGGAGCACTCGTCTGACTCTCTCATTTCGCAATGCTCTCTCGCCAGTCAGAGAAGCGAGAGAGCATGTAAAAATGAGAGAGTGAGATCATTCCTCGTTAGATGCACTGCACATCAAAGGCCATGATGCCGCGGTCGTAGCAGAGCGGGCCTGGAATGATTCAGAAGTCTTATAGAGTGCCTTAAATGGGTACTTGCGACTTTTCTGGTAGTACCATGAACGGAAAGTTTCGATTAATCCCACGAATCAGAGAATAGGGAAAGTAATATACTAACCTTGACAGTTGAGAAAGCCGTTAGTTGCGTTGAGGCGCGGCATCCAGGCCCACTGGAAAAAAGTGTTATTTGTATTCATAATTTCTTATCTCATTCCGCTCGTTCACAATTTTCAAAGATTAATTTCACAAGTAATTCTTCACTTTCATCTTCTCCCACTCGGTCGTTTCCAATCTCATTTCTCCCATTTGTCGTACCACCTCATAATTTCAAGGCAGACAGGCCGTGTCCCATCCAATATCACCGATATTCAACCGCCACACGAGAAGCGCAATATTGAGGATGCGGCTGCTTTTTTTCCTGTTGTTGTTAAAATTGACTCTGCGGCGCTCAGATAGCTCTCTACTATGGATGGCTTGGCACAGCTTTTTCTGTTCAAATTGGCCCTTTTTGACTGGTCTAGACTGCTATGTTTGGAGAACGTACCGATTATTGTTCCTAGTCTGGCTCAGGAACAGACTATGGACGTGACAAAAGAATTTGTAGTTGTTCCGGAACCCAAACAAACTTCCCTGTTCTAAAGCCCATTGTTGCTTGGAAAATTTCAGATTCTTGGCTTCGACAACGAATACTCAGACAGAAAGAGTTCTCACCGGAATGTAATTCAGAGTCTTCGTGTAATCCTCACAATACATCCAGCACTGCCCGAGTTTGCAGTGACCTTTAAATTATTATAATTTCGAAATTCAAAACCCTCAAAATTTCGAGTTCGACACGGCAGTTCGAGCGAGCAAGACACACACACGAGTTTGCAGTGGTACACTCTCTCGTTCCTCTCACTAAAGATCGTGGGGAATGGAGAGACTCTAGGAGCTGTTTATAAGCTCAGAAACGTAATTAGCAATAGATCAACTTTACCTGTGAGTCCCTGATGCCCACCCATCGCCGTGAGAGACATGTCCAGTTCGGTGGGGGTGTCTGCAAATGGCTTATTTATACGGTAAGTAGACTCTAAAAGTTGATATTCCTCATCGGTGTAGCTAAGGAATAATGAGAATCAGGTCAAAGATCAACGAACGCAGACAAGAAACAGCCACTACGTCCTTCCCCTCCATTTTAATACTGCAGTCGTCCTTCTTCTGCCAGACGGCGTCGCGCTCCTCGCCCGTGGAGCCGTCGGCGTACTGAGAAATCGAAACTAGAGTCTAGTCTGACTCTCTCCAATTAGCACGCTCTCTCGCTTCTTTCGATGTCTTACTAATGAGAAAAAAATGAGAAAGATGACGATTCGATGTAATTTTGAAATTAAGGAGGCGCACCAGAATCTGCAGGAATCCGTACTTGCAGAGCACTTCGTAGTAGATGGAGTGAGATTCGGGAGAAGAAGAGGGGAGGATGACGTCATGATATTCGTTGAAGTAACGGAGCTACAGAATAAAAAATCACCGATTGTCCAAAATTAATAGGGTCAGATCATTTACCTGTGAGAAATCGCAGCCCTCACACTCGTACTCTGGAACGGTGCAGTTGGGTGAGGCAGTGGAGAGGACTGAACTCGAATTTAACTTTTTAATTGTCAAAAGTTGCTCTGGAATTGATGAAAAAGATTCCCCAGACATCTTACCCCCTCCCCAGAAACTTATTTTTAATACCAATCAAATATTTTCCATAAAAGGTCAGGTAGTGTTCTAGTTCTTTGCAAATTCAAGGTCAATGCAGTTGGTTGAAGCAGTGGATAACTCCGATCTTAGTTCCGAATTGTTTATTTCTAAGATAAACCACACAAACTGCAAGCAATTGATTGCGATGATTCAAATCGGTTTTTACATCATTCTTGAAACGCATCTGTCTCATTATTTGTGCTCCGCCTTTTTCAATTCCTACCCCTCCAACAGAAACAAAACCTCACTATTCGCCTCATCTGAGTACACGCAAAAGGCGACGCCGTCTCGATTGAAGTCAAAGTCCGGTCCGGCACAGGTGGAATTGCCGTACTTGGTCGTCTTCCACGGGAAGTAGGGCTGGAATAATGTTTTTTCTTTTATTTTTTTTGTTTTTTTCTTTTAATAATCACTACAAAATTAATAATCCGTACTAAAAATAAAGAAATGAGCTCACCATCACGTGAAACTCCCCGCCCGGATGGCACTCGCTGCCGCAGGACGTGCGGACGAGCGAGGTGCTGGAATTATTACTGGTTTTGCTCTCAAAATGCAATTTTGGTTATGTGAAAATACAAATCAGATGTGTTTCAGACACAAAACTTCTGTCTTTGTTGCTGATTCGAGTGTTATGAGGCAGCCAAAGCATAGAAAAACCAAAAATAATAATAAGTGTGCCTACAACCTTCCCACCTGCATAAATTACCGATTTTTACAACTACAACATCCAATAGATTCCGCTCTCACTTCTCTGTGATCCGTTTCTAAAAAAGGATCATTCTCCCCACCTGCAGAAATTATCAACAGGACAGCCCGCGTAGTCATCCGTGAAGACATCACTCTCACAAGCGCAGAGCTGAGGAGAGACGAGTGTCTGGAAATTGAGAGCATGACAATTTGGCACCCTCTCTAAGTTTTGAATGATCTCTCGCCGGTCAGAGACACGAGAGAGCGCGCGATGTTAGGAGAGGCGATTTTTTTCAGAATAGAGAAAAAGTCCGTATCATGCACGTGACTTCAGTAGTTAATGATTCGAGTGCGAACACATTCAAGAATGGTAAAAAAAACTCACGGGAAGGGACAGGAGAAGGACGAAGGATCCCATCAGTCTGTTCGGCTGGAGCAGCATGAAGTGAACGGCGTAACTGGCGATCAGAATTGCAAATATCTTGAGGGGAGACGGTAGGAGACGAGAGGCGAAATCCATGTGGTTGACTTGTTCGCCCTTTTAACGAGATTCGTTTCCGATATTGCCCTTTTTGTGTCGATTCGTATCGCGGGTCTGTCGGTGTGGATATTGAAAGTTGATCAAGGAAAGGTGTGAGATTTTTTTTATTTGTTAAAATGGGGATTGCTCGTGGCGCTGATTAATATCTTTGTGGTCATTTATTATACGAATGTGAAACATACTTGAGCGCTCGAACAAACTTTTTTGGGCGTCATTGAGTGCCCTTGAATACACGACAACGTTTTAAAATGCTACTGAAATCTTTATTTGAACGTACGGTCACTTGAAAGACAATTGTATACATCCGTGAGAAGATAGGATCGAAAGATCGTTGAGATGAAAGAGCTGTGATAGATTGAGATTGAGGTAGTAACTATCTACAGCAACAGCAGCAAAGCCTACATACAACCCTACATAACCGTTGGAATACCGAATAGTTAGTATTCGCAACTGCGATAGGCCGCCTCATCGAAGCCGCCATCATGAATTCAATAGCATTATCCTGGTCCTCCAATTGATCCAATTGCAAGTTCGGGATCAGGTCGGGATCATCGCCCTCCCCTCGCACGAGCCACCTGAATTGTTATGAATTTGTACTTGCGTCTCCGATCATCTCTGACCGTAGATCAGATGTGTCTACGCTTCTCTCCCTTGATTCATCCTTTTTAATAATCATCCTCTTTCTCGTATCCCCCGTACCTTAGCTAGTATTTAAACCCCTGCATCCCGAGATAAAGTGTCTAGTATACCACTGAATCTATCGTCTTGCGACACTTGCACGTTATTCACCGAAATGGTAGGAAATGGGACAACAGGTGGTGTTGTCATCATCAGAATGAGTGAAAAAGCGCTGTCGATTAATTAATTTGCAACCGTGCCTCAACTTAGAGATCAAGACATTGTGCATCGTCCGCCGCTCCTGGTACATCTTCTCCAGGAAGATGGCGAACTGCTTGTCGACCTCGTCGTTCGCGTCTTCATCGTCATCGTCGAGGCCGTCTTCAAATCTGAACCATGGCTGTTTGCATGAAGGAACTCAGGCTCATTGGCCCCACTTTCTATCCCCCTTCTCGCTTCGATTTTTTCGTCATTTCACCACTGGATCCAATTCGCGCATACGCTGATCGACGGGAAAGAACGCGTAAGAAATATAAATAATATTAGTACAATCAGCTCTGGTCTATGCTAGTAATGGCAAAGCGGCAACGACCCTCCTCGATTTGCATACTATCTCGCTAGTTAGAGGAACGAGAGATCACGCGAAACCAGGAGAATCGCGTGCCGATTTGCTTTGTCTATGCAAATGAGAATTATCATCTCTTCTTTTCAGGCATCCATTAGTATTTCAAACTTCTCCTCACCGTATCTGCTCCCACGTGCGAATCTCCTCATCTTCCACTTCTTCTTCTTCATCTTCCTCCTCCTCCTCGTCCTCATCCATCCTCCAGTCCGCCGCATGCTCAGCATCGGGCAGAACGCCCTTCCGGATCAGGAGGTCCCTGGAAAAAGATACTTGTTACTTTTAATCCTCTCTAAAGCTAGATGGACTGAATCACGATATTCCTCTCTTCCACATTCATGAGATTAAGATGAAGGGAGCTTGGGAGGGTGCCTATGCTAGGGAACAGCTAGAGAGACAGCATTTCTCAAGAAACGCACCGCGTATTTGTAGGCAGATTCGCCAGGGCTTGCTGAGCGACTCCTCGATCGCTTGAGACCACAGAAGTCGCGCGCTCGAGTAGCGTCGGTTCTGAGAATAGTTCTCTGATTTTTGTGTTCCGAAGATTAAAATTATGAAAACGCACTGCACTCGAGCACGTAGAGGAGAGGCCGTAATTTCCTGTAATTATTTCTTCATTGCTTTACAATTAGACAACTTTGTTTCCACTTACGAATAAGCCACTCTTGTTGCTGCATTGGTGAAGATCACCCTGGTTCCAATTTGGATCGGGCACTGTCGAACGCGCAATCGACAGTCGTCATCGGCGATGTGGAGAGTCTGAAAGCAAATAGAATCATATTCTCATATTCAATTGATCGTTGATCATTTAACACAGTCGCCATTAGCGCAGGACAGTCAAACCTCAATCCATCGTTCGCTGTCCTGATCGTATCGATAAATTATGGACTTGTAGTTCCTCTTCGCATTGGAGACAATCCACAGTTCACCATTAGCAGCGACTGGAATGGGTTCAACAGTAACGTGAATCAATAGTAATATACGCCATGTCTTTATGTTTCCAAGCAATCACAAGCTTCCGAAGTGGAGGGCGCCGGGATGGATGCGATTTCCAGTGACCATGAGTGATTTCCAATCTTCGCGCATCGAGGCAGTTCGTCGTATGATCTGTCCAGCGACCATTCGAAATATGTGAGGTCCAGTATCTGAATTGAGTATTTGTCTGACTCTCTCATTTTTACATGCTCTCTCGCTTCTCTGACTGGCGAGAGAGCATTGCGAAATGAGAGAGTCAGACGATTGCTCCTGAAACGAGTATTTGTCTGACTCTCTCCATTTCACATACACTCTCCTTCTTTTTGCTCTAGTGGACGATTGTGGAAAAGGAAGTATCATGCGAAGTAGATTACAACTCACCAAATGGTGCCTTCTCTGCTTGAAATCTGCTTCACTTTTGAAAGAGGATGTGAAGAAGTGCGCAGTTTGTCCAATTACTATTACCTGTAAAATTGAATCAATATGATTGGATATTTGAACGGGTCTCTTACCCTTTCGCATTCCATATCTCCCAACCCGCCCTCATTCAAGCGCTTCACTTGAAGAGCTGTTTCCTGAATTTGAACTTAATCTTTAATCTTTAATCTTTAATCTTTATCACCAACGGAACTTGAAAGACACCGCTCAGCTCTCGGTTCGAGTCCCGGTGTGTGCATTAACCTTTTGCTATGTCCAATCACACACAAGATCATAGGAATGATCTCACTCTCACATTTCTACATGCTCTCTCACTTCTCTGACAGGCGAGAGAGCATTGCGAAATGAGAGAGTCAGACGATTACCCGATCTCGGACGCTCGCTACTTGTCGCGTCCATTGCAAGACGTTCTTGTTCTTGAGGTTCACGCGATAAACAACGCACTCTCTGGTAGCTGCTTCGTAATCCGTACAGCAGTAGAAGGAGTCAGCGCCTGGAAGAACATGTGCTGAAGGATTACACGGCGTCGGTTTGTTTCTCTCGGTTTGTCGTTTTATCGGTTCGGTTCCGCCGTCTTTCTTGTGAATACGTACGAAACCGCCGGTTAAAGTCGGTTAACCGACCGGTTAATGACCTTCCTGACGAATCCGACTGGATATTGCGCCCCTCGGATAATAGAGTCGGATATCCGAACTATCCGAACCGATTTGGTACACCCTGGTTTGTTGCCTCGGGGCGAAATTGTGTTGGAACATTCTCAAGACGATCTGGGATTGACAAACCTTGATGATATCCAAAACTGATGCCTTCGAATGCCCGGCTTTCTATGGTGTTCACGATTCGCCAGTGGAAACGCTTCCCTTCTGAAATATATTCAATGCTGCCTCTTCAGCGTGGTCGCTTGTCGTGAACCTTGGGGTGATCCCGCGACTGTTCTCTAGACCTATACTAGACTCTACTTTACTATATTTCATATTTCATATTTAACCTGACATCACTAAACCACTTTACACACCACAATCGCAATCACTTTACTATAAACTCTACTATACTATACTAGGGCACAAATAGTTGTCCACGCTTCATAAACTTGTCTGTGCACTACTCACCGAGTCGTCCTTCGTAGAAGTATAATCCATTGCTGTTCCAGATGTACGCATTATTATCATGAACTGTCACTGTCTCATCTCGCAGCGTGTGCATTGCAATATTGACACCCTGAAGCGAAAAATGTCGAATAATGGAGCAACATTCTAACTTACATGCATTTTCATCTTGACACGTTCCGCCTGGAGGGATTCTGAAATGGATAGTTTTGGAACCATTTATTGTGCTCTATTATATCAAATATGAGGTCTAGTGATGACAATTCTGCACGCGCCTCTCTCTTTCCGAATGATCTCTCGCCTGAAGAGAGGCGAGATAGTATGCAAAATGAGGAGAAACGTGTGCCGATCTGTCAACACTATGAGGACTCACTCAAATCCAATGCCTTCATGGTCAATCTGTTCCTCCCATTCCCGTCGTCCATGCAGTAGAGCTTGTCGTTGATCACAAACTGCAATGGGAGGGTCAAAAGAGAAGTATCTATTCATAAAAATAGCACATGAGAACGAAACCAGGTTGCCCGAACAAGCATCTAATTCTTTCATTTCACAACAATCTTCGTCGGTCAGAGAAGCATGAGAGCGTGGGGAAGTGAGAAAGTCTGACCGCCAAACGAAAAGCAAAGTCCAACTCACTCTAATATTGGCTACTTCGGCACATAGGAAGTCATAGCTGCTGCTCTCCACTGGAGACAGAAAGAGCATCGGGTGGATCCTGAAATGGTCCTGCTTCGCATTACGATCCTCTATCTAAAAGGCAGTGGGACATTTAAGAACCCTGGATCTACGTTTAAGAACTACTCCCCCCCCCCTTTGGGGCAGGCAAGTGAAAAAAGAGGCGCCGGTAAAAGTCACAGATCGAGGGTTCCTAAACGTCCCATCAGCCCCAAAATCCAGGACCATAGCTAGAATCAAAAAAGCAAGCCTAAGCCGAGAAAGCAACAATCTCGGCGTCGTGTGTGTAATATCCCGCTACCTCCCATCGCGATTACTCTCTTTCTCTGCCGCTCTCTTCTTATTGGACATTCTCTAATCTATCTCGTCTGGCTCTCTCGTGATCCTGTGCTCTCTCGCTTCTCTAACGTCTGCCCCTCTCTGATTGCACAGTGTCTCGTCGCTTTGATTCGTCTTTTTCTTCTCTCTCTCTTTGATTACACACTCTTCAGACGCTCTGTGTCTAGTGAAACAGCTGAGTGCGGTCCAGAAGAACTCATTAGAAGTAGTAGAGATACAGGGCCGCTGATCGAGTTACAGCTTTCGCATTGGTAGTCATTATGATACATGAGAGACACTTTATGCACATAATAAATACGCAATACATTGAATCACATTCAGCATACGTTCCTGAGATTAATGAGATACAGATATGATGTTGATATTGAGATCATGGCAGCACACTAGCGACTTTGAGCACTACATCCAAACAAGTCCAGCCTAGCCAAACAAGGAAATAACGAATTCTCTCCGCCCGGACCTCCGCTTCATAATCTCTCCTCAATTTCTCCATCAGCGCATCAATACTGGCCATGCCCTCAAGCGGGTCTACATACTCTCTTCGCTCATACAATGGACCGGGTTCCTCGCCGTCCGCAATGGTCAGCCATCGAAGTGCCCCGAACAAGCCCCTTTCCAGTGCCTGTTTCTCGATCAATTGCCCGATAAGGTATCTAGTGAAGTTGAATTCGTCCTCGTCAGTAACCCGCGGAGGCCGGTCGATGAACTTCCAGTCTTCTTCTCCAATCTCTTCTCCTTCTTCTTCCTCCTCTTCATGTTCTTCATCTAGCCTCCAATCCTCTTCCCAACTCATCACCCCCTTCTGGACGAGGACTTCTCTGAAACAGAATATGATGAGATGCTTTTAGAGCGACAGCTTACAGCATGTTTTCCGGAAGGATACTCCGGGCCAATTGCGACACTCGTCGATCACTCGCTATCACAACAGTGGCGCGGTCGAACAGTGTGGGCTCTGCAGAGAATGAATATTGGGAGGGCATTCATAGGCGACAAAAGCTGATGGATCATTCTCTTCATTCGGCGTACTGACTCGCCGGTCGACCGGTTGAGAAACTGCGTAGAATGAAGAGAGTGATCCATCAACTTTTGTCGACAATGAAGGTAGCATAATGCTGAATTCATTGTCACTCGTACCTCATTTTGAGGGGTCAATTTGAAGAGTCAAAGACCCCCTTCATTGTCGAAAAAGCTGATAGAGCAATTTGTCCCCTCATCCCCTTCCCTCCCTCTCATTCTCCATTCGCAAGCCAAAGTTGCGTGGCCGCCGCCATTCTCTAGTAGAAATGAGACGAATGAGAGGGGAGGGAGAGGGTGAGGGGACAAATTGCCCTATCAGCTTTTTCGACAATGAAGGGGGTCTTCGACCCTTCAAA
Source organism: Pristionchus maxplancki (assembly GCA_900490775.1). Lineage (NCBI taxonomy): Eukaryota > Metazoa > Nematoda > Chromadorea > Rhabditida > Neodiplogasteridae > Pristionchus > Pristionchus maxplancki. Next base: position 613,335 of record LS543287.1, read on the forward strand.
TTGACCCCTCAAAATGAGGTACGAGTGACAATGAATTCAGCATAATGGTCAAGGATTCTCACCGAGCTCGAGAACGTAGAGCAGCGGGCGCTTGCTCCTGGAATACTTATATATTTATCTCTGAAGTTATGCCTTACTTACAGATCAACCCGCAGTTGCGATGCTTTCGTGAAGATCACTCGGGATCCAACTTGAAATGGACACTGACGAACACGAAATCGGCTGTCGTCATCAGCGAGTTCGAATGGGTACTGAAAGTGGAAAATATTGATGAGATAAGAACAAAGAAGTCGCTACTTTGATCCATCGTTCACTGTCATCGTCATACCGATGAAGAACCGACTTGAAGTTATCTTTGTCGTTAGAGACAATCCATAGCTCTCGATTGAGAGTGACTGAAATGGATTTGTGGTTCCTTCAAGAGATCTCTCACCGGTCCGACCGACGAGAGAGCACGCAAAATGTAGAGGCGGATTCTTCATTTTGACAACCCTACTCACACGCTTCCGAAGTCGATGGTGGGGGAAGGGCCTTGCTTGCCCTATTTAAAGACCAGGACACATTGCCGATTTTCACAGATGGTGGAAGCGAATAGTAAGAGACGTCAAGATAGCACTCGAGCGATGAGAGATTTAGAACCTGATTAGGTACTTTTTGCCTTCTTTATTGAAATATTGCCTACCAAATGACTTCTCAGAGCCCGGAAATCAGTACAACTCTTGTAACAAGTAGTGAAGAAGTGCGCGCATAAACCAACTACGATGATCTGATGTACGTTCATATTTTCGAAAACAAAAGTTCAAGGTACAACTCACTCTTTCGCAAATCCCCCTCTCCCAAGCAAAGCCTCTTATGAAGTTCGCAGTTGGCTGAATAGGTGTCGATTTTCCATTGTTTTTATTCCAAAAATGGATACCTGATCTCGAACGCTAATTTCCTCTGTAGTCCAACGCAGATCCTCCGAGTCGCCATTGAGATTGATTCGATGGAGACGCGACTCGATATTATCATCACGATCCTCATCAAAGAACGCAAAGCAATGATACGCGTCGGCTCCTATAAAGGTGCAATTTTGATAGCCGATTCGTAGCATCATGCATACCCTGATTGTAGCTAAACGTGAAACCCTCGAATTCCTGGCTTTCCTCGGGAACGAACGCTCTCAGGTAGAGATGGTCCGATTCTGGAATGATATGTTCGACCTTCATGGTTGACATAGCCAATACTGACCGATTCTACCCTCATAGAATACATGCGCCTTGTTATTCCATAGATACACTTTCTCGTCAAGCACGGTGATTGCCGATTCTAGTACGTTAGTCATCGAAACCTCGTAATCCTGCGAGATTGAGTAAATTTACTTCAAACTGCAGCGAAACTGGAGCGCAAAGATGCAAATATTAGAACTTACTTCTAAATTTGTGACAACGTCCGTCACTAGGAGAGTTCCTGTAAAAACACACATTTGCTGGGCAAACTGTTCTGGTCCTTAACAAAAATCAGCCGCCGTACCAATTGCACCTCACTTGTAGGGTCGCTTATAGGCTCTCTTATAGGTTAGAAGATGAGCTAGAGTGCATGGGAACTTCCATTGGGAAGGGAGGAGAGTTAGACAGAGATCTATGAGGGAGCCTATAAGTGAGCCTCATAGAAGCGTGTCCCAACTAAGCAACCCACTTGAATCAATCGCCTTCAGGTTCACGCCTGATGCCTTATCTTCGAACAAGAAGTAGAGTTTGTCATTGATTTGGAACTGAAAGGTTGGTATTCATATCTTTAGGAAATGCCATCAATAAAATCTCTCAATGCTCACCCTGATAATATCATAGCCCCAATAGCTATCCGGTTCAGACAAGAGAAAATCGTAGTCGCTGCTCTCCACTGGCGGGAGAAGGAGCATGTATGTGCACTCTGAAATGAGATTTCTCGGTGTCCCTTAATCATTGCACCCTCTAAAAATTATAGAACAATTGAGATATCGGTTGACTGATCGCGTGACAGATTACATGGTAATGTAGTGCCCGATAGAATAACAACAGTTTATTTCTCGAGAAACTGACAACCAAAATACAACAATAAGTCAAGGGATTACCTAAATCACTCAGGACTGCTGATAGAGATCTGTTTAGGGTGATGATTATCAGAATAATGTGATGTGGTAGTGAATCTCAGAAAAGATATGGATCTACGGTAACAATCTAGCTAGCGATAATACTGCTGTCAAGCATCGGAGACTAAACCTAACTAGCGATCGGCGAATCCGCCCACCAACGGGATTAGCTTGCACAACTTGTCTCTGATTGAGAGTAATGTCATCCGCCCTACTCAGCCATTCGAAGGCATGTCTCAGACCGTCGATCAGTCTCTCACTCTCCTCGACCTGTTCATGCCACCATCTGATGAAGGTTGGAGCGTCATTCTCATCGGGTGGGTAATAGTCAGTCCAGTCCATTTCGGACATTTCATCTTCATCTTCGTCTTCTTCTTCCTTTTGCCAATCTTTTTCTTCGTTCGTGGTCGGTGTGAGCATCCCCCTCGCGACTAGGGCGTTTCTGCAATAGATATGTCACTTCCTCATGTTTTATCCCTGTCAATCTAATGCGCTCTCCATATTCGACAAAAGCTGATAGATCACTCTCTTCATTCTACGCTCTCTCAACCGTTCGACCGGCGAGTCAGTGCGCCGATTCAAGAGAGTGATCCATCAGCTTTCGTCGACTATGAATGCCCCATAATTCTTACCTGATATTCGTTGGCAGAGTCGTCAACGCACGTTGAGAAGCTCGTCGATCCCTACAAATCGTAGCAACGGAACGGTCGGATAGTGTCGGATCTGAGTTCACATGAAGATTAACTCATTAAAATGCATTAAAAATGTATAGTGAAAAGTCGCTCACCAAGCTCGAGAAGGTACAGCAGCGGGCGAACACTCCTGAAATGATTTGAATAGCTGAAAAATAAACAGTCCAACTCACAAGTCAATTCGAAGTTGCGATGCTCTGGTGAAGATTACTTGGTTTCCCACTTGAATGGGACATTCTCGAACTCGGAATCGATAGTCATCATCAATCGTTTGGAACATCTGACGAAAATTAAGTGAATCATATTTTTTCGGATCTCGATCATTTACCTTGATCCATTGGTCGTTGTCCACGTCGTATCGATGGAATACGGACTTGTGATTCTCCATTGCTGCTGAGACAATCCACAACTCGTTGTTCGCGCCGACTGAAATAGCTGATCGGTTTAATGAACCGAAAGATCTTCCTACAATCGCTAAGTGGACAGACCGATCGCAATCTATGATAATGAATTCACTAAATGGATCGAGAAGACAATAGTATTAACCCCTCACAGACTTCCGATGTCGCGGGCGGTGGAAGGGTTATCGACGCTCTCTTCGGTGACCACGAAAGGTTACCAATCTTCATAGATGCGGGAAGGGAATTGTAAGACTCGCCCAGGGACCATTCGAGCGTTGATAGTTTGAGAATCTGACAATGTTTTATTTTACGAGATAACATTGGGAAAACTCACGAAATGACTCCTCATCGTCCCGAATTTCTTGAAACTCGGGTAGCAAGATGTGAAGAAGTGCGCGTATTGGTCGAGGACTATTACCTAGAGATGTTATGATCGTAGTCATTTAGAAATGAAAACAACAATCCGACTCACCCTGTCGCAGTGACCACTCTCCCTTAGGAAAATACCAATTCGAACGACGGATTGCTAAAAAAGTGATGATTTGCATTTTACGAATTCGTATCTATACCTCATCCCGAATGGTCATATGTTCCCTCCTCCACCGCCTCGTCTCCTCGCCCTCACTCAGATTGTAGCGATACAGAAAGTAGTCGCGCGCCTCCACGTCAAAGTCGGAGTAGCAGTAGAACATGACGTCTCCTGCAAAACGCTTATCTTTATCAATCATACTCCTTTATTCCTCTTGTTCCTAGCCATGGAATTGAGTTGAATTGACTCCCTCAAGCACACTTTGGCTAGTTGCTTTCCCCATCTCACACACTCGCCCAGTACTCAGAGCCCGTAGTAAACGTGAAACTCTAAGAGATTTAGTCGTTAACTCACCCATTCGATATCCGAATGAGACGCCATTGAACTGCCTCGATCCTCTCGTCAGTATCTCCCTCCAGACGAATGCATCGTTTTCTGAGAAATGCAAAAATTGAAAAGTATGCAATGAAGGCAGGCTAAGAAGAAGACCAACCGACTCGTCCCTCATAGAAGACCAGCTCCATGTTGTTCCATAGGTACACTTTGTTATTGTGTATTGTAGGTGACACGTCCATCAGCTTGACCATGGGGAATTCGAATCCCTGAATATTTTTTTCTGAAGTTTTCCTCAACAAACTCTATACTTACCTCCACTCGCATGTTGATGCTTTCTACCTTGAGTGTTTCTGAAAACTCATGCTCTTACTTATCTAATCTGGGGGTTCGAAGTATTCTTCAAAGATGACTAACTCATATCCAGTGCCCGCATCTTCACTTCTCTATCGCGATAGTTGCCGCCATTCATGCAGTACAGCTTGCCGTCGAGGAGGAACTGAAAAGCACTGAGTAAGTACTTTGAGACCGTTTCTGCTTTTTTGTCGTTTTGAGGTTCGAACGGAAACTGTCCTCATCATGACGACTTAACAATAGTACAATTTACCGTGACTCACTCTGATATTGAAGAAGTCGTCCCGCAGGAAGGCGAAGCTGCTGCTCTCGACGGGAGGGAAGAAGAACATCTGAAATCTCCCATTGGTCGCTTCAGAATCGACCTCGTTAGAGAACGAGTAATATAGATAATTAATAGCTGATCGGATTACAGCTCAATGGACAAGACGCCGCTTTCATGAATCAAACATTTATTTAGCAGGTACTCGCATGAGACAAATGTACAAGTATTTACATAGTGGAATGTGATGACATGTTGACAACCCGGATAGTGGGATCACAAAATGAAGTTATGAAAGAAAGCGACTAAGTGATTCCGCAAGATTCACTAAGCGAAATCTAAGCCTGCGAAGAAACCTACTCAATATTACTTGGATACCATGCTCATCCTCAATGAAGTGCTCAGTCGGATCTACCAAAGCATCATGGTCATAGGGTTCACTAGGGTTGAGTTCTTCAACAGCCGGAACTCGATGATTTTCCTCTTCTTCCTCTTCATCCTCATCATCACTCTCCTCCTCCTCAGTAGTCGACAGCCACTGGAGTGCTCCGTCGTAGCCCGCACTTTCCTGGTGGAAGACGTTCCACAGCTCGTCTAAGTATCTGCAAAGTGGATAAATTGATGTCAATATGAAGATTTTAGATATGTAACTAAATTAATAATACTGAAGAAGTATAAATCATACATCGAGAAGGCTTCTTCATCTCGAAAGTGGTGATTGAAGTAGAAAGCAAGGAAGTTTGCATAGTCCGCGCGGATCTCCTCCGAGTCTCCAATGTTTTCTTCTTCTTCTCCATCTTCCTCCTCATTGAATTCCTCCAATGTCCAACTCTCGGTCTCTTCTTCATTCAGTATTCGCTCCGCGATCAACGTGTCCCTACAATTTGATGTCTCTCTGTTCGTTCAACGTCGATCATCAGATCAAGCATCGGGATACAGCTTACACTAAACAGTAAATGCGTACCGCGTATTTGTGGGGAGAGTAGCCAGAGCACTTAGAGTTAATCGTCGATTTCTGGCTATTACGAAAGCTGCACGATCGGATAAGGAGGGCTCTGAAAGAAGCCACATTTCTCCAATGGAAAAGAAGAGGAATGCTGAACGATTGGTCCATAAGTAATGACTAAAGATCTGAAAATACTCACCGAGCAGCAAGACGTACACCATGTGGCTTCGTTGTGTGCTTCTCTCATCCCTTAATTTAAATTTTGCATTTCGACGTGTCCATTGCTCTGACCATCCCACTGCATTCAAAAGAGTCACTCTGTCATCTATCAACTCACCCAACCATCCTCTGAGTTGATGCCTTCGTAAAGATCACTCGGTTGCCCACCAGCACTGGATACTTTCGCATACGAAATCGAAAGTCGTCATCAACGATTTGGTGCATCTGAACAGGTGCTTGTGCTTCCTAGTTGTCGGGAGTAATACAGATGAATACCTTGATCCATTCCCCACTATCTTGCTCGTATCGATGAAGAACTGATTTGTAGTTCTCCTTTGCATTGGAGATAATCCACAATTGACGTCCATCACTGACTGAAAGTAAACTGAATTTCACAACTTCAAGGATTCTCCAATAACTGTTAACCCACTATCTCGCTCGATGGACTGATGTGATTCAAATAAATGGCTTAGATACTCACAAGGCTCCGCTGTAGCAGGTGGCGGCTGCTCTTCAAACGCCCTACTCAATGACCACGAGAGATTTCCAATCTTCATAGACACAGGAAGAGCATTGTAGGAGTGGTCGAGAGACCATTCGAGGGACAAGAGATCCAGCATCTAAACATTGTGATGCATGGCAGGTTATTTATCTTCGAAAGTCCGACCAAATGACTTCGAATCGGTGTGAATCTCAATTGACTTCTGTAGCAAGAAGTGAAGAAATGCGCAATCTTGCCGACCACGACAATCTGAGAGAATCTGTGATGTTAACACTTCTTCGACATCTATCATACTCGAACCTAGATAGATATGCAAAGATACTCACCCTGTCAATTTTTCCTTCGTCCTTGATGAAAGACCATAGCTGGTAGGATGTTTCCTGCAAAGGAAAAGTTAATTTGAGCCTTTATCATTTCGAATAGTCTCCCAATCATCACATTACATCTACATAGATATGACGTTTTGCATGAGCATTGATGCTCAAATGTTCAGTTGCCTGATAGAGAATCGAAAATGGAGGATTCATAATCGACAAAGCTGATGGATCACATTCTTCATTCTACGCGCTCACTCAGCGGTGGACCGGTTGAGAGACTGTGCAGAGTGAAGAGAGTGATCCATCAGCTTTTGTCGACAATGAATCCCCCATAAGATCTATCGTCCCTCGAATGCTCCTATTCATCATATCGCTCCTTATTATGTCTATGAAAGGACACTTCTCCATGGTTATTGGTTATTGCCCTAACTAGTGTTGTTTTCGCCACTACACATTCTCTTTCACCAATCAGAGAAGCGAGGGATCGTGCGAAATGGAGAGAGTCAGCCCTAACAGCCCGTGTAATCTCAATCGCTTGATAGAGAATCGATCAATCACCTGATCTCGTGTGGTCGTTGCTTGTCTCGTCCACCTCCGGAAATCCTCATCCTCGTTGAAGTTAACCCGGCGGAGGACGGAGAATGTCCCTTCCACTTTGTCTTTGAATTTCAGAATGCAGTGGTAGGAGTCGGAGCCTGCAATAGACACTCCGTTGAATCGATTCAGGTAGTCATACCGTAATTATAACCGAAGGACGTTCCCACGAACAGCTTAGATCCTTGGACCTCGACCTGTCTCCAGTAGAAGTATTCTCCCTCTGACATTGCATGCCATTTCACGATAGAATGTCATTCTTATTATCAGTGATTTGCTTGTAAGAATGTCAACCACATTGGTAAGAACATGCAATCGTCAAATTGGAGGAATGGTCTGTGTCTCTCACTTTCACATGCTCTCTCGCCTCTCTGACTGACGAGAGATAATGTTATATTGAGAGACGAGAACACTGCTCTCAAATTGAGGATGATGAAACGCTCTTACGCCTTCGTCCCTCATAGAAGACCTGCATCTGATTGTGCCACACGTACGCTTTCCGTTTGTGCACGGTAACTGACGACTCGAACCGATAGAAATCGTACATGGGGAACTCGTCAAAGTCCTGCAAAAGGGACAGTCGATCATGAATCTCCAGAAGATGACATCACACCCATGATCACAACAACAAATAGATCCAACTCACATCCAAAACCATGTTGATGTCCGCAATTTGTAGAGTTCCTGCGATTCAGGCTCTTGTTGATTTAGCCATAAACCCCAAGCAAAGTGCGAAAGGTGAAGGAGACGACTCACTTGTGTCCATAGCCTTCATTTTCGCCGCTGGGTGTCCATGCACACAGTAGAGAGTGTCGTCGATCAAGAACTGGAAGGAACGAATGGATTAGTGAGCCGCCATTTCATTGCACGCCACAGAGACTGAAGAGATCTACAAGAAATTGACAAGAATTTAGCGTTGATACATGGTTAGCATGCCCACAATCGGTATATTGGGCGTATTTCTACCCACTGATCGACGTGAGCAATAGTCAATGGCATGTCTAGGACGAAAAATATCTAACGAAGCTCACCCTAATCGTTGTCTCAATCCAGCACGTTTCTTCGCAGAGGACATCATAGCTGCTGCACTCGACGGGAGGGAGAAAGTGCATGTGCAGAATTTAGAATAATTTGAGACAGTGGATCTGAAAAATACAGGCCAAATAGCAAATACAGGACAATATCAGACGAGGCACAAACAGAAAGCGACGAGCAACATAAAAACGTCAACATTATTGCGGAGGCCATCCGAGCAGGGCAGCAATAAGCCAGAAGACGTTAATGAAAGGCACGGAATTCATTAAGAGGAGGAGAGGACACCAAACCTCTCCGAGAAAATGCGTCAGAAAAGCGTACGAGAGAGCAGGGATAAGAAGGAGATCTCTTCTCTCGGAACAGTTGCGCGGATGGCCACATAGGGCATTGCGAGTGGCAGATGGCTCTATCTCCCTTCCTCCTCCCTTCTCTCTTTCACCTTCTCATCTACTCCCTGATTACCTCCTTCCATCGTCAACAGGGTACATTTCTGATGGAAATGTGTATACATTCTGGCATACTATGGCAACGACTGAGTGTGAGCGAAAACATGTCGAGAACGGAGCGCGAAACTGTTAATGGGAGAAGGTCAGTGTGTGGTCCCTTGAAGCTGTAGCTGGACACGAGAGACCATTGGAAAGCGAGAGACGGCAGAGAGAACGAGAGCGAGAGACAAGGCGAAGTCGAGAGGCTGCCATCTGCCCCGAAGGAGAGGGATAATTCTGAGGAGAGGGGCATAAATGAGAGAGGAAGGGATGGGTGAAGTAGGATAGGGATACTATAGTTCGGCATCTGTTTAGAAGGCAGGTTCGTGAGATTCAAGTAACGTAGTGAGATAGAGTGTTGGTGTATCACGTATTGGTAAACAGAGGAGCGTATGCAGTTTGATGCTCGGATGGAGACGATTTGCGGTGTGGAAACTGCACAATATTCATCCAATAAGCTTGTTTGATGATTAACCATTGTTTCTGTGCGGAATTAAATGCAATTTAGTGATAGTAGACACGAGTAATGAGGGAAATTCATGGCATATACGCGGTTGCGATAGTAAACCCCTGTTATTCTATGCAGGAACAGTTAATTTCTCGTCGTTTCGCACTACGTTAGATGAGTTCGGATAAATTGGGGAGTTATTGAAAATAATTGATCTGACCCGGCCACACGTACTGTATTTACACGGATTCGAACAACGCAAAGATGTTGACTGGAGTCTGGCAAGTTTCCAAGAGCGAGACGACTACAGTAGCTCTCTCACTAGCGCTCTCGCTTCAAAGTGAATCATCAACTGACTACATATATTTTTACGGAGAACCTATCGTGAGATTCAGCTGAAATTTTTTCTTGTCTACCAAAATTAAATGAATCATGTAATAGAATGGAATCTCGTACAGGTTGTACTGTTACAGCAGAAATCAGTAATATCCGAGAGATGCTAGCAACTATTGTACAAACAATTACAAAGAATACAACAAATCATAATTTCCAGACGGAAAAATATAGAACCATCGTATTAGTATCATGATCACTGCCCGTAAGCACGAGGGAAGTACTTCTTATCGGCAGCCCACAGTTTAGCCAAGACGTCGATCGACTCGGACGAGAATCTGCAAAATACCGTAACCCCTATCGTACCCCACCTCTACCGTACCTCTCAACCGTCGACTGGATGACGCCCTCGGCAGTCTCGGGGTAGGTCACCAGCTCGACGTCCTTGCCGTGGTCAGTAAGTCTGATATAAATCGATTAATTACAGTGTTAGATCATGGAAAGTGTGACCTCGTGACTAGACTCTAGTCACGAGCTCACTTGGTGTTGGACTGGACGAAGAAGCGGCGCGGCGCCATCTTAGAGATGACGATGTCTCTCCACTTCAGGTCGCGCTCGTTGACGCCGTACCTGCAGAATAGACTTGGATGCTTGGACGACGTTTCCTACTGTCTCTCAATCCTGTCAAAATTTGCATTGTGTGTGCGTTGCCGACGTTTGTCATCGCACCACACCATGATTGCTTGACTCACTTCTCAAACAACGCCGTCGCACCCTTCACATCAGCAGTGGACTTGTACGCCTGCAATGTTAATGTCTAATACCAAAAAATAAACTTACACATGAAATTGAGATACCCTATCTCTTCTCTCTACTACTTTACACGCTCTTTATCCGGTCAGGCAAGAGCGAGAGAGCGTGCGAAACGAAGAGAGTGAGACTAGACTCTAGTCTCGAGATACCTGCAGTTTCTTCACGAACTCCCTCACGGCCGGCGCGCCCACGCTGTCGATCTTCGCTGGGTCGAGGCGGAAGGAGAGATCGGGTGAGCCAGAGGGGTCGGTGGTCTGCCGATAAGATCGTTGATCGATAGATTATTCTCTACTGTAATACTGAGCTGATGTGTCGATAATGTGTATGTACGTGATCCATAGTCTACCCAATCATACCTCCTCGATGGTGAGGCACCCATCGCCAGCCTCCAGCAGTACTTTCAGCACGATGAAGCGAGCCCAGGAGTGCGGCTGAAAGAAGAGGGCTGATTGTTTCTCTCCATTACACACACTCTCTCGTGTCTCTAACTAGCGAGACACCATGTGAAATGAAGAGACAAGGTTCAAATGCCCTCCTACCTGTCCCCACTTCTTCTTGTCCGGACTGTACATCTCCAGGCCGTTCAGTCCTCTGAGCAGGGTGTTCAGCCAGTTTACTACTATCTCGCATCAAAGTATAGTGTCGACCCTTCCAATCCTACTTACGCCCCTCTTACTCACCTGTCCCCACTTCTTCTTGTCCGGACTTTACATCTCCAGACCGTTCAGTCCTCTGAGCAAGGTGTTCAGCCAGTTTACTACTATCTCGCATCAAAATATAGTGTCGACCCTTCCAATCCTACTTACGCCCCTCTTACTCACCTGTCCCCACTTCTTCTTGTCCGGACTGTACATCTCCAAGCCGTTTAATCCTCTAAGAAGGGTGCTCAGCCAGTTGACATACTTCATCTGCTGACCGGAGCCGTCGGAGTAGAAGATACTGAGTAATTACTCTTTAGCCATTTAACAGATTTAGTGTAATTTTAGATCCATTATCCCCCACTCACTCAAGTATTTCCTGATCGCAGCTCAGCACGAACCCCACCGCCTCGCATCTGCACTCCTGAATGATCAAAATGATAGCAAATGACAACAACAACAAGGAGAAAACAATAACAGCAACAATTACAACAACAACAACAAAATCTACCTCGATTCCACCCGCAAGATGACCAAAGAGACTCTCCCACGTCTCGCCCGGCTCATACCAGGACGTGATCTGGAATTAGTAAGTTATTAATTACTACACAAAAAATAAGTTATTAAATAATCACTGATATCGTGTAGGTAGTCTTTCATGGTGTGTTTACGAAAATTTAAAGCCCGACTGCGCACAAATCAATACCCGTCCCTCTCCTAGCACAATATATCCTCAAGATGAAACACAATCGATAAAGAACTTCGAAATTCTAGACCACCAACCTTTCCGCCCGTCAGAATGTCCACTGTGTTCTCTTTGTCGAAGTTGAAGGTGCCGTCAGCGTTACTCTGTAATCGATTATAAATCATGGTTGATAACTTGATAATCTGTTCATAACCAACTACTAAACGGACCATCATCTCCTAAATAGATGATGTCATGTTCTTTCATGGACTAACCTGGAACAGCTTGCCACTTCCATGCCCGAGCAGCTCGTGACATCCAACCTGCACCTCGAACGACTTGGCCGTGTACTCGTGAAGCAGTTTCTGAATTTATCGATGCGCATTCGGCCCAAGTACTGTCTTACTAGAACAATCGTCGGACATAACGCCCAACGACAAAGGTATACAGATATACGATATGATTGACGTTTATTTCGATTAGAAATATTTCTGACCTCATCCTCCTCCGTCACAAAGTTGACCTTCTGCTTCGGCACGGCCGCGATCGAATTGGACAGCGCGAGGTTCTTGAATCCCTCGTTTTGTTTGATGTCGTTGTCTGAACAAAAACACAAAAAAAAATATTAAATCTCTTTTCTTTCCCAAACGTGCATAGCTGTCATGCGTAGATGAAATATCGAACATAAACTAAAAGGATGATCCATAACAGAGACTATCCGAGAGAATTTAGAAAGGGCCGTACAACGATTTTTTAACCTATGCTCAAAAAATGTCCCCAGGGGTGCTTTTTCACGTAGAGTTCGAAAATCGACCTTAGGAAGCCGTATCTCTAACCCCCCATTCCCTGTGGCACACTCCACCATGCCAGGGGGTAAATGCAATTTCGCGAATAGCGCTCCAAACCCTTACAAATTATATATCATCTTGTAGATATCGACGAGACAAACATTTTTTGTGTTGAAAGTGAAAGCCTAGCTCTACCGTGGAAAAAAATATTTGGGTCGAAAGTTTTATTTTGGCCATCGTGAAAAATTTTTGGCCGCCGTGTAGAAATTTTATTTTTCCATTCGATTCGCAATGAATTTTTACCCCTTAGTGCAAAAATTGAGCAGAATCGATTTTACCCGTAGTTGTTTCATAGGCCAAAGAATGGGCGCAACCTCGATTTGCGACCATTTTTCAGGATTTTGAAATCGAATTTCCCAAGAAGTTGGAGATCGGGAGTCAAATTTTCAACATAATTCAACTAATATGAACCAAAACAATAATTTATGAGGTTTAGAAGGAAATTGGAGATAAAAAATTTTCAACGAAAATTTCACAAAATTTGAAAAATTTCATGCAAAAAAAATCTTTTCGATTTCCTTCTAAACCTCATAAATTATTGTTTTGGTTCATATTAGTTGAATTATGTTGAAAATTTGACTCCCGATCTCCAATTCTTGGGAAATTCGATTTCAAAATCCTGTAAAATGGTCGCAAATCGAGGTTGCGCCCATTCTTTGGCCTATGAAACAACTACGGGTAAAATCGATTCTGCTCAATTTTTGCACTAAGGGGTAAAAATGCATTGCGAATCGAATGGAAAAATAAAATTTCTACACGGCGGCCAAAAATTTTTCACGATGGCCAAAATAAAACTTTCGACCCAAATATTTTTTTCCACGG
>LS543287.1:653854-686140 GCA_900490775.1 Pristionchus maxplancki
GTCAAAATAATTTTAAACATGGCGTATTTTTGAAATTTTTGGTTAAAAATGGACACTTTAAAAATTCGCTAAACCTTGGCATACAGTCAGCCTTAAGTATTCAAAAACTACCATTTGAGTGTACCATCTGCTATGCAAAGTTGTGGGGCTGTGGCTACTGTCTAAACATGAAATTCAGAAAATTGATTTTCCGAGGTCTAGACTGCTACAACATGTGTGGCTCAGTAAAATCAATGCATCTCTCAATTGAGGAGGGCTACCATGGAGTTCTCATGGTTATCTGATAGGAGGATAGTTGTGCTTCATAGCCCACATTGAAACATCTGAAGATAAAACAATGTTCAAGTACAAAATAATTTTTTGATGGATGACTCAAACGGTGCACGGTCACATTTTCCGAAATCGGAAATAATTCAGCCTTAGAAATCCGGATATCAAAGCTTCAGTCTAAGTGCTTATTATTGAGCAGTAAATACTTAATATTGCTCATGCGCAGTCAGGATGCATGTCTTCGATATTCTGATGAGATATGCTCAATACCGTGTGGGACAATACTTTTGCGCCACCCTGTAGCTTTAACTATCTAGTAAAATAATTTTTATTCAATCAATTAGTCCTTAATTAATACCTGTAGTCCGAGGTAGATCCAGGCAGCGACCGAGCACACGGCGACCACGTAGAAGTGGCGGAACCATCTGGAATGAATTTAAATTAAATTTCAGCTATTTTCGAAAATCAAAAATTCCCAAGGTGATCACTTGTTGCAAGGATCGTTCTAGAGCTTGCAAAACTCCGTGTTGTTTGATTTGTGTGTATCATCTTTCTCCAACTGAATATCAGCAACACAATTATTTAGCCCTCTCGCATTGGAAATTTTGCAGTGACCGTGCGAAGTCATATTCTTACACGTCAGCATAAGGGAGAATGCATGCAGAAAAAAGTGTATATTCTAGGATACAATGCGTTGCTAGGAAGGAGTGAATCGATTCGGACACGTCAGCTTGCAAATGCTGCTTGTTCCCCTTATGGGAAACGATTCACAAAGATCATGCTATCACGACGGATAAATAATCATGATTTGGAACCCATTTCAGATACTATTTTCCGCAACAGGGATAAATCAGACTGTAATCGCTCACCGTTTCGGGACAGAGATCCACTTGGTGACGTGCTTCAGCTTCTGCTCGTTCGTCTTCCCGTACGCGGTGAACTCGCCGATCAGAGAACCGAACTGGAAATTTGCCAAATTCATTTTCGAAAATCATCGGAAAACGGGAACTATAGAGCCTTTCCTATCATCTTTATAAAAACTGCATGATTAGACAACTATTAGGCACTAATTTGATACGATTTTCGAAAAAAATTAAAGAAAAAACAGAGAAAGTGGATAAAATACCGGCGAGTAGAGCGTCATGAGGGCGGACACGGTGATGACCGCCGTGACGGAGATGATGTAGTTGAGGACGACGGCCGGAATCATCCTGGAAACAGAAGTATTAAAACGGTTTGAAGGTTGAAATCCGAAACGGATTCACCAGAACATGGATAATAGCGGTGAATTCGCACACATGTCGCTGTACTATGTACACGAAAAGTTAATAGAACACGAATAGTGAATATTCATTCGAATGCTATAGCTCTATTCATGTATCACATACAGGAAAACGATGAATAACGTTTCATGTACGCGTGGAAGTTCTGCCGTGGCCAACCGCATGTAGTTTGAGTTGTATTTGTTTACCTAAGAATGGATCGAGAATACGATAGAAGACAGTGTTTTTGGGATTCTCTACGAATGTCGCGCAATAATGCCTACAATAGTGGAACATCGTCATTAAAATAGAAATATCGCATACGGAATTTGACAGATTAAGAATAGGACGAATCGAATAGTTGGCTAACCGTTTTTTTGAAGAGAAATGAGCGCTTGAACAGACAAAAATAGCAATAAAAACAACAACAACAAGCAAACAAAGCGATTGTTCAAACTACCGAAGCGGATACAGTATGATTTCTTGGAGTTGGAGCACATCGTGAGTCATTCATTTTGATAGTTGTCAAGTATTGCTATTTTTTGTTTGTTAAATGATAAATTATATTGTATTGTATTTAATAAATACAAATGTAGCTCAATATTCTAGCAATTTAATGAATATTTGCTTAAAAGATACGAACAGTATTAGGACCCAAACGGAAGGTCCTTGAAAATCACGCAGCACTGTAAGTCAAATAATCAAATGCCCGAATTGTTGGAGTTTGATGCCGTTTCGTGGAATGCATGTTTTTATTGATTCCGGACGATTATTGATCGTTATTTTGTGGTTTTCTTATGCAAATGCCTTGTCTTTCCAGCCCCAGACTAGCCATGCCCCCGATCGAAAACGACGTTTTCATCAAGGAGCTCGGGAAGCTTTACTTCCACTCTAGAACCGGCGGACCCAAGACTGTCGCTGTCACTATGAAGCGATGTGAGTCTTCTTTTCTTGTTTATTCTCTTACTCGGGACGGTCATGGAGCTAGTAACCCCTATATATCGGCGAGTACCACGTTGTGTTGATAAGTCACATGTGTCCCTGAATATTGTTGTTTCTTTCATTCTCTAAAATCACTACCACGTAATTCTTTTGTTTTTTAGATGACGGACGAAATAAGCCGAAGCCGGACGAGAACTCGACCGTGGCGCCGTCGGTGCTCTTCCGCGCCACCTGTGGCAGCAAGAAGATCAGCACTGTCGTGAGTCACATTTACCTTTTCCTCTTTCTGAATTTTTTTGATAGTTTGACACTTGGCCACCTTCCACTCCCTCTTATTTTCAGCAACCTGCAATGGTCAATCGAATTTTTTATGCTTGTCTAGGATAGGTTGCAACTAATCAACTTCTGCGTTTATTATAATTTTTTGAATTCTCAATTATTTTTATTCAGGTGAAAGCGAAGGAGGTCAACAACTTCACCATCATCTACACAACGCTCATGAAGGAGAGCATGGACAACCTGGAGAGGAGGGTGGTCAAGAAGGTAGGCGATTATTTTAAAATAAATAAATTATTTAAAGCAACAACAAATTTAGTCATCGCCAGTGGTCGAAAAGTCATGCCAATTGAAAATTTTCATCCGGAAAAGGTGCCCGATTATAGTGTCGTTTGATAGAACTCAATGAGCTCTTTTCAATGGTGTATCCCATTTCTTCTGAAAACTTGTCATATTCGAGATCGGGCACTATGCACTCCGACCTAAAATCCACTATTTGACCTTTCGGCAGGCATATCTTAAAATCGACACTATTTACGAATGAATGAATTGCACCATTGAAATGAGCGCATTGAGTTCTATAAGTCGACACTATGACCGACGTGGTTTTCGCAAATTTTCTCATGTCGGTTTTGACATACTTTTCGATCACTGGTCATCGCTATCTAATAAATACAAGATAAAATAGATAGCCGGTAATGTTGTTAGCATGAAACTTATAGTTTGCTTAACTTTGTCTTTTATTCACTTAGAACTATTTATTTATTCATTTCGTTCAACAACATTTTGATTGCAGCGGAAATCCTCATTCTTTTTTTTTCTTTTTTGAGCATACACATAGTGCGTCATGTTCAATTCAATTGTTAGTCTAGTGACATACTGAGAATGAACGCAATACATTGAGTTATTATTGATTAACGTTAATGATTAACTAATTACACTAATTGCAGGGCGAGGAAGACAAGAATGCGCCGAAGAAGAAGCAGCCAAAGGCGAAGAAGCCCGAATCGGCCAAGGGCACGCCCACCGCCCTCAAGAAGTGATTAATTACCTTAATTAAGCGTTAATTAACTACTTGTTAGTTAAATTCTCCCTGTTTTTTCTTAATGTATCTATTATTAGGGGTGCTGATGTCAAGCAAAAATATTTACTATTGAACTAGGCATCAGTTAGTTAGTCGGCCCCATATCTCCCCGTTTGTAGAGCTGAGAGCATTCCCATATCCCCCCCCCCTTTAAGTCATTAGATGAAAGTATATTTATTATTTTGTTACGGGTCCGAGTGAAGAGTCAGGGATCGAATCTCTGTTAAAAGCGATGCTCTTTCTCCTCCCGTCCTCCCTTGTCTTTGTGATTGTACCCCCGCCCCCGGTCTTCTTAGGCCTCCACTTTCACACTTTTACAGTGTACTGGTTCTCGATGTTTACTGTTACTTGAGATAAGGTTGTCGAAGTGAAATAACTTCATTACAAATATCAATGGGGACATCACAATGTGAAGAGAATATGGTTCGAAAGGAAAATATGGGGCGTTCAAGAGAAAGAAATTATTGAGTGACTGGAACAGGGGACACGGGTATACATTAGAAGCACCGATACTGTAGGCGATTTGCTATATGGGGCGGGCAAAGCTCATTTTACGGATACGGTAGTAGAATGATTACGGTATATTACTGGGCGAAAAGTATCTTTGTCGTACCCTGGTCGTCGAAACTCGCTGCAGCGGGAGACGTAGTCAGAATCAGGCTAAAAGCAAGCGGTCATGGGATTACGGTAGGCTCATCGATCGATAGTCGGAGGAGTACGGTAGGAAAAAAGCAGCAACTAAACATGTACAGGCAAGGGATTGAGCAATTACTTCAGGCAAGACGGATCGATCGGTGTTACGGTAGTGAGATACCGTACCTTCGATAACACTCGGAATATGACTGGAGGAGGTATACGGTAGAAGTACCACAATACGTGTTACACGAGTCCTTGTGGGGAGTTACGGTATGAAGCATCGGGTTAGGCACCGGAGTCGGGGGTTACTGTAGTGGTGTGGGAAGAGTACGGTAGCCACTAGGCAACCAGGTAGGGCGCGGACCAGAATATTCCGATCGTCGACGCCACGATGAAGATGGTGAAAACGTACAGGCACAGCCGATCGACGACCTGAAACGTGGTGTGGTCACTGTGAAACGTCGCCTTGTCGAAGTTTGCATTGCGTGAAAGAGTAGTAATCGGTGGCCGAAATTGGATATACTTTCGCAGTGTTGTTCGGTTGAGTTGCGCAGATATTACATGATTCGAGCGATCTTAGATCTTGAATATTCCGAACATTCCGCGTGATTTTACATTAATTATTCGGTGGTGCAGCTACAGTACTCCCAGCTACCGTATACTTACCATGGCCGCGAACTTCCAGTTATTCGACGCCGTTTCCTCTCGATCCGACTCGACCATGCGTTTGGTGACGATCTGTGGTGTGGGGATTAGGAAACGTCGCCTAGTCGAAACTTGCACTGTGTGAAATCATTAGTAATTCTCGGCCTCGAGGACACACTTCGCCAAGTGGTTAACTGATCCGGGCGGCTTATCTCGCGACAGAATGCTCGATGAACTTCCGCCCTCTCATTTCCCCACAGTCTCTAACCTTGTCTGATTGTCTGCACTCTCTTCACATACTGTACTCTCTCACCTTCAGTTCGTGATAGATCCTCTGCAGGATGAGCAGCGTCGCTTGCTGGCCAATGTCCACGGCGGGCACCTGTGGTGTACCGATTAGTAAACATCGCCTATCGAAAATTCGACGGCGTGCGTTATTAGTAATCGTCGACCTGGCTCATGGGCAGATTGAACGTCGCCGTGCCGCCGTTGCCCAGGTGCGAGTGCATCAGATGCGCTACTCGCCTCTCGACATCGATCGAGTTGTTTCTGGAAGTGGTGTAGTGAAACGTCGCCGCGTCAAATTTTGCATTGCGTGAGGCAAAGTAGTACACGTCGTTCTCACCGGCTATCGTTCGCCTCGGCCTCCTTGATGTTCCGCATCAGGCTCTCCGAGTGCCGCTTTGGCCGCATGCAGAACAATGAGGGCAGGTTGGCGTACGAGAGGTGCACACCTGAAGGGTCGTGGTGTGCACATTAGGAAACGTCGCTCGTCGAAAATTGCATTGCGTGTGTTTAGTAATCGTCGCACTCGCACTCACCCGGTCGCTTCATCCGCAGCATCCAAGGCAGCCAGTACAGGAAGATGGCGCGAGTCTGGAATATCGATTGATACAGTCCATCTATTGATTTTTTCCGTATGCCCTGTGTGCACTGAAAACAAAAGACTCCACAAAATTATCATTCATCGATGAAACACATTTGAAAATGCGGATTCGAGCAGAAAAGCGCTCGGATCGAGATTCTCGTAACTCGAAAAATTAATACTACTGTATCCTCCCGTATCTAAAAAATCAATATTACAGTAACCCACCGTAGCGCCCATCTCGTGCGTCTCCGGGGTACGGTAGTGCAGATTGAGCACGTATACTGTAAATATCGTGGACGCCGTGACGACGATCATGCAGCACGAGAAGAAGATGCCGAGGAGAGGGACGGCCTGCGTGGTGTAGTGATTGGGAAACGTCGCCGCGTCGAAATTTGCATTGCGTGCGATGTTTTAGTATTCGTCGCCCTACCTCGCTCGTCGGAGGCGACATCTCGGACACGATGGAGAGGAAGAAGCAGATGGAGAGCAGCACGGTGATCTCTGAAGCAATAAAGATCAAACTACAATGTATTTCTAAGATCAAAGATCAACTCACGCAGGGTGATCTTTTCTCCGGCATCGGGCGGCAGTGTGAACCCGAGCAGAGTCATCATGGTGGTGAGAATGCACGGCATGATCAGGTTGAAGCCTGCGTGGTGTACGGATTAGGAAACGTCGCCGCGTCGAATTTTGCGTTGCGTGAGCATTTTAGTATTTGTCGACAAATAATTTGGATGTGTTTCAACGGGTCTTATTCACTCGAGTGACCTCGAATTGCGAATTTTCTCGCGCGAGTCTTTTTGATAATAAGTACAGGAATTAAAGATACAAGGCTCGCCATAATAAAATGTATAGGAAGAATGTGAGACCAGATTAGTACTCACATTCATTATTCTAATTAAAAGTAACTCTTAGGATCAAAGGCATTCCCAAAATATTTGTCAAATGACTAACCGTAGTACAACGTTCGCCTCCTCATATGCAGAAAGAAGGTGAGGTCAGGGTACGGCTCGGGGCAGCAATCGTAGAACTTGACTGATCGGGAGACGGTCGTTACTGGAATGAGGGATTGTCTGAATCCAAAATGAGAAGGTATCAGCTCACAAGCCAGTTCAAACTCTCCATAGGAGTTAATTTATTGCCCTATGGAGTAGTGATGACAAAATATTCCAAATAATGGGTAAAATGCTCACGAGGCAACGCCCACTCCCCGTTCGAAATGTATTCCGTATTGCATTTGCCTACCATTCTCAAGAAGCTGGAGTTGCTCTACTGCGATTGCCTAGTGATGATGTAACATCCTAAATTCTAAGTTACTCACAAGGCAGTGCCCATTCTCCGTTCGAGATGTATTCCGTGATGTCGAAACCGCCTTCTTGCGGTTGAAGATCGAGCTTGTTCCCATCGTACGTCCAGGAGCCGAACTAAAATGCATAGTTCAGATCCAATTACGAATAGCATCTGGAAAACAGTTTGATAATGATATAATTTATTATAGTTTGAGCTTGTTTCCAGGAGCCGAACTGTGAAATAGGATATTTATTATTTTACGGATCCGCTTTTTAGGACGGATTTGAATGGTTGTAACATGATGCATTACGGGCAGAATATTTTCGATAACCGAAGTCTGTGCCCCGCAAAAGCCCCTTAGTAGACGTTGTGTGCATTGTACTTTTGAACCAGGAAACCATCTGACTGCTCCTCTATTATAGTCAGATCCATCTCGTATTTCTGGATTATCTTTTGGATCCCGGACATTTCTCAGCGATATTTCCGGCATCGGAGGAGAAGGACAGGCCGGACTGCACTGTAGGATGGAGAGGTCAGTGACACTACCCTCTCGCCCTGCCTAGCAGTGAAAATAGCACATTGGTTGGAGAATGTGAAGCCGTTGGTATCTAGTTGCTTTTCGCATGAACAATATGAAAATACTAAAACACTTAAAAACACTTCTGTGCCCAACAGTTTCAGCAAATGATTCGAATACGCTTCAGAGCCGCTTTTTACTCTGCTAGAATCACGAATTTCAGTGATTGATGTATTACCATTGCGATACAAAATATTAATTAAATGATTAGACCAAATAATTCTAACCTTGAAGAAACACTTCTGCTCGTCGAACGGGAACCACTGGATGTCGATCTTGCACGAGATCTGACAGGTCGACGATTACTACTCACACACACGTAGTCGAGTTTTCGACAGGCGACTATTACTAATTGGTACACCACGAAAACGAAACGTCGGCTGTCGAAATTTTGACAGCGCCGCTATTTGTGACGAATTGTGGCGCGAAATTCAAATTTGAATCGAACCTTGAAGATGCCGGGCGGGATCCAGTGCACGTCTCCTGTGTTCGACACGATCATGTTGGTGGGGTAGGTGGAGTCGAAGTTGGAGTCGACACTGCAAGAGAAAATTCAGTACGTGTGAGTGATAGTTTCGAGGCGCGAATTGAGTGAGTTTCACTCTGTTCTCATAGCCAAACAACTTTGATTCGTTTCGATGATGACTGTAGATGTTGTCGAGTAACAAAATCAAGAGGATAGCATGCGAAAGGAGAGAGCTTTATTTCAAAAAAAAACCGTACCTGTTGTACAGCAGCACGTCCGGTTTCCATATCCGGCCCGCCGGAAACCGCACGTCCGAGATATTACCGTACTCGGTGAGGTCCCACACCAGCTTGTAGTCCGTCCACGTCTGCAAATTTGAAATTTTCCATTCGCGCCCGTATTTCTCACTTTTCCCTTTCCTGTCGAAATTTCGACAACGGAGCTATTTTTTCCTGATTTTCGGCGGGAGATTAAAATATTCAAATGTCTCACGTAGTCCAGCCAGGCGTTCACGTACACGATCTGGTTCTTCTCGTCGACGTCGATGATCTGCTGCAGCGAGACCTGCAGCCGTGGATTATGAATTCCGGGGCCGGAATATAAAGGCCGGATTCCGGAGCCGTCAAATCTCGGATCCGGCGTTTACCTTGAGCTTCACCACGACGGCATCCGAGTGGTTGGCCACCGGTCGCTCCAGGTTATTGTAGTCCCTCATGAGATCCTCGTACAGTCGCCGCTCGTGAAAGGATGAGTGGGCTACTGAGAAGGGATATCGAAAATGTGGAGCCGTCGAATAGCGGAGCCGTCAAATAGTTTCAAATCATCGTTTAATGCGAACCAGATAAGTTTCACAAGTCAATAGCTTAGACACCGATACGTGCAGTTTTTGTAGGGTAGGAAACACAAAAAAACGCTTGAACTCGAAACTCTCCTTCTCAGTCAGTATCACGGAAGTGTACTTTTCACTTCCCCGAACACTACTACTGCTCAAGTGATTTATCGCTTCTCGGAAGCGCGAATGCAGACGCTAACCTATACTTTTCTCTCACAATCAGATGTCATTTTCGAGTCCCGGACGAGTTTCACAATGGATGTATAGGCAGTGTGATTGCATACGTTTCGATATCAGCAGTCTAACTGCCGAAAATTTCTCATTCAATTTATTCACTGAAAGTAGCCTCTCCCACTCAGCATCAAGGAAGTGTTCTCACTTCCCCGATCACTACTACTCCAGTGATTTATCGCCTCTCGGAAACGAGCATGTGTGAAGGTTAACCCATCCTTTTCTCTCACAATTAGATGCTGATGTTCTCCTCGCAATTCGGATGCGTTTCACTAGTGATGTATAGGCAGTGTGATTACGTAGGCTTCGATATCATCAGTGTAACTGCCGAAAGTTTCTCATTCAATTTATTCAATAAAAGTTGCCCCTCCCACTTAGTATCAAGGAAGTGTTCTCACTTCCATCATACTACTCAAGTGATTTATCGCCTCGCGGAAACGAGCTTGTGGGAGGTTAATCCGTCTTTCTCCTATTTCCCGGTTTCTCCCACCGCTATTTCCCGCTTTCTCCCTGCTATTTCCCGGTTTACACGAGGTAATTGAGATGTGTGCGAAATTTACGATGATATGTTTGGTGAAAAATCTATTGTGAAATCTGGTGAGAATGGGAAGATCAGGCTACATGGACAGTAAATGTTCAAGGATCGGTTACTTCAAATCTGGTACTGTTTGCTTTCTTTTGGACTGCGGATTCAGGAGAGAACGAGCCACCTAGCGAGCGAAAGGGCCTAATTATATTCTGGATACGACGCAAATGCTCCTCACTTTGCACCATCATCGATGATCTTCATTAAAAATAATAAAAAGCCGCATCAAAATAGAAACAAGAAAAAGAATTCTCACCTTGCACCAGCAATGCGACCAGCACCACCACCAGCTCCATCAAGCAACCTGAGAGATACATGCATGCCCGGGAGGAAGAGGTGCCTAACTGAAATTATGACGGTACTTAAAGAATTTCCGGACTCAAATTCGAAACATCGAACGAGACAAAGCTTCAAGGTCGGATGCCTGAAACGCGAGTGAAAAAAAGACGCGAAAAAAGTATAACAACGCCATGAAGCCTCGCATTTCAGAATGAGTTCATGTCAGCTCAACGTGACAAGTGAGCAAGGCACAAAGTTCAGTGAGTCATCCGCAATAATAGAGAAAAATGGAGGAATTCTAGTGAGAACGAGCGAGAGAATGTGCGAAATGGAGAGACCGAAAACATTACGGGAACAATTGGATGGACTCAAGTGGTAAGTGGCCTCTCATGAAGGGGGAACGAACTAGAGAGTGCACTGGCAAACCCGGCGTGGTTACTTTTTAGAAAAATGAGCTGCATGCTATTCTAAATCACTCTTCGAACACTCAACTCAAATCCTAACCCAATTCCTCTACGTAAGCAGAGGAAGTTCGACTACTCGGCCCAAATTTCGTCGAAAAACCCACGAATCTTCCCGGATTTTGTTAGTCTCGAAGCCTAATCGCATTAGGCACTTCTAAACAAAGGCTGAGGAGTAATCAAGGAAGGATCTGGCGGTTTCTTCGCGAGGTTGTTTCAAATAAGTAGGGAATATTGATAGCTAGTGCTATCGGAAAGTGAACGTAGTATACGTAGCTTCGTGACTCAAGCAAAAAGTAGCCCAGAAACCTGGTCACAGTTCATACAAAAACTCGCGTATAAGTGTGAAATTGAACTGAAATGACGCGTGCCAGGTCCGTTGGGACCGGCAAGTAGCAACACGACAAAAGTGAACAACTCCAGCATTGATTCTCGTACCATCATCACGATCAGTGTGATAAGTGAAGGGGTAAGTGTATACGTGAGCACTCCTCCACTCAGTTCCCCCTCCTCCGGAAGCCGCAACTCTCGCGGACAGCAATACACTTTAGCAGCTGATTGATTCATAGGTTGCCCCAAAAACACGATCAGAGTGATAATAAATGATAAGTGTATAACTAACAATAAGAAGATAACTCCCAGGGCCGCCGGGGACCGGGAAGTCGCTCACCCCCACTCGAAATAGCGGTAGATTTGCGGAGAGGCAGGGATAAGGAGGGGAGATGAAGGAGTGGATGGGGGGACACTCCTCCCTCTCTCGCTCCCTCTGGCTTGAAATATTGGTGTGTCCCGCCCGCTGGCATTGAGAAGAAACAACTGTGGCGGAGAGTGATAAAGAAGTAGAGAGAAGAAGAGAAGAAGAGGAGGGGGGAGGAGAGGCGTTCGCAACTCGAAAACTGAGAAATCTGAGAGACGGAATGATCTGTGGATCGAAGATTGACGTATGAACCTTGAATTTTAACATCGCATCTCTCAAATCAAATCGAAACAGTGATATTGATGTTAAAATAACCAGGAAGTGATGTAGAGGAGTGATAAAGAAGATGGTCCTCCTAGATATCTCTTCGGTGATAAGATCTAGAAGATCAAATATCACCGAACTAATGACAAGGAAAAAGAAGAAGCGAATCTGGATCAAAGTTTTGACTGTCCTTGAAAATAGAAAGGAACAATGAGGTGAGACGCTGTGATCTGTGGCGCAGTCGCAATGACGTCCAAGCTGTCAACGCCGTCAAATCCCTAGACTATGACGAGGTGAAAATAACGCTCAAAGTACTCGACAATTCGAAAACCTCACTCCTGAGATAGGACAGTGATCGAATGACGCGCTGACAGCTCAATCTGCCTGGATCGAGATGAAGAGGTCCGACTGGCGAGAGACAAGGCGAAACGGAGATACGTTAAAAGGTCAGGAGGAAATCCTCCATCTTCTTCACAAAACGAGAGATAAAGTGAGGGAGTGCCCTCTCGAAACTGCAGAGGAGAAATAATAATAAAGAGCACGCTTGAGTTTTTGGCAGAGCGCAAAGACTGGAGTTTCGCGCGTATTTCTCAGCAAGGGTTGAGAAGATTTTTAAATTTGGATATTTTTTTTGCACCTATCGGCCTTTCTACTATTACGCACGAGGATAACCCAGATTAATACATTACGACTGAAACTGATCTCAAATACGTTCAACTATGAGGAAGGGTGCAATTTTCTTTCGGGACGCTTAACGATTGTGATTATTATGCTCCTAATCAAGTCGATCTGACCATCGAATAAGATCACGATAATAATAATTTTTTAGGATATGGTACGGATGAGCTAACGCCCATGCAGCGAACTTAGGCAGCTATCCTACGTCTGAAACTCATCTCAAACGTTCGAAATTGCCTTTTTGAGCGAGAAAATGGCCTTTTATCCTCCCGATCATCACATTATTTCCGCCGGTCCGCCCAATTCTATTCCGGGCTTCGTCCTCATGAAGTTTTCCCACATTTTGGTCAACGATCAGGCGAGATAGCATGCTAATTGAAGAGAGTCCAGAGAAGCTAGAGTGATCAAATAATCCAGCACGCGATCGGTATCAATGTCAGCACACAACCGGTGAGAAACGTCGGCGCGTCGAATTTTGCATTGCGTGAGGCGAAGTAGTAAACGGCGACCTGTGCAGGTCAAAGAATCTTAGAGAAAAGAGGGAAGGGATCGAGTTTCGCCGAGGAAAAGATGTCCAGGTTGATCAAAACTGTTCAAGAAACGAGATCTGACGGATCGGGTTACGGTAGTTGTCTGTCGCGCCAACATTCCATACTACAAACACGATTACTCGAAGAACAGAGAACACACCCGATCTCCAGACACCTCTTAATTTGCCAAGCTCTGTCGCATCTCTGATTTTCGAAGTAGCGATGCGTAAAGTCGGGCGATTTGTCGGAATCAAAATATTGAAGTTATGTATGACAAAATAAGGAAGAAGATGGAGAATGCTGCAGGTGGGAGGAGATCCCATGGCCAAAAGCGTCCCAGAGTGGCCTCTAATCCATGAGAAAGCTCGCGCAACAATCCTCCAGGAAGTAAAAAGCGCATCCCCAAATATCACGAGCGCAGGATTTTCTGACCAAAGCAGCAAAGCTAAGGAGCTGCGGAGGCGGAATGGGGAGGATTGAGTATTTTAGCCAGGAAAAGAAGACGACGATAAACTATAAAGGAGGGAATCGCGGGATAAGATGCCAAAATATCACGAATCCGAGGCGTTTCTGACCAAGGAAAAGAAGTTGTGGAGGCGGAATGGGGAGGATTGAGGAATGACCCAACCCTCTCAATTTCCTGTGCACTCTCTCTCTGACCGGTGACCACCGAGAAAATCAGCTGATTTCAGCCAGGAATTGGGCATCATTGGCTGAAACTATATCAGAATGAAGATGCTTGGTTTTTTCCGAATGTTCAATTTCGGTGTTTCGTAGGATCTTAAATGACGTGGGGTGTTGCAAAAACTATTTTTCTCATTGTATTTGGAAATATAAATCGAATTTTCTTTAGATATATCAAAAATATCAAAAGCAAAAAAAATCGAAATTTTGATTTTTGCCGACATGGTCAAGCACTTTTTGCCGACGTGATTTCTTCGCCAGCGAAGGGTCATTTTACCTATGTGCTTGAGCCGCTTTTT
This sequence comes from Pristionchus maxplancki, assembly GCA_900490775.1. Taxonomy (NCBI): domain Eukaryota; kingdom Metazoa; phylum Nematoda; class Chromadorea; order Rhabditida; family Neodiplogasteridae; genus Pristionchus; species Pristionchus maxplancki. Next base: position 667,712 of record LS543287.1, read on the forward strand.
GCCAGGAAGCAAGAAAATAACGATGAAACTATAGCGCGGTGGCTAGATTCACTTCCATCTTGGATCCAGGATGTGCTAAAAATAATCCTTATGAAACTATAGCGTCGCGGAGGAAACGTGATGCTTTAGAATAGCATTGAAAAGCAAAACACATGAAACTATAGCGCGGTGGGTTAAGGATTGAGACCCAAAAAACACTGAAACTATAGCGGTGGGGATTAGAAATAGAAAAGCGAAATGTTCGACGGTCGTTTCAAAAGAAAAAAGCGCGAGGATTCGAGGAGTTTACTGCTTTATGGACACTGAATCCAGGCAATAATCTCGCACTCTCTCGATTCTTTGTGATCTCTCGCTTGTTAGAGAAGATGAGGGATCATGTAAAATTGAGAGAAGCAGAGTTGATAGCTGAATCGAAGTGGAGATGGAACAGTAAAGGACTGTGATAAGTGCTGGAAGAATCGATTTTGGAGGAATTTAGCTTTAGAATACTCTCTCGCGGATCAGAGAAAGCGAGAGAGCACGCGAAATCAGGAGTGCATCACAATGCGGAAGAAAGAAAGAGCAACAATGGGAGAGAGGGACAACCTCTGACTCTCTCAATTTCGCACGCTCTCTCGCTTCTCTGACCGACTAGAGAGCTTCAGATCAGCGAGAGAACAGGGGGAAATGAGAGAGTCAAATCAAGTCAGGACACGCTGTTACAACGACGGCGCTGCAAATGAGCCTAGAGTCATGTAATGCTGATGGAAACACGCGCCGAGGTTGGCAGATAGAAGTGGGTTTTATTCAAATATCTTGCACCTTACATCTTAGAAACACGTAGTTACAGAGCAAAAAATACAGGCTGTAGGTACAGCAAATGATCCTTGGGCAAGTAATGCTGATGGAAACACGCGTGTCATAAGCCACTCGATGACTAGGAGTGAGCTGTATTCTATTGTGGAGTTGCTCTGGAATGAATTGTCATTGAATATCATTCGGCAACTAAGGATTCTTCTGAAACATGTTCCGGAAAGCGCTCGGAATTACAAATACAATTGCTCATTAACTTGAAAGAGTGGCAAAATTTCTAATCGGCAATGTGTAGAAATGATAAGTGCAAGCATAAAATAAAAAAAGAAGCATTACATAACAGATCGCGCAACGAATAATCGCGACAAATAATCGCACAAACCAGAGGTTTTAAGGGACAATGGTAATGCCTAATCTCAGATTAGAGAAAACCGAGAAAATAACGTTCATACCAACACTAAAACTGAGAAATTCGATAAAATGTAGCATACATTTCATTACTTTGCCAAATAATCTCTCGCACAAACCAGAGGTTGAAAGGTAGCGAGAGAGACAAGGGCCACTGCGAATCTCTAGTCTACTGAGCGGTTGCTCTCTCCAACTCCCATACTCTCTCTTGTCTCTGATCTCTAGAGAGCACTGCACCTCAGGAGAGGCGTCTGAGGGATAGAGCTACACCTCTCAGATTACCGATGGAAGTTTCGAAGGAGACAGAGAGGCGGAGAGATCTAGTCGGCGAGAGAGCACAGAGAATGGGGAGAGCCAGAGAAAGAGAGGCGGAGAGACGCTTAATCTAAGAGGCGAGAGAGCACGCGGAATGGAGAGATGCAGAGAAAGAGAGACAAGTTCAGCATCTGCAGCGTGCGTTGCTTCCGCATTCAGGGCGAGAATTATCAAACGACAGAATGGTAAATCACACCACCGTGTCCGGTTACACCACGTGCGATTGGCGGGGCTGATGTGTGATCGCCATGCATGTATCGATTACGAGAATGCGCGAAAGCGCACATAAGGAACAGTAAATCGCAGTCAATTTAAAAGAATTGAATCAGGTATTCATCAGGCATCAGAACAGAGAGTTCAGAGGTCTCAGGAGAGTGCTCATGCCGAATGTAAGGAACAACTTCGAGGAGCAATGTTCTCGTCTCTCCTTTTTACATGATCTCTCACCAGTTAGAGAAGCGAGAGAGTGTGTGAAATGGAGAGAGTCAGATCACTTCGAAGTGCATGTACTTCATTGGAAATGCAGCAGAAGTCGCAACATTCGACCTTTGTGGTTTGTTTCAACGATCTCACCTAGAAACCCCCAAAGCTTCCTAATTTTAGGCAAGGCTTCGCAAGAAATCGTCTCTTCATTCCCCACGCTCTCTCGTCAGCAGACCGGGCGAGAGAGCGTGCAAAATGAAGAGACGGTGATTCATATTTCGAGGTCCATCGGACAGTGAAGGAAGGAAATTCGGACTCGAATCGTAATCTGATTCGAGATCTCAGACAATATGGATTCGTCCATCCTCAAATTGGTCCGACCGCCCAATTGGCCCGTTCAGACCAACCCACAAGGTCCGTTATCTCCGACTAGCCGCCGAGAGAGCACGCGAAACGAGGAGAGTCATTGCTCAGCGGATAGATGGGTGTCTGTCTCTCTCCATTCTCCATGCTCTCTCGCCTTCTCTGCCCTGCGATGGAACAAGGAAGGAGGGGCAAGTTGATAGATCTCCTCTATCTTGAGGGAATGGTCTGACTCTCTCCATTCTCCATGCTCTCTCGCCGTCTCTACCCGACAAATTGATAGAGTAGGTATCTCCCTACGTAATGGATTCCACCCCCATTCAATTACGGGAACGGACGGGCAGAGAGGGAGGCGATAGTCTGTCTCTCTCGAATCTCCGTGCTCTCTCACTCGCTCTGATCGACGAGAGAACACGAGGAATTGAGAGACGAGAAGGGGAAGGGGAGCCCCAGATAATGGATAGAGTGGAGGAGCTACGGAGCTCTCGGGGTGGGGTGAATTGAGTGTACGCGGGTGCGGGATGGGAGGTAGGGGCGATGGAATTGTATTTTTTTTATTTTTACGAAATAGATTGAGAGATCAATCGAGTGGAACGGTCGCCCAGATCATTAAAGCGGGTTGTGAAACGTAACTGAATCGGACACTGCAGCTACTTTTCTAAGAATTTCAAGTTTGAGTGGAGTTTGGGCCCTCAGATCATAGATAGAGTTTAGCTACGAAGGGGGGAGGCAATTAAGTGCTTGATGAGTTCTGAGGTGCCGCATAAGGGTGTTTTTTGAAATCATCTCAAAGGTTAATCGAATGGGGCGCCCGTAATAGTCTTAAGAGCGCACGATGAAACATAACTGATCCGAATAATCTTAGAAACTACGTTGCTTGAACTTTCAATACATTTTTTTTCGAAAACATGAGGATTAGGGCTCAGATGGGGATCGAATTCTGTGTATGGGGAGTACTTGGAAACGGTGAGGATGATTGGGGAGGTGGAGTGATCTTTTTGAACAACTTCCATCGAAAGATCGAATGGCGACGTCACTCACCTGCGAAGAGCACGCGGTGAAACGTAACTTGGATAAATGAATGAATTCGCTGGCAAAATGAGTGCAAACGTGCAGACAAAACCGCAAAAAGAAGAGCAAAGTGCGAGTTTGGGAGACGAAAAAGGGGGGAAAATAGGGGAGGATGGGATAGAGTGATGAGTCTCAAGGACCCACGGATTTCGCACTCTCTCCGTTTTCCATGCTCTCTCGCCGGTCAGAGATGCGAGAGAGCATGGGAAACTGAGAGAGCGGATTCCTGCTGGCGGCCCAAGCCCCCATTTAGAGGGGGCGAGGAGGAGTTAAGGAGGGTGAGTAAGGTGGAAATCCTGGAGGAGCCACTTGACAAGGTTGCGGAAGGGGGGTTTGCGTGGGAGCTGCTCGATTCCTGGCCTCGATTGGCGGATTGAAGGGCCAATAATTGCTAAAAACAAAGCTAAAATCTGAAAGAAACACGAAGGTTGTGACCACAAAGTTCCGATTAGTTACTATTTTTTACTATTTTTTACAGGGGATTTTAATTGAGAAACAGCGAGTGTAGGTTCAAATTCTATGAGAAACAAGAGGGTCGTTGTAGCCAAAAGTCGGAGCAATGATCTGACTCTCTCATTTCGCAACGCTCTCTCGTCGGTCAGAGAATCGAGAGAGTACGGGAAAGTGAGAGAGGCAGACGATTGCTCAAAAGTCTCAGAGTGAAATGATCCGGGGCGCGTGTCAGGAAATCTGACAAGCAGACAAGCGGGGTGTGTAAGAGGGGCAGTGGACCTAGATCATCATCATAGGATGTTTGAGCGATCACGGGAACGAGTTATTTCGAATGAATATGCTGTGAACAGTGTCTCTGCCTAGTCTCATTCTCTAGTCAGATAAGTCGAATAGAGGGGTCGGAATGAGAGGGAGACGAACTCTTAATTCCATCGTTCCCCCTCTATTCGACTTATCTGACTAGAAAATGAGACTAAGCAGAGACACTGTTCGCAGCATAAGCATTGTAGTACAGAAACTTGGCTAAAATGGCTTGATGATCAACCCCAGAATATGAGCTGTGAACATCGAACATATCAGGATCAGATGAAGCGACGCTACGGGATTGCGGAGCGATTGCAGAAGTAGTGTACACAGCCTGACATGAACGTTCCATGGTACATCATGCAAGGCTGGTGCTTGGTCGACTAGAACAAACTCTTTCGTTTGCTAATGCGCATTTGCTAGTCGATAGCACTACTAGCGAAACAATGTAACTGAAAAGTTCCTGACCGTATCAAGAAGTACATACGTATATTAGAGTTGAATAGGAGGGGGAAGGAGGTTGTTAGTACTTCTCGTTTTCCTGTTAGTCACGATCCCCGAATGAATAGGCGGACTGTTTTTGCATGTCGCTTCCCATTTGGGTGAAGTTTACATAGAGCGCTACTCAACTTCGCAAAGCGCACGCTTTTTCAATTATTTCTTATTCGTCAGAATTCGAGGATACACTGATTTCTTATGCCCTCTTACCTATTGAATAGCCAGTGAAACTCATGCGAATCACCGACAAAAGATGTGGCTGCCAACTAAAGCGCCAGGAATTCCAGACGCCCAAACCCCACTCTAGTGATCGCTCCGGACCCAACATCAATCACTTCTTTTGCAGTCCTTCTCACCCATTTCTCACCTATTTTGATCTCTAACTCTCTCCAAATCGCCTGCTCTCTCGCCTTCTCTGCCCCACTAAATTGTAAGAAGTCAAGAGGCTCAACCACAATTCATCTTCCCCCAGTCAATCAAGTGCCCTTGATTGATGACGCAGGGAAGAGTGTCGATTCTTGGAGAGAATCGGCGTAATTATCCAACAATTAGCACTGTTTCGCCCTCATCGAACAGCTTGTCAGCATCATGTGCAACTGACACTCAAATGTAGACAACTTTTACACAATAATTTTGTAGAATGTATGAATGCGATAAACTTGACAACTAGCCACTTCTCGGAGGCACATGTGGCGATAAAATCAAGGATCAAAGCGCGAATTACGGACGAAATGAACGGCGAAATGACTCGAAATGAGGGAAATATTGACTACTCGCGGTCTTGATTACACCTTATCCCTCGCAGGTCAGAGATAGTGAGAGATCACGGTGAATGAAGAGAGTCAGACAACTGAACCATGTTCTCGTCTCTCTCTTTTTGCGTGCTCTCTCACCGGTCAGAGACAGCGAGAGAGCATGTGAAATTGAGAGAGTCTAGAACTCATCAATCGAATGAGGAGGTAAAAGAGGTGGAGGGAGAAGATTGATGGAGTGATTCACACCCAGCGAAGTGGAGGGAGGAAGAGTATGACTCTCTCACTTTTGCATGTTCTCTCGTCATTCAGAGAAGATGATAGAGCGAGGGAATGTGAGAGAGTCAGACATGAAGAAGATGAAGAAGAAGATCGCAAAATGAGACCACAACACGCAATTAGTCTGGGAAGATTCATGAGGGGTGAGAGGGGATCGATCGGGATTAGAGCTTCGAAAACGAGTGATTGCGCGAAAACGAGTACTCGATAAGCAAATGAAAACGAGTACTCGTTCTCGACGAGCATCATTCTGAGTCTCAAACGAGTACTCGCGCGGTCGACGAGTACTCGCGAAATGAGGAATGATAGGGAGAATCGACGAGGGAGGGAAATGCACAATTTTTGGAATATGTTTCATTCGAAAATCAAAAGATGTTTTCATTAACGATCGATCATTTTCTATACTCCGCAATTTTTATCACGGCCCACCGTCCGCGCTGGTCGTCAATGAATGAAATGAATCGAGTACTCGCGAAGACCACGTACTCGCGAGCGACGAGTACTCGTTTTCATTACCTACGACCGCTCGCGAACAAAACGAGTACTCGAAAGGGAAGGAAAACGAGTACTCGTTTTAGAATTCTCGACGAGTACTCGTTTACTTTCGAAGCTCTAATCGGGATATCTTCGTTTTCAGGCCGTGTTGCATGCTATCTGAGCCTGCACAATTCCAGTAGTTGTTTGAAACAGTGTATTATGTGTATTCACTGTCGGGAAAGTTACCATCACTAAATAGAAAAGATCGCTCAGGCATTTGAGCGTTCTGTGAAACATACGCGAACCAATTTCGAAATAACAGGATGACATTTCCCAGTAAATCCAGCTCAACTTTATCATATACATTAGCGTACCCGATAATAAGACATCAAGCTCAAACTGGCTCCCGATTGCAAGAAAATGCCATGGAATGTATACAAATCAGAAAAAATCTCTCCATTCCACGCACTCTCTCGCCTGTCATCCAGAGCGAGAGAGCGTGCGAAAAGGAGAGAGTCGAGACTAGACTCTAGTCCCGATGCTCAGGCGAACAAGTACGGCGCCCTCAGCGACAGGATGGCCGACGTGACGATGATCAGGGCGGTGAAGCTCAATAATCCGATCCGATCGACGACGATTGCCGCGAACCTGCGAACTTACTGCGGTTAGCGACTTTTCGAAAATTTGGACATTTTTGCACTACGAGAGCAAGCGGAATCGTAATTACGCGCGGAATAAAGTATTCCACACCTCCACTCGTGCGCGACGCGCTCGTCCTCCTCGCCGTCGTCGCCGTTCTCGCGGATCATCTGCGAATTATCGATTTTCAACTCTCCTCGTTTTGCACGCTCTCTCACACGTTAGAGTGAGGCGAGAGATCATACAAATCGAGGAGAGTCATCGAGCAGTTTCGATCGGTGACTCTCCTCGTTTTGCGTGATCTCTCGCCTAGCTCTAACGGGTGAGCGATTGTGTATTTGACGCGATTTTTTTTGTTTTTTTGCTCTCTGATCCCGGCCATGAATTGAAAGAAGCGACTAGCTTTGAATTTTGAGCGCCTGTGAAACTCAACGAATTCAAGAATTGCTGAAAAAACAGAATCCCACTTTCACATGCTCGTAGATCCTATTCAGTGTCTCCAGTCGCTTCGTCAGTCCGAGATCTCTTTTGACGTCCGCGTTTACGTGCACCTGAGAATTATTCATAGTTCTGGCAAGACCATTGATCGATTGGCATTCAATCGATTAAAAACCATCACGTCTGCTGATGACAATCAGCTTCATCAGTGTCGCTTTCTAGGAGCTGCTCAAGATGTGATGGGGTTTCCAAGTAAAGAAGGAACGTAGGTAATCGTCTCTTAATTTCATACACTCTCTCACCGGTCAGAGAGGCGAGAGGGCGTGTAAAATGAAGAGACGATTACCTGTATTTGGAACTATAATCTAGGGTCTATTACAGCCATTGCTTCTTCTAAATTCAGAGAAAAAAAGGATTCATGTTGTCACCTGGAAGATCAAATTGTCGAAGTTCTCCTTCATCGCGGCGCCCACGTTCGTGATCATCTTAGCGGTCCCGTCGACCTGAAGATCGGGACTAGAGTCTAGTCTCGATTCTCTCGAGTTCACACGCTCTCTCGTCTCTCTATTACTCGAGAATCAAGGAGCTCTACAGTCGACCTGAAGATCGGGACTAGAGTCTAGTCTCGACTCTCTCAAATCTACGTGCTCTCTCGCCTCTCTCAGGGAGTCTAATTTCGGGACTAAACAGTCTCAAATCTATGCACTCTCTCGCCTCTCTCTGACCCGAAAGTCAAGGATGGAGCTCTACAGTCGACCTGAAGATCGGGACTAGAGTCTAGTCTCGACTCTCTCAAATCTACGTGCTCTCTCGCCTTTCTCAGGGAGTCTAATTTCGGGACTAAACACTCTCAAATCTATGCACTCTCTCGCCTCTCTCTGACTCGAAAGTCAAGGATGGAGCTCTACAGTCGACCTGAAGATCGGGACTAGAGTATAGTCTAGACTATATCGAGTTCACACGCTCTCTCTTTCTTTCAAAAATTTGATCATTTTTGCACTACGACACCTGCGGAATCGCAATTACTCGCGGAATAAAATATTCCGACTCACATAATCAAATGCCGTCTTGGTTTCCTCGTCGCTGTCCGCCCTCTCGACCCAGCTGGCCTTGATCGTCTTCCAGTTGTTCTCCCTGAAGAGAGCGAGATCGTGACTAGAGTGTAGTCTCGTGTCGCGACTAGAGTCTAGTCTAGACTAGAGATGATGAAGGAAGGGGTGAGGGAAGGCCCTGCCGCCCTCGCACGGCAAGGAATGAGAGGGAGGGAAGGGGAGGGGGAAATGGGCAAACCCTTCCGGAAGGGGTCGACCCCTTGCGGAAGGGGTGAAGAGGAGAATAGGCCGTTTTCGTTCGTTTGACGACGTAATTGATTGCCAATCGGCATGGCATTTGCCTAGACGCTTGTAGACAGTATGCTAGACCCATTTTACATAGTTTTTGCATATGAGCTCTTTGTAATCAGCTAATTCCCCAGCATTCCCTTCAATCTCCGTTGATCTTTTCATTCTCTGTGGTTTCTATCGCTACCCAGCTCATCCTAGACCACTCTCAACCATTCTGAACTATGCTACCATAATTCTGTACTCAGTACCAAACTACTGTTTTCGGAACCAGGCAACCGTAAGCCTGACTACAGTACCCCAGTACAGCCGTAGATCGTTAGCGTACCCTCGCCGTCGGTATCTCGTTTTCGAGATCTAGTCTACTGTTCTTGACTACCATACCCCAGTTTATTGAAGATGGTCTACCGCACATAGGAAGCGGGGTACGATGCTCAGGGTTACGGTAGTCGGATATGATATACCGTAATCCATTATTCTGTACATGACTTTCAATATCATACTCCTGTCTACAAAAAGACTACCGCCCCGGCTACCGAATCCCTGTCTGTAGTATCAGATTACCATACACCGTTACCATAATCCACCTACCGTATCCGAATATACTACCGTACTCGCTAGCAATCTCAGCATAGATTAATTAACGATAAACTGTATCAAAAACTGATATGTCCATTATCATGGATTCCGTATCCCGGAATTCCGCGACTACCGTAACCCTGAGCATCGTACCCCGCTTCCTATGTGCGGTAAAGCTTCTTCAATAACCCGGAGAAAGATGATCAAAAACGGTAGACCGGATTACGTTAACGGGATGAGGAAGGCAAGAGTACGGTAATGGAGTACAGTCTACTGGGGTACTGTAGACAGGCTTACGGTTGCCTGGTCCCGAAAACAGTAGTTTGGTACTAAGTATAGAATTATGGTAACAGAGTTCAGAATGGTTGAGAGTAGTCTAGGATGAGCTGGGTAGCGATAGAAACCACAGAGAGAGAAAAGATCAACGGAGATTGAAGGGAAAGCTGGGGAATTAGCTCATTACAAAGAGCTCATAAGCAAAAACTATGTAAAATGGGTCTAGAATACTGTCTACAAGCGTCTAGGCAAATGCCATGCCGATTGGCAATCAATTACGTCGTCAAACGAACGAAAACGGCCTTTTCTCCTCTTCACCCCTTCCGCAAGGGGTCGACCCCTTCCGGAAGGGTTTGCCCATTTCCCCCTCCCCTTCCTCTCATTCGTCGCCGCGCCGCGCACCCTTCCCCCTTCCTTCATCATCTCTAGTCTAGACCCTCCATTTATGGAACCAATCTTGATCCATCAACGCCAAGAGCGTTCTCTTCATTTGATCAGAATGTGAAACGTAGCCAAACTTGCAAAGCCTTGCCATCGCGAAATCGAGCATCATGAAAAAGCGTAATCTCACCTCTTGGGCAGCTTCATCCGCAGCAGCCACGGCGCCCACTCGAGCAGCAGCCAGCGCATCTGGAGAGAGATCAAAGATCAAAGATCAATTCATCGATTTGGTATAGATAAGTGTCATAGAACATCCCTGGTTAGGTTTCACGGCCACTTAATACGAATCAAGTTCTCAATAGTCTGATTCCTTCGCACTAATGTCCTCAAATAATAATAAAAAGCTCACCCAGAAGCCCATCCTGTGATGATTCTGATGGCATCTGAAATGGGATCACTAGAGTAGAGCGAGAGAGCATGCGAAATGGAGAGAGTCGAGACTAGAGTCTAGTCCCGATACTGACCGGAAGTGGAAGGACTGGATGTAGACGGTGAAGGTGGTGGCGAGGACGGAGATGACCATGCACGATTGAAAGAAGACGCCTACAAAGGTTTGTTTTTGTTTTGAATGTTGTTGTTGTTATTATTGTTTTGGTTGTTGTTGTTTTTGACTTTGCTAGAATGATGAATAGATTTAATATTATTTCATCGCTGATCACGACAGTACTGATGCAACATTCACAATCTATGCCTTTGACGTGATTCTGAGACATAACTGCAAATCTGTTTGATCATTCATAAGATTTTCGTAATTCGAGACTAGACTTTAGTCCCGACTTACCCAGTAGTGGTACGCTTTCTGATGTCTGTGGCGTCATCTCATTCATTATCGTCAGGAAAATGCAGATGGCTAGAGAGACGGTGATCTGCAGGCCGATCTTCTCTCCTGCAATGACGACTTTTGCCTCATCTTCCCCACCACTTTGATTCGCGAATTGGAATGGCCTCCCAGTTCGCGGATCAAAGGCGCCGTTTTTTACAAGTCTTTCCTGCAGACTAGGCCTGTACATCAGAAAAGTAGTTGCAGTTTCAGGAAGAGTTCTATATAGGTAAGGTATCTCGATTCATACTCACCCGACTCGGCACTGAGTGCGAACCCGAGCACGACCAGCAGCATGGTGAGCATTTGCTTCAGATTTCAAACACCCCACCGAATTCCGCCCAATCATTAGGATTTGCTTTAAACTCTTCCCCAGGTCGACTTACTATGCATTATTCGCAGATGGAAGAATAATGATAAAACTCACCCGACTCGGCACTCAGCGCGAATCCAAGTACGACCAGTAGCATGGTGAGCATTGCCTAACGATCTCACACACCGATCGAAATTACTAAGGCTTCTCAGAGATAAATAAATTGCTCAGTGAGCAATGCTCACCAATAATTAAATAACTCACCCGACTCGGCACTCAACGCGAATCCAAGGACGACCAGTAGCATGGTAAGCATGCACGGCATGATGAGATTGAAGGCGTAGTATCTGGAATATTAGAATGCGTATCCAGTTGTTCTCCCTGAAGTGGAGGATCGTGACTAGAGTCTAGTTTCGATCTCTCCATTTCGAGCATTCATCATGCCGTGCATGGTGAGCATGCACGGCATGATGAGGTTGAAGGCGTAGTATCTGAATAAAAAAAACAGAATTTAAAAAAAGGAATAAAAAAAAGAATAAAAAAACCAAATAGAAATAGCGCCTAGATATCAGTTCCTCGATAAAAGGTAAAGGTAAAGGTTCGGCCACATCAAGCGATTTTACAGTTGAATGCGACTATGCTAGGTGATGATCGTCGGTGGGCCGCTAGATAACGCGAATTCCTAGAAAACGCGTGAAAAATAGCTGTCTGAGGCCTCAAGGAATTAAAAAAAGTTGCATGCACGGCATGATCAGATTGAAGGCGTAGTATCTGATTGTGAGCGATTATTAGGCTCCAAAAGTGAAATGTCAGCCTAAGTGTATTATCTCTCAGTTCGGGTGTGTTTCAGGGTCACAAAATAATTTTGAAACTTAGGTTATTTCCAATGGCAAGTTGATCTTGAAGAGAATTACAAAATACTTCATAAATTTTCACATTCAGCTCAAATTTTGTAGAGAATAACTCTTGCAGACGCTGTGGAATTGATCATTGTCTATAGACTTCGATGCTCATGAAAGACTCACAGCGTTCTCCGCTTCAGCACCATCGTAAACGACAGATCCGGATAGATCTCCGGACAGCACGAGTACGTCTTCTCGGAACGGTTCACGATCGTGGCTGGAAATCATTGAACTAGAAATCAGGACGAAGGATCATTTTGATCAAGCGATTGAAATGCAGCTTGATTGCTTGAATAAGTTTCATTGCTATCTAGTTCATATTCTGAATTTCGTACTGATTTCAATAGTTCGTCCGAGGCTAGAATATCGTAAACTATCTAATAAACTTACACTCAATGATCCACTCTCCATTCGGGATGAACTCGGTCATATCGTAGTCAAGTAAGATTCAGGCTAACTACTCCATGTATACTCGGACCATGTCTTATCACTGGCATACCATCGGAAACTATTCTGAAACAACTCACATTCAATAATCCACTCCCCGTTCGGGATAAACTCGGTCATGTCGAAATCGCCCGCGACAAGGTTGAGTTTACTGGCGTCGAAAGTCCAGGAGCCGAACTGAAAGGTAATAGAATGATTCATTTTCGCAAAATACTCCTGCTGTAGGAGAAACTAATAAGGTCGTCCGAAGCTGTACTCAAACAACATAATCCAAGCTTCAGTTGAGTTTCATATAGAATATATCCGACAAAGGAACCACCCGAATCGATCGAGCGAATGCTATCCTCATTAGAAAAATAATATTCATCCTTGTTTCATTTATTGTGATAGCTGTAAGACAGTTTGTAGCGTAACACGGGAATCGTGAAGAAACGAGCAAGCAACATTACTTCTAATTACTAATTTACTAATCAATAAATCAGTACCTTGAAGAAGCACTGCTGCACATCGAATGGGAACCAGTAGATGTCCAGCTTACAGGAGACGCGGAAGATGCCTGAAATAATGAGTATCGACGCTAAATACCGTAAGTCCAGCATCGGCGCTAAACACCGCAAGTTTCATCTCTCTTGATATTCATTGCTCTCTCGACATCTGAAGGAGCGAGAGAGCACGCGAAATCGAGAGAGCCAGACTAGACTCTAGTCCCGACTACTAACCTGGCGGCATCCACTCCTGCGTGCCGTCGGCGTTGGAGATCTGGTTGACCTTGTAGGTGGAGTCGAAGGCGTTGTCCACACTGGAATCATCATCAGTTATCTATTGCAGGTTAGAAGATACCGATCAAAGTAAAATAAGCTGGAAAAGTGTTCACCAAATACCACAAAACATCCACAAGTTACTGTCAAGCTGTATGGCTAGATATTTTGAGAGTTTTACTTGTAGCCCTTTCCAGTTCTCGAGGATAATTCTGCCCCTTGCATCCACAGCTCACCTATTGTACAGCAGCACGTCCGGCTGCCAGGTCGTGCCGGCGGGCTGCACGAGGGTGGTCACTGGTATTAGTCGATTAATTAGTCGATTAGTGAGCAACTGAATTTTCCAGACTTGAGGTGGAGTTTGACCACTTTTTTGTTGGCAAATCTCATTTCATATATTTTTACAGAACAGAACCGCAACCAGACTGATCGGGTCGTGACTGCTGTGGTAATATGTGGCTGGTGATACCTATCCGTCGAGCAAGTTTTGCGGTCGAGAATACTAAGAGTCTTGAGCGTAAAATAGGGTTGCGTTCAAAACCATTGATCTTCCCAACTAACCATTCTCGTACTGCTCCGGGTCCCACTTCAGATTCTCATCCATCCACTGGTACTTGAGCCACATGTTCACCTCGAGTTGCTCCTCTTTCTCGTTCTGGAATACGCTAATTATTGTATCTTATCTAAGCCTTTAATTTTGTTGCACCTCCATTTCGTCTGAGATTCTCGGAGTTTTCGTAAGAATATAATTATATTGCGGAGATGCAATGATTGGGGATCATAACTGTGGCTGATTTTGAGAGCGCTGTGAAACCTATCCCACGCCTTGCGACGAGCAATGAATTTTTTTCACTTCTTCCTATTGGTAGAAGTATCGCAGTATTAAGTAGATAGTCTTGAGAAATCAGAGGAGGAATTGTTTAGCGCCGACAAGTTTTTGTCTCTGATTATAGTTTTTCCTTCACCTGTCTCTGTGACCTATTGTTCTTCCATTGCTCTCGCTCATTATGAGCACGTTTCGAAACCTATCCGAACCATCACCTAAAGTGACGCAACTCGTCACTCACCGCCGCGGAAGTGTTGCAAAGTGAGGAAAAGAGTTTGCAAGCTGACGTCGTGAGAGGCGAAAGCTCAGGCTCCAACATATCACGGCTTACACCTAAGAATCGACTCAGAATGACTTAGACTTGTCAGCGAGTCATTTTTCAATGACCGGTTTTCAACGGTTTTGGACCCTCCCTGGTGCCCCTAGATTCCTTTGACAGATTCTGGTTGATTCTTAGGTGACAGCAGTGATATTTCTGGTTGAAGCACTGACAATGTGCCAACCCATCTCTTGTAGATGAATAATGACGAGCTGATCTGTCATTGTTCTTCAATTATCTCGGTTCTTATCAGAGTTCTTACCTATCCGAGCCTCAAGTGACGCAACTCGTCACTCAAAGTGAGGAAGTGCCTATTGCAAAGGGAGGGAAAGCGTGTGCAAGCGAGGTGAAAGCTCATCCTACTCCTCTTTCTAGCCTGATTCTCTCCATTTTCGTCGTTATCTTGCTCTATCTGTCAGGTAATGCCCCCTTCATAGTCGACAAAAGCTGATGGGCCACTCTCTTCATTCTGCGCAGTCTCTCAACCGGTCGACCGGCTAGTCAGTGCGTCGAATGAAGAGAGTGATCCATCAGCTTTTGTACACTATGAATCCCCCTTTTACTTTTAGTCACTCTTTTACTATCGTTTCTTATCCATATATCCAGTTACTGTATCCCGTTGCGCCTTGAGCGTAGATAAAAAATATATAAATAAGAGACAATGTGAAATGGAGAGACTTCGAACTTGTCCAAATGAGAGAACTTGGAAGCCATCCGGTGCAGCGAGAGACTGTGTGATATGGAGAGACTCTCGGGTAGAGAGGCCGAGGTGCGCTTTGCAAATCCGAGTCTCTCGGCCTAGAGGAAATGTGATCCGCGAGCCCCTCAGTATTCTCTCAGACTCACGAATGAGAACTAACGCAGAGACTAATCCACAGATGATCTGACTAGAAAGAAAAGGAACGCCTTCGAAAGTCTTTTCTTAGAATTCAGCCCAGAGCTTCCATTTTTTGAAGGGCGTGCGATATGTTTCACTAGGACTAACGACTAATCCAGATTATCGAGGAAAAATGGGAAATATTTTTCTTATGTTTCAGACTCGGCTTTCCACTTTTAGATTTGCGATCGAAATGTTTCACGGGGAACTCATAATTGCTCTGATCGAGGATCAACAGTTACTTCGTGGAATAAGTTCTCGTAAAAATAAGAAATACTTGAGTTAACTCACCAAATTGATGATTTGCTGCAGGATCACGCCTAGTTTGACCATCACAATTACGGGCGTTTCGTAATTAAGCACGTGCTTTTTCTACCAATTCTCTATCTTATTCTCTATCGATATGTTTCACTGGGAGCTAATCTTTGTTTTTCGAGTATCCTTGGTAATAGTTGCTCACTGTTCCCGTTGAAAATAACAAATATTTGATTCGCTTCGGTTGGTGCTAAGGTTCAGTTGGTGCTCACCAAATTGATAATTTGCTGCAGGATCACGCCCAATTTGACCATCACGGCCGTTTCATGGTTGAGCACGGGCCTTTCCTCCTTGACGTACCTGAAATGCTTCTATAAACACAAAACCGTAATTTTTTTATTGAATTCTCTCTATTTTTTGGGCTTTTTCGGCATAATTGAGGCTGAAAACTAAATAAATTAGGATTGTCTCACCCGGAAAATAAATCGTTCATGAGTCGCAGCTCTGGTGGTGAAGCTTCCGTCCATTGTAGTAAGCCCAATAATAAAACGGGAAGCATTCTGAAAAATATTGGCTCAAAAAATGAAATTTTTCAATAGGAAACCACGAAAAAACTTGAACTCGAGGCAAGAATCGTAAAACCAACACGAATACTCGTGTGAAAATCGCGGATCTGTTTCACACCAATCGCATCGCTACAGATTAAGTTATGGTTAGTGAACGAAGGGGTCATCTCTTTGCTCGAGGCAAGAATCGTAAAACCAACGTTGAATCCACGAGTGAAAAACGCAGTCCCTTGTCACAACAATCGCGCCCCACGGCAGTTAAAAGAGCTGATAAAAGACAACAAATGGCGTTGTAAACGTTGCTCGAGGAAGAGAATTGATGGAACGCATCTCTCTACACAAGTCGATTTAACTGGATTAAATTGTTACTGATAATTAAAGATAAGGAATAGCGGGACTCGAGGAGCGGGGATAGATGAAATTTCCTCTTCATACGCAAGACAATCAATTACTACTTTTAGCATTAAAGATCGTTGAAGGCGAAATAGCGGAAACAAGTGAATTCCCATTACTGTGATCTTCATACGTCAGACAATCGTTTAAAATGGATTCAACCGAAATTACGGATAATTAAAGATAAGGAAAGGAGTAACGGGAACAAGCGAAACAAGAGTCTCCTTCCCTCAGATGAAGTGGAGAGAGGGAAGTAGAGATATAGAGAGGCATGAGGACCTCTGGACCTCGAGAGAGAGAGAGAGAAAGGGAGATTGCCAGGCTGAGATAAAGGAAGGAGGGGATCTCTCGAGTGCGGGTGAGTTATGAGTTTCTGCCGGGATTCTGGCGTCATGTGGCTTAATCGTGGTTTCATATGATAAAATCCTTCTATCTGTGAGCACGTAGTCAGATTTTGTCGCAAAGGTGATCAACCTATATTCGAAATTCGGAATGTTTCAACGAGAGATCAGGCTACACACGGCGTCTAAGCCACCCAACATCGTGGTTCTCACTACTTTTCTCACGATCCGTCTCAAGTACTGCGGCTTCCGTTTCCTTGAAGAAGCCTCTCATTTTTGCACAGTCTCTCGCTCAGTCTGACCAGCGAGAGAGCATGGGGAATGGAGAGAGTCAGACAGATCGACAATTTACATGCTCTCTCGCTTCCTGGAGACATCATGAAAGCGAGGATTAGTGTTGACAAATCTGCACTCTCCTCGTTTCGCCTGATCTCTCGTCTTTCTGACCGGCGAGAGACCATTCGAAACGAGATAGGAATTGTCATCACTAGCGAGGATAGATCAACGATCGGTAGCCGATCTGACACGCACATCTCAATTAGCAAATGAAGCGCTCTCCTTGTGATCTGACTCTCTCACATTCCCATGCTCTCTCGCCTCACTGACTGACGAGAAATGAGATAGTCGGACGATTGTTCTTCATTAGAGAGCCCATTCACTCAATTCCCCGCCACAACTCGGGTGTATTCATTCATTAGCCGTGTAATTCGACACCGCGATCGCCTAGGAATTCTAATGGGACGGGCGATTCGGGGGATCTTACAATGACAAAATCAATAATTGTTAATTGCCCACGTCTCTCGCCGGTTAGAGAAACGAGAGAAGAATTGATTGCAAAATGAGCGCGCTCGCTCATCCTTCCTACTGACAAGTCATCGATCAAGTGGACGAAATAGAGGATGACGCGCATGTCAAGTCATCCATTATCACCTCCTCCAGTTTATTATTTTTTCCGGACTAGATTTTCCTCTTTTTTTCTCGCTTAAATCTCTTGAAATATAATTTCGGGAGATCTTCGAAAGACAAAGGCATCGAAAATGCGCTATTTTGAGTGGGGCGAGAGAGGGTGGAAGAAGTGGCGGCGACTCTACGCGGGGAAGTGCTTAGCGGAGAGGGTTAGTGGAGGAGGAAGGGAGGAAGAAATCGTCTATTCACTTCGCGCACTCTCTCACCGGTCAGAGGGGCGAGAGAGCGGGCAGAATGAAGAGAGTCGTTTCTTGCCAAGCCAACCCTAGGAGAAGGAGGAAGGGAGGAAGAAGAAATGAGGAAGGATCACTTTCAACGACTGCGTCAGACTGCGATGATAGAGCAAAACAGAGATTGATTTCCATCGATCAGTTGTGATATGAGGCTGGTTGCCTAAGAATCGGACAATGCACCAAAGCGGTTGGCACAGTGATTTTTCGAAAACTTGTGGAAAGATGTTATTGATGGTGCTGATAATCGAGGTCCACATCATTTTGCATTAACTCGACCGGTAAGGCCAGGCTGCAACTAGGTTGCAACTCCCCTTAAACAGCCTTTTAATTAATAACTCAAGAACGGATGCTCGAATTGACTTGAAATTTTTTTTACAGGTTGATGGGATGTACACAATGGTGCTGGTGAAAAATAAACGGATTTTGTGATAAGGTAAAACTGATCAAAAATTGAATTCGAATACTAGGGCGTTGCGGAACTATTGAATTACATAGCAGCAAGCGCCTTGTTCTAGCGATCATTTTTCTTATATTGGTCATGGGTTTTCGTTTAATCATATTTTCAC
>LS543287.1:696624-719404 GCA_900490775.1 Pristionchus maxplancki
CCGCTTTCACGGCTGTCATTTTTCGCCGATTTCTAGAAATATATCACCGGCCATTTTTTGTAATCGACCGCTTATCGGGGTCAACAAAAAAAATGAAACAAAAATTAGGAACTGAAAATGCGTATTCGCGAAAAGTAAAAAAAGTACAAAAAGTTCAAAAAGTACATTTGTTCGGTAATGGGGGTGATGTACGATAGATAAAAATATAATGTTGAGACTTCAGTAAGCCATTTTCAAGCCCTCTCAGCGCAGATCTGCACTTTCAAATACATCTTTTCCTCCACTGCGCTCATTCAAGCAAGTCACGCGTATTTTCGCAATCCGCAGGTGTTTCAACAGGTAGATCTGCACGAATCCAGTGCACTTTCGAATAGCAATTTCTGATTGAGTCAGAATCACTTACGTCTCAGCTCAGCCTCTAAGACGATTGATTTTGCGTCGACGCATATTTACCCTCGCCCGCTTCCCATCATTAATCATCACCTCTTTGTCTGGCAGGTCACGCGTAAATATTTTCGCAACCGGCAGCTGAGTTTACTTTGCACCTCGCGAGGTAGCAAAAGTGATTGCAAAATGCGCTGCTCACTGCATTTTTGAATTTCCTTTTAATATTCCTCTTTTCGAAACTCCAATTCGCCCTGTTCTTTGTTCATGATCATCTATAACTAGAACCCGCATTGTTTGTCTGTCGGATTATAATCGAAACGAAACGGAGATCCGATTTCCCGTCTATTCGCCGGTTCTTTCTTTTCTCCGGTTCTCTGGAAACAACAACACAACCTGGCATGGAGTTGATCACTGTGCTCATTTATGTCTCCATTGACGCTTATTTATCGATGAGTGGTCTGACTTTCTCACTTTTCTATGCGCTCTCGATTCTCTAACCGACGAGGGAGCATGGAGAAGTGAGAGAGACAGACGGTTTATCCTAGCGATTCCGGTGATTGCTTCGTAACGCGTAGATTGAGCAGATGCAACTGCCAGTGTCGACACGACTCTCGGATCGTTGTCTAGGTTTTTCATTCCATATTGTCTATCGTTTGATCCTCGCTTACTTCCCAGACGAGGACATTTACTTCCATGTTGAATTATTCTTAGTTTCGCTACGTTATCGCGTTTCTTCATCTCGTATTATTATTTTTTCGCGTACATTTCTATTGGTGAGCCTACGACAAAGGCAAGGATCTCGTAATCTTTGGAAATTTTTTCCTTCCACCCGAGGCACAGTTCTGTTTGTTGAACCGTGCGAAAGCAGATGCCTGACCATAGCCCTCCTCTGCTGTCTGACGAGAGAGAACGGAAACCAAGGATATCATTCTGTTCACATGCGAGGGCTACCGGGCGGGATCGCTTTCTGAGCTCGTTCTCTTCCATATGCTCCCTTTCGTTCGCCGTCTGATTTTCGAGAGACCATCGCAGAGACTGGTGAAAGAATACGGCCACTGCTCACCGAAGGAGAGATCATATTCACGATAGACTGGCCGCACTCGATTGTCCACGCCCCGGTTCACATTTCGGTCGGAATCTCGTCATATCGATGATCCAACTCTCTCACTTTTCCATGTTCTCTCGCTTGCTCTGACTGACAATTGTTTGCTTCAATTCCCAAACAATTGACAATTGATAATTCCAGACAATTGTTGCGTATGTAAAAATTTGTATGAGTCTTGCATCCTAAAATGCGATTCTCCAGCTCAAAACACGCTGAAATCGTCTGAAAGTCAGAACTTTGACCACTATCTTGCGTTCATTTGATTGACGGGAAGTTTATTTTCTGATCTCGAGTTGTTTTTCTGCGCGCCACGTTTCACTTTTGTTTTGCGATCGCGACATTTCGTCATTTATTCGTCTTTCTCACACTTGTTACAAGGGCGGAAGTAAATGGGGACAATGTCAGGTCCAGATTGTTTTTCTGGTTGGTTTTCTTTCCGTTCTAGAAGTTCTGTGCACTTTTCTTGCTTTTCCTTTCGAGTGGGCGCAGCCGAATTTCCAGGCCAAATAACAATCCACTTGATGCTCAGGGCAGCTTTTTCTTGAATGGTTTTTCATCTTGATTGCTTTTTCATCTCATTTACTCTACTCAAAGCATCTATTGCACAACCCACGTTGCGACTAGATTGTATTCAGCAAATCTAGGCAACGCATGATAGATCAGTTGACAAGCATCCCTATTTACGATTTGCTCACATCAAACCGCCACTTATTGTAGCAGGCAGCAGCCTAGACCGCTTCCTTATGACTTGCGACTAGAGTTTCGAAAACAAATGAGTATTTGTCTTTTTTTGTTTTCGAATCTTTCAAAATTCAATTATCTCAAGTGCTTGTAATTCCTGAGTCATTTACAGCCCCTTATTCGATTTCCTTCTTATTATGAACTAGAGTTCCCATACTACGCGTGTAACCTTTCGCTATGTGACTCATAAAACTGCACTGAAGCTGAGACTTTCGTAGAAATAACGCGCCATGAAGCCTTTTTGCGGCAATATTGCTCCATTACTTTGAATCATGACTTTGAATTGATTTCCCTTGGCTCATTTTTGAAGCTCTAGCTATTTTCGTAATCGTTAGCAGACAATTCATACAATAATGAGCCTTTGTCCTTTTTCTTTTGTCATCATCTACAAATCCTCCCTCTTAATGACATTAGAGCCTTTTTTCTACAGCACTCGAGTCCAATTCCCCTGCATTCGCTAATGTTTTCCGTACCCATCTTTTTTTGTTTCCTTGTCTTCTTTCTCTTCCTAAAATATGGCAAAACAACAGCAGCCTTACTGTCTGCCTGCGCAATTTGGGTTCCGCATACGCGCTAACGAGTTCGACAGGGCGAGAGAGGGCGAGAGAGCGCGCTAAGTAGAGAGAATCAGACGAAAATACGAGAGATCTGCAGCAATTTGGTTGACAGAAACAGCCTGACATCGGAGTGACATCCGGGTTACTTCTCGGTTCAATAGGATCACTATGCAGCTTACTTCCTAACTAGTTTGCTCAGGATACGGTGCTAGAAATGGTTCCAACAACGATTTTTTCCGTTTTTTCCTCTCTTCTCTCATGTTCGTTGGTCTTATCCAGTCTCTGGACGCCTACAGTGCTTCCCCATTCTTCCTGACAAGTAGAGCTCGAAATACGAGTCGCCGTCTCTTCATTTTGCATACTCTCTCGCCCGGTCTACTGACGAGAGAGTGTGGAGAATGAAGAGACGGCGACTCATATCTCGAGCTGACAAGTCCACCTTATTCTATATCCATGCATCTAGGAAGTAACCCCAGAGTCATGCGGGGATAAATAATACCACCACTCCGGAAATCCTACTCGGATTCTGTCAACTTTCTGTCTATTTCGCCCGTCATTTGACACTCTCGATCCGCCCTGCTCTCGCGCTTGCTCTGACTGGCGAGAGAGCAGGGGAAATGGAGAGAGACGCAGCAAGGAACAATAATAATTTCCTCGCTCGCTTCCAGAGGAGAAAACAGAGAACGAGGAGTGGTGACAGGCTCTGCATTATTAGCGCTATCTAGGCGGTTAGAGAGAGCGAGAGAGCGTGCGGAATGAAGAGAGTCATTTTTGCCAGGCCATCCTTATTGTGCACACTATCTAGGCGGTTAGAGAGAGCGAGAGAGCACGGGAAAAGGAGAGAGCGGCGCCTCTCCAGCTCCACTCTAGTTGACAATGAGCGCCGTTTGCAGGCGTTTTTCTTTTCTCGCCTCGGAATTTCGCGAGGCTGCTGGGTTTTTCCAGTTTGCAAAAGCCGTTGGCTCGGTTATCGGTTTCTTTATCATCTCCTCCTCAGGGCCTAAAATATTGACAATATTGCAAATTTCTGAACCACAGTGATTGTTTTTACTGTAGCTTCAAAAAAAAAAGTATTGTGGTTCGCACGTTCCATTTTTTCCTTTGAATAATACGCGGCTTGTTGGGCACCCGGTATAGTACACTTCAGCTCATTTATGAATTGCTTTTCCATTCCGAAAATAAACTACTCAAAAAGATGTTGTGGGTCGTCAAAAGTAGCTTCAGATCGTAGTTCAGGTCCTCTTCGTCTTTATTCGATATACGCATAGCACAGAGCGTGATTGAAGCCGCTTAGCCATACTAATGCTGTCCCACACGAATTACCTCCCTCGCAATGTGTTCACTAGGCCAGCTGTACGAAATTTACCGTTTGAAGAAATGGTTCTCTGAATGTTCACGGCTTCTTATTTCTTTGATAAAGAGAGAGAGAGCAGGCAAAGTGGGGAGCGTTTTAGCAGCAAAAGTTCAGAGGCACTATTACACCAACAGAAATTCTGCATCCTTTCAACCGTATGTGAAACATATCCAAAGACTTGTCGAACCGGATTTCTTAGTGCAACACCACATCTAAAACCTATCCAGTGCACACTTCCGCACTTATCCCGCAACAACGCGTGTTTTTCTGCTTCAAAACTTCAGTCAGAATGGCGAGAGAGCATGGCAAATGGAAAGAGTCAATCCATGATTTGAGTGCGGTGCGAGCCAACAGCATTAGCTCGGCCCCCATGCAGAGATCTCCTGCTCCACATCATTCCTCGTCTTAATCTTTCCATTAGAAAACGTCGCAGCCGGGTATTTTTTTCCGTTCTTTTACGCCTATTTTAGGCCACGTTGCACCGCAAACTTACTATATTTAGCGCAGCCCTGAGCATTTGCAGAGCTGCACCTATTCACTGAATATCTAACCTGCAAGTTCGAAATACGGGTAATCGTCTCTTCATTTTACACACTCTCTCTCCGGTTAGAGAGGCGAGAGAGTGTGCAAAATGAGGAGACTCGGCTCGTGCAGATTCATTGAATATCTAACCTGCACCTTATCCTGAATACCTAAGTGCTGAATCATCGGTGTAGTTTTCTCGGAACTGAAACGTTGACGCGTTGATGTTGCGGATTCTATCAATCTGTCTCTCAATTTCACACACTCTCTCGTTTCTCTGACCGGAGAGATCGCGCAGAATGGAGAGGGCAGGAGCGCATCTCATTTCCTCCATCCTCCTACCCACTCAATCTACGCGGTGTAACACCTCTCTGACGCCGCACCCCCTAATTGAAAATTATTACATCCTCATTGCAATCTCATTCTGATTCTATCGTTCCCTCGGTTCGAATCGCCTACAAATAGCTCTGATTCCGAAAACCAATTTTTCCAGTAAGGTGTTCTCGTCTTGCGCTCATTTTCTTATGGTTTTCCCATTATTTTGACTTTTCCATGCTCTATCGCCTTCTCTGATCTAGAATTGAACTAAAATAGTCAGGTTATTCCCACCACTCTCGGACTCTCTCCAGTTCACGCGCTCTCTCGCCTACTCTGATCATAACTTGAAAAAAGGTTGTTCCCATCACTAGCGCGCGGGAGCTTCCCAGGCTTCGCGAGCGCGGCTTCTCCTCCGCTCAAGGACTATTTTCTCGTTGGTGTGGTGAGAATTCGAAAAAAAGTCAGAGAAGCGAGAGAGCGTGCGAAATGAAGAGAGTCAGAGCGTTCCTTTCGACAGTTCTCACGCGCTTTCCACCGGTCTTCGAGCTACGAGAGTGGTAGACTAGAGGTGACAGCATACGCTGCTGAGCGAGAATTCTCATGCAGTAGCAAGCTTCACGCAGTTCCTGTACTGTAAGTGATCACTTTTGCAGTAATCGACTCATTTCTATCCGAGTAGTTGCGTTTTCTCTTTTATTTTGCTTTTTAAGAGCCGAAATTATTGAGAAAGGCCACTTTTTTGTCTACCCTTTAGCTCGAGAGCCGGAATAATAGACCATTACGCGGATTGTCTCGCGCCTGCGATGAAAAAACGGTCGCCGAACGCGATTTGTGCGCTACGTAACAATAGTCCCGATTTCTGGTCTGGCAAAGTGAGGACTTCTCTATTTAGTGGCATACGTGCTCTTTCGGGCTGCGGGATTCGCGCTCTCACATAAATGGACTGTTGACCATCATTGTGTGGCTGCCGCAAAGACCGAACATCTCACAGACTGCTTTTCGAAATTGAGAGATTGTTCCAGTTATTTTCCAATTGTCGTTTTTGCGTCTGGGATAGTTTTCGCAGCACTGATTTATCTCCTTTTTCGTATGTTTCACCTCGTGATTTTCTTCACTAGTCAATCTTTGTAGACAATGAATCGAGTTAATGCAATTGAAAAAAAATCAACTACCTTTATTTATGGGTCCTTAAGGTATGAAAAAGTTTCAGAAGCACCGAATTTGTTCTCACCCTCTCTTACAGATAGGACGCACGCTCCAACCAGGCGTGAAATCGCTCTCGCAATGTTCGCTTATTGTTTTTGCGCGGTTCCTTCTGGGAACTGCCCTCGCTAACCCGCTTCAGGCGATAAATATGACCGGTCTCCGGAGTGTTGAGAGGTTGTTGAGTGGGGATTCCGCTGTTGAGGGCGGCTGACAGGCGAGAGAGCATAGAAAATGGAGAGAGTCAGGCCATTTCACGCGTATTCCTCGCGAATTCTGCGTTTTTTCGGACAGCAAGAGGTGCAAGGGACAGCGCATCAAGAGATTCTGGCTAAAGTCTACCTGGTGGGCGGAATCGTTCTACGAAAAATCATATTTGGAGACAACAAAACCTATTTTTCCATGATGTTGTTGAGTGAGCTTCGCATTGCTTTTCTATTCTGTGTATATCTATTCCAGGACAACAGGCGTAGTGTTGAAAGGGCCCGCAATGTGCTGGAACTGCGCATAGTTGATTCAGACTAAAAGCCTGACCCCCGAAATAGGCAGGCGGCCAAAAAGTATCAAGTATTTCTGGCAAAAAGTATCATCGGTCCACCTGGTGGACATTCTTCGAAATAGATGGCGGATAACAATAGAGACCAACACTGTTCCATCCTATTTTTTTCATATTGCTCGATATTTATTCTATCCTTCAATCGTCGCCATTCAAATGATCACATCTCTATGCTCAATATGGAACAGATACGCAATCGCACAGCTTTCCGCTGTGTGAAAGCGAGATCACGGGAAAGTTGTTTCTTCATTTCTACTGCTTTCTAGACGGTTAGAACGACGATCTTGCTGAGCTTTCACACTAGTGATGGCAAATCGTCAACGACTCTCCTCTATTTGCATACTATCTCGCCGGTTAGAGAAACGAGAGAACACGCGAAGGGAGGAGAGTCGCGTGCCGATTTGCCATCGCTATTTCACACCTACATGGAAACTGATCTCAGCCTACGTAAGCTGCTGCTTGAGATCCTGCTAATTTCTCTGTTGCGTTGTATCGAGATCTTTGTCTGGTTAAAAAGCTGCCCGTGACAGACCTAGAACCGTCAAAATGATCATCGTTGAGCTCTTCTTCGAAGCTAGACGCCCTCATATTGCGCCGTCTTTGTCTGCACTGTTGTCGAGTAGGCGCATTATTTCGGGTTATTTTCGGCACATTTCGCATCAGAAAGGTACCTACCGGCTACCGAATACCCATCTTTGAGCTCTTCTATAAAAAGAGACCAGACGCCCTCATCTTAGATCGTCTTTGCGCATTGTCCTTGAGAATGCACGTCGTTTTGAGCTGTTATTAGCCCTTCGGTACCCGAAACGGCGTCAAACCGTCTATATTTTGAGCTATTTCCGGCCCATCAACACCCGAAAAAAGCGCCCAAACCTCTATTCTGCCATGAAATTAGCCCATTTTGACGCGCTTGTTGTCTTTCTCGGTCACCGGGAGCAGAGGGGGCGGAGCCAGGGGAAACCCCGCCCCTCCTGCCTCCCCCATGCTCTCTACGCTACTCAACTTATCGCTCCGGTTGCTCGAATTGCGGCGTCCTCTTTGATCTTTTGAGGACAGCGCGTTCTTTGTCTTGTTTTCTGTGTCGGATCTCGGATTTCCCAGGCGTTCTGAAATAATTGCAGAACTTTGATTCCTGCTATCGTTTGCTGCATCGAGCAATGCGATCTCAGTATTTAGTTCTCTTTTCAAATTTGTTTCGAATTGTGTCCTCCACTCTCGGGCCATCCCTACGGGAGCCGACGCAGACAATCCAATCTGTTCTCCTTCCACTATAGCCCACTGCCCACTATAGGCACTTCCCTCCCAAAAACCCACCCCCACTTCCTCGTCCTATCTCTACTGTCCATCTCACTACTTTCCGTATAGAGCTCGAAATATTCCTCACATATATGTTTCGTAGTGCGCTGGTATTTTATGATCGACACTGTAACCAATAACATCGGACATGCCAATGGAAACCCACCCCCACTTCTTCGTTTGGTCAATCTCACTACTTTCTGTGTTGATAAATTTCGCGATACGTTTCACCGAGTACTCTTCTTCTCTGACGGCTCGTTCAATGCAATTACAATCTCTCATCCGGTGAAAAGCTTACATCTGACCAGTCGATGCGCCATTGATCGCAAATCTGCCACATTGCTGCAGTTTCCCTCGAAGATCAAAGATCAATCTCACTTGGCGCGCTGCGATACGTTTCATCGCATGTATTTCTTCGCTGATCGCTGATTATGTCGATCACACAAACCGCGATTGCAGTTGAAGAAATAAGCAATTCCAGCATCACTAAATGGAGGTTGGCAACGCCTCCTCACTCGATGAAGATCCGCCCTTGCCCGTCTCAACGACGACGTCTTCTGAGTTCAGGTAAGTCGTGACTAGAGTCTAGTCTGTCGTCTCTCCAATCCACACGCTCTCTCGCCTCCCTGATCGACGAGAGAGCGTGCGAAATGGAGAAAGTCGAGACTAGAGTCTAGTTCCGATATTCTTCAGATGGCCGTCGCCGTGGTGGCTTTCCTTCGTGGTCGTCTGCCTGATCGGCATCCTGTTCAACTGCAGCACCTTCTGGAAGAGCGTCACGACGAGGTGCGTTGTTGTTGTTGTTATTATAGCATAAAAATAACATGTTTTGACGTTTGCAACGGTTTTGGCTGAAAATATCCGTGACCATTTGCGTCAAGTGAAAGATCAAAGGCGGAATGCCGACAGGTGGTGCAAAGTATGACCAAGATCGAGCATTCTGCAGTCTGAAGTACTCCTGTTCTCTGCCTTATCTATGTCATCGTAGCTTTTCGTGCCCGTGTGACCTTATTACTGCGCTTTTTGCGATGTCATAGCAGAGTTCGAAAACGTCTCTTCATTTCGCGCACTCTCTCGCCTCTCTGACCGGTGAGAGAGCGTGCGAAATGAAGAGACGGTGTCATAGTCCCCATTTCGTGCGGGATCTCCATTCAACCCAGACACTTCTCAGCGACACTTGAGAATGATGCCAAGTCTGCTGTTTCCACTTGATGAAGCCAAGTTTAGCGCGTTTGAACTCTGAAAACACGAAATAAACACTGAAAAGCAGAAGACCATCATTGAAATCGCTGAAACAACTTAGTCTTTTCCCATAATCCTTCCTGGTTGAAATGATCTCTGAAAATAGTAGAAATGTGCCCGAATCAAACGAAATGCATTAAATCTGCTAGAAAGCCTCGATCTCTGAAAGCGTAATCGAGACCAAAGAATAATGTCAGTATTGTTCACTTTTCCAGAAAGCGTGGATCGCCCACCACTCGCGTCTCGCTCTCCCTGCTCTGCGTTATGGCAGGTAATCACATTTTTGCACAGCTCTGTTTTCCTCTGTTTTTCGAAAACGACTGGGGCGTATTTTCGAAAATCTCTCTTTTTCTTCGCTATTGGGCCAAATCCCGTTGGGAGGCGAGAGAGCACGTGAAATGGACAGAGCAGACGGTAAAAAAGATGTTTCTAATGAAGATTTGTAGGAGCCGACACCGCTTGCCTTCTCGCCCTTCTCTTCACGCTGTCCCTGCGTTATCTGGGCATCGAGAACGGCAATATCCTGTCGTTTGCGTGCAGAGTGAGTTTGCATCATCACTAGACAATCTCTTGACATTCTGTATGATTTAGTGAGAAATAGGAGAATTTGGGGATAGATTCCAGACCAAAACACGCTCCAATATTGGTCCACTAAGACCCAAACGGTTTAGAGTCCTCTAGAGGTCCAAACCCTCACTAAATTGCCTAGACATCACGAACGAATTCGCGAATGTTTCACTGATCGACTGAAGGCCAAAAAGTTGCTGCGGGGGTCTAACGAGCATTCCCCTGGTGCACCTCTCCAGTGCCCACGCCCTATCGCCCGTAAGAGAAAGGCTCTTTTCGCGTGACTAACCACTGATTAGCCTTGGGTCATAGGTCAGCAGACCTACCAAGCGTGATGCACCGAAAATGCCGCCTTTGATCTCTGAAAAGTGCCTGAAAACGAGCCAAAAACAAGGCAAAACAAACAACAACACGCGCTTTTTCTAAAGACGCCCGTGAAATTGCCCAAATCAAGTCGTCGACGATGCCCGGAATAACAGGGTACGTGAATTCTCGGAAAGGGGTTGGCGGGTTAGAAGTTCAATGGGTCCGACTCATTCTTGTCTCAGAACTCAGAATGAGTCGTATATGTTTCACAGCGCATTCTTGATCCCCAGGAATTCATGAACGTATTCCTCAATTCTTTCAGCTTGTTTTGGCAAGGATCAAAGGCGGCATTTTCGCAGTTTTGCGACCATTTTGCACTGAAATGCTCCCGCAGACCGGATTACCCTCGGGCGACAGGGAAGTAACTTGCTCTTCTAAGCAGCAGCCTGTCGCACCCTTTTGTGCGTGCCCTCAACGGCGACGGCCCCGCAGCGGGCAACCGGATTAGCCCTGGCCTTACTCTCCATTTTCCTTGTCCCTCGCCAGCTAGCCACCGTACTTGGCCGCTAGTAGTCACATCCACTCTGCACTTTGCCCCACTTTGCTCCTCGTTATTGCCCCTATGGACCAGGAATAGATCCGCCTTTTAGGAATCCACTTATCCAGGGTATATTGGGCAATGTGGCGGGCCAATTTAGCACGTTTTCCATACCTTGGAGCCCGTTTTCGAAGTTGCCGGGCCAGTATCGGATAGTTTAGAGGTAAACAGGCCGGAAATTCGTTCCACAGGCACGGGCGGTGACCCGCCACGGGCCTAATGAGATTGTTGCCCGGCCTTTTCTTTGCCGAAAATGCGGTTATGGCTCGGGGACTTCCCTATGGGATGGGTGTGAAAGCCGCCTTTGATCTTCTTGGAAACACGTTGGATGGATTCTCGGTGCAGTGAATCAGCATCATCTCTCGTTGCAGGATATCCAAGTTTAGACCGGGATAAGCCCGAAAAAGACGCTATTAGTTGCTGGGGTTTGTGGCATACATAATGAAGTGGATCTCGGTAGGACTGCATGTCGAGCTATAATGAGCCGGGATTTATGCTAGTAGCGTTTTCCGGGAATGAAGAGATCTTAGTGGTCGCTTGAGCCGAATCCACACTACTTTACTAGAATTTGTTACGGTTCCAGTAGAGTTACTGACGTTTTGACTACAGAATGCTGCATATTTTTCTGTAGAACGCGGAACAATTTGCGGTTTCTGATGCATATTCTCGAATAGAAAAAGGGGAAATAGCACTTCATATTGTTCGCACTGTGTCGTAATAGGCCCATCAAACGCCTATTTTGAGCTGGCATGAGGGTAAGCTCGTAGAAGCGTTGGCGGAAGCATTCATTCCATCACGGAAAACGAGTGCTCGAGAACCCTTCACCTTAGTTGCAACACAAGACCTGTCAGGAACAGCCTCAGAGCCCGGAAACACTTCCCTCGTAGTTCTCCGATCTCGGAAATTGCCCATCTCCTTCTGAATACGTGCAAATATCGCGCAAATCCGGTGCATTCCTATATTCGGGAATTGCCCCTCAAGTTATTGCATTTTCTTCACGTACTGGGCTGGATCTCAGACAAGATACGTAACAAAAAATAGAACAGGAAGTAGATCCGCCGTGGTAAACAATGGAGATGGCCGCTGGATGTGACAGAATTGGCTCACGAGCTGGTTAGAGAAATGCGAGAGAATACTAAAAAAAGAGAGAGTCAGACGAAAAATCGACCGTTTCAGTTCAATCTGTTCGTGATCCACTCGGCCTCGGCGTTCTCGCTGTACTGCTGGCTGATCCTCTCGCTGGTGCGATACGTGGCCGTATTCTCGCCCTACAAGCACCTGCGGCTGAACCGGGAACCCATTCTGGCTACGGTAAGTCTGGGCTCGGTACGCGTTTTGGTTACGGTAAGTCTGGGCTCGGTACCGATTCTGGCTACTGTAAGTCTGGGCTCGGTACCGATTTGGGTACAATTAATGGCCTGTTTTCGTCTGGGCTACGGTAACATTTCCGGTCGTGTTCTGGTTACAATAAGTCTGGGCTACAGACCTTCCTGGTTAGGGCAACGCATTTACTGACCCTGTTTCTGGTTCCGGCAGCCTGTTTTCCGGCCCAACTCCCGGATACGGTAGGCTATTTCCTACCACTCTCCACGGTAGCGGTATTTTGGTCGAGACAGAGCCTCACTGATCATGCAGGATAGTAATAGTGGAGCATCTGTTGTCGCGCAATAGTTCACAACGTGACAAAATGTGGGAGGGCATGTTCTATGAGACCAGGAGGACAGGATAGCACCCGCAATAACAATTCCGCTGGCTTGTTTTTTCGCCATGGTTTGGCCAATTACTTTGGATACTAGGTGAGTGTTCTTCGTCTATCCAGGACGTAATGCCATCAGGGGCTATGTTTAGGCCCGACAGGGGGTAGAACACGGAAATAAAGCTACTTTACGATCGCGAACGCTGTAATTTTCAAAAAATTTCCCGATTAGAGCCCATAAGTTCGCTTCCCGCGGAGCTAGATTCCCATGCCAGTGTCCTTTGAAGAGTGGTTCGTTAGCGACCAGCATTGTCCTACGAAGCTAATCAGAGAGAGGGAGGGGACGGTTCTTCGGCCCCCATGAAAGGAAGGAAAGGGGTTGCAATTCTTGGTAAGCTTCTCTAAGAATCTCGACTCATTTCCATGTTTATTGCTGCTGCTTTCTCTTGTCAAGTGGCGAAACCTCATCAGGCAAGGAGAAAAAGGAAGCGATTGCTAATTGGAAGCAAAACGACGATGAAACCCCGCACTTTGGTCATGGGAATAGCGAAACAGAACGCGAAAAATACGAACAAAGTCATTATTATTGCCGCAAACTCTCTGGGGGCCGTCATAAAAAGTGCGAAACTACGGGAAAGCTCTCATTATTATGCCTGTGATGTGGGCTGACTCTCTTCGTAATGCTCACACAATGATCTAGTGAACCCGCACAGAGAAGCATCAACAGCAATTTATGGAGGGACCGGGACCGGGACCGTAAAATAGCTTCGAAAATAATTTTTAAATTTCAGTTGTCGATCGGCGCCGTCATCTGCCTGCTCGAGTTCTACGTCTTCTACGAGGTACTGTAGCCTACCGTACCATGAGCGAGAGAGCATGTGAGATGGAGAGAGCCAGGCTAGACTCTAGTTTCGATTCTTGAACTCTTGTATCTTGTAGGTCACATTCGACGAGCAGTATCGCGCGTGTCACTCGAGGAGGGAACAAGAGGTCGAGAGGCGGATTGAGGTGCGTTTCCATCTTTCTCTTCCGATTCCCCATGTCACAAAAATCAGAAGCCCGGAAGCAGTGTTTCCTTCACCATCTGTAGTACTCTTCATCTCATGACAGAGTTAGACGTTTGAAGACGACGTTTCCTCCGGAATCTGAGTCTTGATGACGTCATTGACGGCGTCTGAGTCAACGTTGAGGAAGTAATTTTCAGATAGCAGAGATCATCGGCTCCTACTTCATCCCGCTCATAGTGATCACGACGTGTGATGCCAAGGTTGGTCTTTGATCTTTGATCTTTGATCTCCGATCTTATCATCCTTGATAAGAGCAGAGACCTGCGAAATATGGATAGGAATTGTTTCATAATCTCAATTTTCGGACCCCTTTTTAATCCCTGACTTTCATGTCAAGAACTGGGCAATAAGTAGATCTAACGGTGCAAAACACACACACCTCGTGCCACGAATGTTTCAAATTCCGCGAATAGGAGGGCCCCTAATCTCCCCTGGGCCTAGGCTAAAATTCTTATCTCCGGAATTGGCTTTGTCGCGACGATTCGAGGAATGCCCCTGTCCCTGCCTAATTCAATGCAGAATTCGCTGTGGAATTCGGGCGACTCTCTCACTTTTCCATGCTATCTCGCCTCTCTGAAAACCGTATTAGATAGTTAGGGGATGCTGGGTGTCCACTAAAGAATTCCCACAGAGAAAAGCGGGTTGGTGCGGTGATCTTAGTACTTTTCTCACCGAGAAAGAATAATAGCCCCTGGGAGTTGCCCGCGTTTCCCTTACTCAGAGGCAATAACAACGGGCAATAATGTGAAATGGGGACCTGAAATAGAGTGGGTTGACCTGCAATTGACCTAAATCAATTCCAGGTGCTGCTATTCCGGGCAACCTGGAGCAGGGAAAATTCTCTGCTGAGAAAGTCGCAGGAGGACCGAAGGAAGAGTGGACTGATTGATGGCTCATCGCCGGATAGACTGAGCATTGCGAGCGATGATGCCGAGCCGTCGGTTAGTTGTTATTGTTGTTATTGTTGTTGTTTATCCCGAACAAATCTCAAAATGGACTTGCATGCAAGGATCATATGCTTCTGAAACATAACAGACAGACTGAGCATTGCCAGCGATGATGCTGAGCCGTCGGTGAGGATGTTTTCTAGCTGTATAGTAGCTTTTGGCCACTTTGAGAGGTCAGAAGCAGCTGAAAACAAACTAAACCCAACATGCGGCACAACATGCCTAAAATGAGCATAGCCATCATTAGACAAATCGCAGTAATCTCAGAAAACAATTTCTTCAGAACTTCAGTGGTTCCTGAAACATATCAGTACACATTTTTTGGCAGTGTTGAATTGCTGAAGTATAGATCACTCTGAAACACTTCCTCCTCTTCCCATGCTTTCGTGCCGATTCGCAATGCAAAGTATGAGGTCAAACGACGCTTGAATTATGGGAAATTATGCGAAAAGCGCGCTGCTTCCCACGCAGATTTCGTCAGTCTGGAAGAGTAGGAGCACGAATTCACATGGTTTTCCAGTAATCGAAAAGCGCAGCATAGAAGCAATAAGCAATAATGAGAAAAGAGCAAACTTGATACAACAAAAAAAGTATTTAGATTGTTTGTGTAGTAGCACAACAATGCATACAAGGGGCATAATTTCAAAAATAACGAGTTAAATAATTATTAATTAACTAATCAATTTCAGAGCACGGGCAACTATCAACAGACGCGCTACTCGATTGTCAAGAGCGATCAGTTGTTTGCGAAACCGAAGTGAGCCTTTTTTCTGCATTTTCTTGATCATGAACCCCAAAATCTCATCGGAATCTAAGATACAATTTTTAGACGATCCCTCCGTCGTTTTCGGCAGTTTCGTGCCCTTCGGAGAGCGTTGGCCATTTCGATCTTTGATCTCCTGCTGAATCTGCCCAACTACCTGTTCAGGCTGTACATCTCGATCGCAAAGGAGGTGAGCATTAAAATTTAAAGTTGAAATAACGGCGAAATCACAGATATCAGGCGGGTTGTCTGTTGAAGAATGGGTGGAACATATTTGAAATACGAGTTTGAACCTGAAGTAATGAGTGATTATTGCAGAGTCCGTTCTCGCAAGAAACCACCGACCTAGTGGAGAACATTTCGCAATTGATGTACTTTGGACAGGTACAATTCATTTCAATTCATTTGAATTTCCTCGTCTACCATTCCACTAGACTCCCACATCCCCAGAGGGCGTGCGCATGTGATATCATGCAAGTTTATACGACTTTCTTGACTTTGAGGGATGAAAACAGGATTAAAACGGAGAAAATACGATTTTAAAATTAATAATTAATAATTTTAAGTTCTCCCTGAACGCCTTCTACCTGGTCTGTCTAATCTACGATTCGCCGAGAAGAAAGAAGGGCATTCCTGTGTCGAATCAGGTAAATATTAATTATTGATTAATTAATAATAATTTTAATTATTAATTAATATAAATAATTAATAATCAACCATTTTGCAGCACAGCTACGCTCAAACCTACACCACTTCCATCCTCTCCACTCAACCCTCGATGAAGTGGCAGAGGAGCCTTCAACGACACGGCGTCCATAGAAAGAGCACGCCCGCCAATGCCGGTCTTCTGATGGAACCGTAAAGTATTTTCCGGATTCCGACTTCCCGGCTCCGATGATCTCCGACACAGTTCTGCCCATAGAACGACGATTTCCTATCTTAGCCATCCATTTATAGCACCTATTTTTGTTCCCCATCACCTTTATTTGTTAGCCGACGAATTCTCGAGAGCATTCCGTGACATCTGACGAGTTTCTATTACAATTTCACACATGACGTGTATTTCCCCGTTCAGGATGCTTTTGTTTTGATGCTTTTTACTGTGTTTTGAGTGTGGGCTGGTACCAACCCGGTGCCACGTGGCTACCACAGATCCTCACCCATCCCCTTGATTGCTTGCCATTCCGTACATTTCTGGTACCGGCGAAATGAAGACGGGACCACTCGACAGAACGAGACATATGATAAACGATTATCGATTGAAGTTGGTGGCTTATCACAAAAGAGAGGGATTAAAATGAGACAATGTATCTAAGATTAGTTAACTTTAAAAGCCAGCCATTACGAGAAACGAGGCTATTTACTGAACTAGTGGACGCAAACAACACAAATAAGCTTATTTTGTTAATTCTGAGCGACTCAGAGAAATGTAGCAGAATGGACCGAATGGGAATACTTTTAAGTACTTTTAATTGAAAAGTTCTTTTCTGGTCCTCCGACTCTAGCGCCATAATAGACGATATGAGCATCCCGTTCTGTGATCTGAGCCCATTCTGATCTCAATAAAACCATTCCAGCGATCGTGCCTTTGCGCCCGAAAGAGGAGATAGGACCTGAAGATACTAGTGATTGTAGTGACGTCATCAGCTAGGAATCCTCTTTCTACATGGACCTTAGCGATAGAGCTTCTACAGATGATTCTAGCGATGAGCCCACAGAGAAGAGGGCGAAATAGGGTGTACTTCGTTTAGTAAACAAATCTCTGAAATCCTTGGTAATTTATTTCTCAGAAATCCGATCTCGAAATTATTTGAAAGGATGATTTCGTAATTTTTTTAGCGTTTATCACACTCTATCGCTTTTCTGATTTTCAATAGATCAATCGAAATGGGCAATCGTTAATATTGTCGCTGTGTTGGTATGTAACGCGTTTCTTCCAACTCTTGTTTCTTGTTTATGAAGCTTTTACACAGTATTCTTGTGAGCAATCACTGTTTATACCGTATCGAAAAGGGTCAGAAAAGGGTCGAGATGTCAATACTCGCCACCGCGACGTTGAAACTGGCCACCAATTCCGCGTCCATCATCGCTGGTTTGGACTTCGGAATCAGCGCGTCCCCGCTCGCGTCACGAGTGAGAAGACTGCTGAAATGGTTGAATTTCGAAAATGTCTGAATTTCGAAATTTCGAAAATAAGGCCATGTTTCACCCCAGGTTCAGTTCCTGCACAGCGACTTCCTTGAGAGATTCGTTACGGAGAACAGCGGCGAGCGAATGGTCGTAGAGCGAGGGGTCTTGAAAAGCGAATTCCAAATAGGAAGAAAAACTCGAAAACCTCACCCAAGTCGAACACCATCACGTGGTCGAGTCGCTTCCTGAATAATATTGTGTTTGCAATAAAAACAAACAAAAAAACAACAACAAAAACAACAACAACAACATACTTGTCAACGCTAGATCGGCGGTGATGTTCGATTACGAAGATCCGAGATCCTTCCACGATCACCTTCAATTCAATATGTATTCGAGGCAGAAAATCAACAAATATGCATAATGATTAATTAATGAGCGAGTGAGTTAATGATAATGATTAATTAATAATTAATGAGTGAGCAAGGAAACCGAACCTTCGTCTCTGTGGCGGACATGTCGCACTTGCGCGAAGGCCATTCGGCAACCTGAAAAGTTTAACAGAAGGGTTGAAATAATTCCCATTCTCCTTGCATGGACCAGATCATCTCAACAGCTGAACAGAGTCAAATAATGCCAAAATAGTGCCCTTGATACTGTGATTGAGGCGTTAATAACCTTCTCCCAGACGCCTCCTTCAATCCATCTCGAGACAACCATCACATATCCATCGCCCTTCTTGACGCAGCCCATCTTGTACACGTTATCGAGTGCGGTAACTGGAAAAAAATATTTTTCGAATTAATATGACGCTGGTTGCCTAAGAATCGAACTCGGGTTGGGACACCCATTTTTCGAAAAGTTTTACAAAGAGCTTCTCGAGGGCACTGATCATCGTGGTCAACTTCATTTGGAACCAGCGTCATATTTCATTAAAAATGTGCATACAGGCAGTGTATTTGGGAACGTCGTGGCCTCGGAATGCCTGTTTCTCTACAAGACTCCACTTGTCGGTCGCGCGGTCCAGCAGCTGAACAAATAATTATTAATTTATTTTTTTAATTAATCATACCAATTAATTAGTTAATTATATTAATTAATACTCACGTGATGCTCTGCGGTGGCGTATTCACAGATGGTGTGGAAGTGGTCACGCGTCGCGAGAAGACGATGCTTGGTGAAATCGTAGAGATAACCCTACAGAAGAAAAGGTGTTTCATTTCGAAACCTTTATGGAAATTCTAAAAGTTAAAAACCAGATCTAAATTGTAGAGAGAGCTCTGGGAATGAAAAAGTCCTCCACCATTTATAATCTTCGACCAATTCCGGATATTTTCTAACCGTTGCTTCCTTGACGGTCTCGGTGCGCGTCCAGACCATCGAGTCCAGATCCAGTTCACATTTGTAGAAGATGTAGTCCTCCGCGCCCTCATCGAATTCGTCTTGAGGAATGGAGTAACTGTCTTGAACGAGCACGACGTATTTGGGTTTGTCTCCTGAAACCGTTCAACCTGTGCAAAAACTACTAAAAAGAAGCAGCACTCACCCTCTACGAATCCGACTGAAGTCATGACGAAATAACGAGGCTTAGGTCCGGACGTCTCGATTCTTGTCCATGTGAAGGCGCTATTTTCAGCTAAAATTATGATTTGAATAAATGGTTTTTCGCTGGGCTGTTTGTAGGTGATGATGGTCGTTCGTAATAGAAAGGGCAGGAGTGCCAAATCTCGAACCCACCCTCCTTCCCCGCAAGCATGTCCTCCCCTTGCCACATGTAGGCGATTCCTTGGTGAACGAAGACGGCTTCTCTGTGATAGTAGTCGCGGAAGTCGAAGACCTGAGATAAATAATATTTTTAAACAATATTTAAAAATAATTATTAAAAATTACTCACATCACTGTTGGTGGGCACTTCTTTCACGGCGAAGGAGTCTGGAATGAGGTTTTAGTCCGATACTAGTGTTACGAGGCACAACGTATTACGTCGTACGTTAGTCAAAAGTAGGATTTGTCAAAGGTCGTTACCTCCTAACCCTAATATATGACCTTTACGCACTTATTTGCTTTAGGCGCCATGACAAGAGTGATGGATTCCCCCCGCGATCTCTCTAATTTTTCGTAACCCATCAACTAGCGCGTCTTGCTCTGGCGCCTAAAGTAAAGAAGTGCCCACCAATAAGCCAATACCTGTATTGATCGAGTACATTCTCCACGACTTCTCCCACGACTCCTGCTTCATGTCGCCCAGCACGTAGATGAGATTCCCGATCTTGAACTGAAATAAGTGACATCGAGTCAATAAATAATAATAATAATTTATCAGAGGACGCCGATAGTGCACTTTCGTCCCAGATTGGAACAGAATTAAGTGGAAACGAACCGTGTTATTCACTTCCAGGCCCAGAGCGGAGAGGTCTTCATCGCGAACCCACAACATCCTGAACGTTAATAAGTCACATAAAAATAAATAAATAAAAAAATCACCTCGAAAATAAGCCAAGAATCCGGCGCCAACCACTGCGCTCGAACGAAGAAGAGTCGAATGAGGAGGGGGGAAAGAAAGGAAGACAGAGGAGTACGAATGCAAATGAAATGGGTGGAGAAATTGGACAGGGAACAAAGGATAATTCAATTTGATTATTTTGTCTTCCCTAAATGGCTAATGTTTGACTATGGAAGTTTTAAGGGACGTAATGCCAATTAAAGCAGCGTCTTCGTTGCACATGAGTTGATTGTAATTTGAAGATGTTTAAATATCCTAGGTTGGAATCATAATATGATTCCAACCTAAAACTTTGTAAAAATAAAAGCTCCTTCAATTTTTGCGTGCAATACTTGAAGCAACTTAAACTCTAACAAGGGAAGGTTGGGACCTCGATATGGACTTTCCGAACGAGACCTATACCATTCGATAGGCAATCAAATTCTAAGAACGTTGGTGATTTTCATTTTTGCTGAAGAGTCCCAGTTTTCGAGAAAATCGATAATTACTAATTACTCGGGTTCTCACAGTCCCCGCGCGACGGGAACAAGATCCCCTCCAGAGCACTCTCTCTCCAAGCATCGGTGGTTCAGTGGTTGAGTGTTTGTAAGGCAAAATTTCTAGGTGCTTTATATATTGCGACGCCGCAATAATATAAGTCCGAAAAAGAAAAAGCTAAGAAAAACGCTTATAAATAGTGGGGGTCAAAAAACTGAAGTACTTACCGTTTCGGACACCTAGTAAAACACCCCCCTTATATCCATAGGTGAACGAGAATAGTTGGCAAAGTGGCCAAAATTTCAAGAATTCGATGGAACAGATCGTGCTGGAGTCAGGTACGTGTTTTCAATATTTAAAAAAAAATTCTTTTATCATGTATGAAAATTTGGCTGTCTATAAACATCCAAAATGTTGGCGAAAAGTGTTATTTATACTTCTGCAAACATATTCGGGTCAATATTCGAGGCAGCTTGGAACCCCGCCGCAGCACTTGCAATGGCGAACTCATAAATCGGATCGCTCCCGTCATCCTCCGGAGTGAGCGAATCGCCGCTCGAAACACGCACTAGTAGACCGCTGAAATGATTGAATTAGAAAAAGCAAAGTCTCGTAAGCATCGATGACATCAAGAGCTCACCCAAGGTTCAGTTCCCGAACAGAGTTCTTTGAGTGATTCGTTGCGAAGAATTGCGGCAATTGCATGATCGTACAGCGATGGATCTATAAAATTTAAATTTAGATTACAGGGGCGGTATTCTTTCCTCAAATTCGCCCTCGGCGAAATATTTTTCGCCTTGGCGAATCTCATTTCGCCCGCCGCGTCTTTCGCGTCGCGGTGGGAGAAATGAGATTCGCCAGGGCGAAATGAATTGGGCGAGGGCGAAATCGAAAATTTCGCCTGATCGACCGATTCGAGAGCGGGTTTCCCTCACAATAATTCGCCACTCTATTTCGAATGGCGAAAAAATGGAGAAGAGAGAGAATGGGAATTCGAGAGATTTTCGACCAAGACGAATGGGGCGAATTTGATGGGCGAAAATTTCGGAATAGACTTTGAGAGAGAAGAAAAAGAGGAATTATGATTAAATTGATAGTGCTCTTCATTTAGTGATAGTCATGGAATTGATAATGTGAATTGATAAACTTATCATTTCATGCAATTGATAAGCGTATCATGAAATTGATAAACTTATCATTTCATGCAATTGATAAACGTATCATGAAATTGATAAACTTATCATTTCATGCAATTAATAAACGTATCATGAAATTGATAACTTTTCCCCAAGGCATTGACGTGCTTCCGTGTCAAGTTTCAAAAAGATGCGAAGCGCACCTTCGGTTCATACCGACCGCCTCACAGTGACGCGAGAGTGAAAAATGGATTTTCGCCCGTGGCCGAAAATTTCGCCCTGCCCAATTTTTCGCCGAGGGCGAAATTGACGAAAGAATACCGCCCCAGAAAACCAATTAAAACCTCACCCAAATCGAAAACCATCATGTGATCGAGTCGAAATTGTTTTTTTCTAACTTTTAAAATGAAATGACTTACTTATCCACTCGAGATCGACGGTT
This sequence comes from Pristionchus maxplancki, assembly GCA_900490775.1. Classification (NCBI taxonomy): domain Eukaryota; kingdom Metazoa; phylum Nematoda; class Chromadorea; order Rhabditida; family Neodiplogasteridae; genus Pristionchus; species Pristionchus maxplancki. The sequence continues at coordinate 718,538 of LS543287.1, forward strand.
ATACCCGACCACAAAGATTCGAGATCCTTCTACGATCACATTCATTTGTGCAGCGGACATTTCGCGATTGCGACTCGGCCATTCTGCCACCTAAGATATAAGACGATACAAACTATTTTTTCCAAGTGTCAAGACAAGTTTCTATGAAACTGAGCGCGTATGCTAACTAATTGTGCACTGAATACATCCATTCAAAAAAACCTAAGATTGTGATCAGACTTTTGCACAATTAAACGAGATAAAATCGATTTTTGCAATTTGATGCATTCTCGTGCAATTTCTTTGCTGTTCTATTTTTAGTATTTTCTTTAGCTTATATTTTTCACGTTTATTCATATTTCTTGATTGCATGTTTGTTTGAACGCCAGTCATACATATTTCCAAAAATTTATTCGCAAGATACATAGGAGGGAAATGTTTTCTTAGTTGGTCATCTTCAGTGCATTATGCTTTTGCTTGTTTCACATTGTCGTCAATCGAGTGGATCACGTCGAAGCAGTTGGAAGCTCACTGCAAAGAAATTGGTTAGTCGTATTCAATCAAAATTTGGCTTTGTTTCCTCTTTTGCACATTTTGTCAGTGAGAAATCGTGCAAGGATGTGAAACTCATTCGATTCTCTCCCTCATTGCACATTCTGTCAGTGAGAAAAGGTGCAAAGGCGAATCATTCCTGCCTCTCACTCCTATCCGGATGGGTCGTCTCTCCCCTCTTTGCACATTTTGTCAGTGAGAAATCGTGCAAGGATGTGAAACTCAATCGATTCTCTCCCTCATTGCACATTCTGTCAGTGAGAAAAGGTGCAAAGGCGAATCATTCCTGCCTCTCACTCCTATCCGGATGGGTCGTCTCTCTCCTCTTTGCACATT
>LS543287.1:729332-742250 GCA_900490775.1 Pristionchus maxplancki
ATAACGAGGGGTATCTGAAAATTTTATTTTTCAACTTTTCACTAAAATCGGTGAAAAATAACTTTAGGCTCATGCAAAAAAGTCGCCCAATAGCGCAAAATGAGCGGGGGAGTATGCTCTTTCTACTCTAGAGATTTTAGCGCACACACTTTTTCCCTTTAATTTTTCATTTTTTTCTGGAACACGAAATTTTTTCATCGTGTGTCAACAATTTCATTTGAAAGAGCTCGAAATTCTGACTAGAATGTTATGATTTCAGGCCATTTTGACCACTCCCCGAAGAAAAAACATCGAAAAACACGAATTTGGGGAAAATGGGGGGTGCCCCTCCTGGAGCGCGGAGGGGACATATTGCGAGATCGACCTCACCAGCGTATAGAGGGTCAAAAATAACCCCTAGGGCCATCTTTTCAGACATCTCGATTTTTTACCTGTTCCAGACCCCCGTTGAACCTTGTTGATCCTAACGCAAACGGCCTCATATAATAAGCATATTTATAAGCACATGTGGTACATTTGTGCGTGGGGTTTGGGAGGGGTTGGGATCGATAAGTATCGTTCGTATGCATGCTCAGGAAAGACACTACGTTGTGTAGCACAAATTACAGAACATATCAGAGGTCTTCTGAGAGATTGCATGAAATTCTGACACCTCATTTACAAAATGTTCAAAGTGCTCCAATCGGCCCCTAATTTTGAGGGTTCATGCACCCATGGTCTAGTAACAAATCCCTGACTTGGATAGGCTGAGGTACCAAAAACACCTAAAACCCGGCTCCGATAAGTTTCAAACTTCGAAAATTCATAACTTTTGTTTTAGTTTAGCTAAAAATACGTGCATAAGCGCAAAATGACCGCCGTCCCGAGCTGAACAATTTCTCTGCTGAGTGCGAATCAGGACGAAAATCGGAAAGTTTCGAAAAAATTGAAAAACCGATTTTTCGATCGAAAAAGTGATTTTTTCTAAAAATAGTTCCACACGTGTAGGTTAGATTATTCCAGATTCAAATTCTACGCACTTTTTCACTACGGTACGTTCATTTTTCAAGAAGATTGCGAACCCACATCATCCTTATTTTTATGATTTTTCCCACTTTTCTCACCTTTTTTGGGTAATCGATGTCCAAATTATCGGTATATCGATGAATTCGATCCATCAAAAGACTATTTCAGACGTTTCTAGTTGCATAAGAGAGGAATCGCCAGAGAATCGACCATTCATGGGGGGTCCGCGGAAGTAGAAACCTAAGCCTACCTGAAAAGAAGAGTGAGGGTACTTTGAACGATGCTCTATCGAACTACGCTTGCCGAATTTGCATATCACGCCTCATTCCGGGATTATCAATGATCGGAGTGGTCGTTCCCAGGGGGGTTACCCCTGACCATGCTTCACAAAAATTATCATAACTCGGCTTAAAGTAAAGTTAAACATTTTTCCAAAAAACTATTGGATAGATGAGATCTTGGGCAACATTTCGTCAGTTGACGACATCATTCCTAGCCCACGCGCTGATGCGGGGTGGTCGGTTTTCCGAAATAGTGTTATAACTATCCAAAACGGAAGTTCTCCAACAAACGTCCGTGTGACTTTTGTAGGCCGTACATGTATGTAAAAACCCTGAAAAAATCAGAGGGATCGAGAGGTGGAGAAAAAAAAAGCGCTGGTTTTAGTGGGGCACACTCAGGGTCGGCATCATAAATCATCACTTTCGATCCTTCTATTTGCTCTTCCAAAGGCCCAAAATGCCTGAAAATAACCTAAAACTAATTTTTAAAGTTGTTGCCACTTCATTAAATACCGTATTTCTTTGAAATATAAATTTTCAGCTCACGCCGATCCAAAAACTGAAATATTGATTTGGCTACTTTTTCGACCTCCTAGAAAGTTCTAAGTGACGTAAATGACTTCTAAACAATGTGGAAAGATCCCTTGGAGCTGCAGAGCAAAAATGCGCAGGTCTACATAGTCATTTTAGCTGATCGTAAACTGAAAATCTCACTAAGAAGTAAGTCATCTTCAAACTCAGATATGGATACCCGGAAAAGAGTATGTTGTAGGCCGAGATGAGCTGAACATTTCGTATGAACATCACAAGTTCATATCTTCACTCTCCAGAGCGCTAGAGGTCTTAGAAGTCATCTGGATTCGTAGAAGAACGCGCGCTCTAGCTTGTCTGCACTCTCTCCTCCCTCGCGCTCTCTCGCTTCCGCACACTCTCTCGCTCATGCGACAGCGCGCGCCCCCGCCGACTTCTAAGACCTCTAGCGCTCTTGAGAGTGAAGATATGTACTTGTGATGTTTACACGAAATGTTCAGCTCATCTCGGCCTACAACATACTCTTTTCCGGGTATCCATATCTGAGTTTGAAGATGACTTACTTCTTAGTGAGAATTTCAGTTTACGATCAGCTAAAATGACTATGTAGACCTGCGCATTTTTGCTCTGCAGCTCCAAGGGATCTTTCCACATTGTATAGAAGTCATTTACGTCACTTAGAACTTTCTAGGAGGTCGAAAAAGTAGCCAAATCAATATTTCAGTTTTTGGATCGGCGTGAGCTGAAAATTTATATTTCAAAGAAATACGGTATGTAATGAAATGGCAACAACTTTAAAAATTAGTTTTAGGTTATTTTCAGGCATTTTGGGCCTTTGGAAGAGCAAATAGAAGGATCGAAAGTGATGATTTATGATGCCGACCCTGAGTGTGCCCCACTAAAACCAGCGCTTTTTTTTTCTCCACCTCCCGATCCCTCTGATTTTTTCAGGGTTTTTACATACATGTACGGCCTACAAAAGCCGCACGGACGTTTGTTGGAGAACTTCCGTTTTGGATAGTTATAACACTATTTCGGAAAACCGACCACCCCGCATCAGCGCGTGGACTAGGAATGATGTCGTCAACTGACGAAATGTTGCCCAAGATCTCATCTATCCAATAGTTTTTTGGAAAAGTGTTTATCTTTACTTTAAGCCGAGTTATGATAATTTTTGTGAAGCATGGTCAGGGGTCACCCCCCTGGGAACGACCACTCCGATCATTGATAATCCCGGAGTGATGGGTGATATGCAAATTCGGCAAGCGTAGTTCGATAGAGCATCGTTCAAAGTACCCTCACTCTTCTTTTCAGCCAGATTGGAGATGAAAAATTCTATTTCCGCGGAGTGGTCGATTCTATGGCGATTCCTCTCATAAACATTAAAAATGTGGAAAAATCTTAGGTTTAACAGTTTTTGAAAATTTCAATTTTTGATAAAAAAAATTTCAATTGCTCATTTATTGGACATAAATTGTAAATTTTGCACGAATCTTACATATTATCGTTATTTAGGTGGTTTCAGGATGCCATGTTGGTCGGCACACAATCATTCAAAAAATTGCTAATTTTCAGTATGAAATGGCTCTGAATTTCGATCAAACGGCCCTAAATGATATCAGAAATAGTCACAATGATTCAACAACACATCTGAGCATAAAGAAGATTACGAATTAGAGTTTTTGAAAAAATCGATATTTTCGACCAGTCAAAAATTGAAATTTTCAAAAACTGTTAAGCCTAAGATTTTTCCACATTTTTAATGTTTATGCAACTAGAAACGTCTGAAATAGTCTTTAGATGGAACGAATTCATCGATATACCGATAATTTGGACATCGATTACCCAAAAAAAGGTGAGAAAAGTGGGTAAAATCATAAAAATAAGGATGATGTGGGTTCGCAATCTTCTTGAAAAATAAACGTACCGTAGTGAAAAAGTGCGTAGAATTTGAATCTGGAATAATCTCACCTACACATGTGGAACTATTTTTAGAAAAAATCACTTTTTCGATCGAAAAATCGGGTTTTCAATTTTTTCGAAACTTTCCGATTTTCGTCCTGATTCGCACTCAACAGAGAAATTGTTCGGCTCGGGACGGCGGTCATTTTGCGCTTATGGACGTATTTTTAGCTAAACTAGAACAAAAGTTATGAATTTTCGAAGTTTGAAACTTATCGCAGCCGGGTTTTAGGTGTTTTTGGTACCTCGGCTTATCCAAGTCAGAGATTTGTTACTAGACCATAGGTGCATGAACCCTCAAAATTTGGGGCCGATTGGAGCACTTTGAACATTTTGTAAATGGCCACATGCGATCTCTCTGAAGACCTGTGATATCACCTGTGAAAACGTATCCGAATCATAGAAACGTACCGATTGAACCACAGCCACATTAATACCCAAGAAGAAGAGAAGAATCCGCATTGCTGTATGAGGAATGAGAAATACAGAAAGAAATGTCATTTTATATCATTTGTGAAGGATGAGTGTCATTGAGTGAAGTGCTCTCTGTCTCTGCGTCTCCTTTTCCTTCGTAGTCCCTCACCGACAGAAATCGAAAGCTCAAAGGACCATCCTTGATTGAATTGAGGAATGGTCTGCCTCTCTCATTTCGTAATGCTCTCTCGTCGGTCAGAGAAGCGAGAGAGTACGGCGAAGTGAGAGAGACAGACGATTGCTCATTGAATTCCAACGCGGATCTTGCAATGCTTCGATTACATTTTATATGCATCGATTTTTACCGAAAGACATCTTGAACAGTTACAGGGAGGTGAAACGCAGGGGGTACAACAAAAAAAAACGGCAACGAGATTACGCAAATTTGAAACATCTCGCTCGCTTCGAAGATTCACTTAGTTCATTAGATTCGAATGTCCAAGGACTATCGATTGGAGGAAAAAACGCGGAAGCACCAATTCAAAACTCAAACTAGGGACTAGAAATTAGGTGGAGGAGCAATTAGGTATGATAGCGCACAAAAAGTATCGTGTCAGTGTCTAAAGTTTGAGTTATGAGACGTGGCCGTTTTGTTGGTGTCATGCCCCGAAACACAGCATTTCCGCGAGTTATGTAAGGTATTCAACAGGCCATTCATAATTTTGCTAAATTTGGTAGATCGCTTCCCTCCCCCTTCCGATCGATGGTATAGTTATCACAGGTCTTGTGAGAGAATGCAGACGCCGTTTGACAAACTGGGCAAAGTGCTTCGATTCCTTCCATCTTCGCGAATTTGAGAAGTGCAACGACATTTAAAATTTCACCAACATACTTTATTGCATACATTCACACAAACTAATACGGCTTATCATGGGAAAGTTTATCAGTTCTATGTTGAAATAAATTACTCTCAATACATCCAGAACTGGACCTTCCCTCCGTCCTGCACCAATCCCGTATAGTATGTATTCTTCTCGAGGTCCGTCTCGTATTGCATATCTGGAAAATTATCTTATTTTTTACCACTGTAGGGTGAAGTTGTGTAATCTATAGACTCTGAATCCAAAAAACGGTAATAATTAACCATGTAAGACACGAACCCTCGCTGTAGTGGCACTTCCACCTCTTGATTGGCTTGGTCGCACCGCAAGCACCGTAGACGATAGCCACCCATCCCTGCTTGAGACCGGACTGAAAGTGAGATGTAATATTTCGATCATCATTTTAATCGTGGTGTTAGCCTACGAAAGCATCAATTTGCATTCAGAAGGCCTTGAATATACTCAATGTGTCACCCAGCCCTGCTTGAGACCGGACTGGAATGGTGGTTTGATGTTCATCATCAGAGTGCGACGAGATAGATACTTATGGGCTAGATAGAAAAGTAGCAACCTACATGCGCTTTGGGTTTCTTACCCCGCACGTATTTCTTGTCATCATGGTGAAAACGAAGGAATAGTAACCAAGGTAAGACCAGATACCATACACCGCTCAGATTGTGTTCGTAGTGCTTCCCGACTTTGGTGAATCCGAGGTTTCTCAGATTGAGCCTTCAAAATGAACCACATTTTATTCCACTGATCGACTGATAAGTAGATGCAGACTTTACGGTCTTTACCATTTCACGACTGTTTAAGGTGAGAGAGATCATTGGAAAGAGTCCGACTATACCTCATTAATCAGACCATCAGATATTGGTATGATGATCAAACAACAGATGCCTAGTGTGATATGAGATCGATGAAGAACTAATATTTTCGAATATGAATAAATTGGCATACCTTTTTTTTATAAGAACACAATATTAGGGGAATGATAATAATCCTCTAGTTAATAGCATCTTTCTAAAACTTTGGCTGGAAAATATGGAAAGTTAATATTTGAGGAAAACATTCATTCATTACTAAATTTGTTGACTTTTCGTGTGAGGAATGAATGTATCTGCAAATAACTTCAATCCGACATGAAAATTTGTAAAGGACTAACCTGGAAATCTTCTCTACCTATCGCGCGGCATCCTATGAACCTACATAACCTATACCCCAGTCTCCGAGAACATCACAACACATAACACATGAACACATAAACAAATATTGAAAACACTAACCAGGAGGGGCACACTTCAGAGTTGGTGGGTTCGACTTCTTATACGTGACTGTTGTTCCATTTTCGAGCTTGATCTCCAGACCGGTAGCTGAGAATATTCAACTAATACATAAAACATTTCTATTTTTTCACATTTGCACTCGATACTATTAATTGAATTTCCATCATCGAATGCAAGAATCTCTCCACTGGGGCAGTACTGCTCATTTCCAGGTTCCAAAGTAATGCCTTCGATCGCACCATTCGGTAGCACGTTCATGATCGCACAAGTGGCTGCAATCATTGTTTTATTTTTATTTATTTATTTTTGTTTTTTCCATTTCTTTTCATTCCCATGCCACAAAAAAACTAAATGCGCACTTACTAGAAACACATTGGAAAGTAGGAACGCAGGCCTTGTAATTGACATCGTCGTAATCTGTGACCTTCATGTGTAGCCCAGATGCTTAATTTGTACGATTAGTGGTGTCATAATGTCGACGAAAGGACAGAATATACAGAGATGGAATCTACTAGGAAATAAGTTTTTAATTTTTAATCATTTTTTCATAAATTCGGATTATCCCTATTCGCACCTGAACATTGCATGCTTTCCACCACTGAATCGTATCCATTCATTAGTTGAACATTTTGTCCAACTGCGCACTTCTGTTGCTCGCCGGGTTTGAGAACCTTGCTTTCCTCTGTGCCATTCGAATGTTGAAATACAATGTCGCAGTGAGCTGCAACAATATTGTATGGTAATAATTCAAGTGATATGGTGAGATGTGCAATACTGTGCAATATCACGATCGCATAGCCAACTCTACTGTGCATGTAAGATGCCAGACCAAACGATAGTAACTTTGCGATGTGACAGCGGCGTGGGGCAACGAATTAACCACACTTACTTGGTACGCATCTGAATTGCAGAATATACCCACTGTAACAGGTCCCACATGAACACACCTTCGAACCACCGTCTGAAAAATAATCAGAATGCCAATATTGAATTGGAATGAACGTTTAATTATGTCATTCTTACCTGGCTCACAAGTGTGTTCCCGAATAACTGAATAGTCGTACCACACGGGCATCTCCGTACTGGGACAATAAAGAATTCCTACTCCAGGGACAACTTTGACCGACAGAGTTGCATTATTGGGCTGGAGATGAAGCAATGGACAGTAAACTGAAATTATCGATTGCGAACGTTGATTTGTTTACAATTTCCTACCATCGGTTCCTCCATACTGTCCACAAGTTAGCTGAAAATAACGATTTTAGAATATGAAAACAATAAAACAAAAAGTCTTACGAATGGAGGCGCCTCGAACCCAGTGTCTGCGGAAACCCATCTGCAATGAGACAATCTGATCAATTTAAGACTTACAAACGCACTTATTACTCGCAGTGTCGCATCGGAACACAGTTTCGGAAATGAAGGATTTGGCGCCCGCTCCCAATTGCTGCAATTGTGGTATATTAATATCTCAAGCACTATTGTGAGAAAAATAACCGCAATCAACGATCCTCCACTGCATTCAAACAAGTCGTTAGCTAAAAAGGAAGGTTTTGCATTAATATTTTCGAAATTGGCTTACTTCCGTCATTCCATTGGGTCAAACCGCCTTTTCGCGTCCATCCGGAATGAAAATTGCTGGCCGGCACCTCCGCAGGGAGTGGACATGGTGCAATTGCTGAGATAGATGTTTCAGGATACCAGTCTTACAGAGTAATACTAAACATACTGAACTCACCTGTGAGAGGAGTGAAACTGCAGATGAGAATAAGAAGAAACATCTTCGACTGAATTGGAGGCATTTTGGTGGGTTTTGAACGCACATCGATAACACTTTCGTCGCGGTGAAGTGCTCATTTTCTCTGGGCTTCCTCTTTTCCCGTAGTCCCTCACCTCCTGAATGAAATCGAAAGCTCAAAATATCAACATTTATTGAATTCCAACGCCGATCTATTGCATATGCATAGATATTTTTGGTAATACATCTTGAACAGTTACAGGGAGGTGAAAAGCAGGGGGTACGACAAAACGGCAAAACGGCAACGCAAATTCAAGCATCTCGCTCGCTTCGAAGATTCACTCAGTTCATTGGAATGCAATTTCCAAGGACTATCGATTGGACTATGTTATGTGAGGGAAAAAAAGAGGAAGCATCAATTCAAACCTCAAACTAGGGACGAGAAATTAGGTGGAGGAGCAATTAGGTATGACAGCGCGCAAGAAATCGAGCCAGCGCCTCAAATTTCAGATGAGCTATGAGACGTTGCCGTTTTCCGTTTATTGGTTCCATGCCCTCAAAATATAGTTTTTAATTTCGCAAATGTTGGTAGATCGCTCCCCTCCCCTTTCCAATCGATGGGAGAGTTATCAGAGGTCCTCTGAGAGAACGCAGACGCCGTTTGACAAACTGTTCAAAGTGCTTCGATTTCTTCTAACTTCGCGAATTCAAAAGTGCCAAGACATTGCAAATATCATCAGTATCCTTTATTGCATACATTTACACAAACTAATACGGTTTATCATGGGAAAGTTGATCAGTTCTATGTTGAAATATATTACTCTCAATACATCCAGAACTGGACCTTCCCTCCGTCTTGCACCAATCCCGTATAGTATGTATTCTTCTCGAGGTCCGTTTCGTATTGCATATCTGAAATTTTTCCCTCATGTTACAGATAGCAATAAATGAAAATAAGAATCCAAGAACAGCTATAATTAACCATACAATACACGAACCCTCGCTGTAGTGGCACTTCCACCTCTTGATTGGCTTGGTCGCACCGCAAGCACCGTAGACGATGGCCACCCATCCCTGCTTGAGACCGGACTGGAAAGACGGTTCGATGTTCATCATCAGAGTGTGAAGAGATAGCCACTTATGTTCTAGATAGAAAATTAGCAACCTACATAAGCTTTGGATACGGTTTCTGGTGAAAGTTACACAACCTAGGTAAGACCAGATACCATACCCCGCTCAGATTGTGTTCGTAGTGTTTGCCGACTTTAGTGAATCCCAAGTTTCTCAGATTGGCCGATCCCGTGGGACAGGCAGCTCTTACTGCTGTGATGGCATCTTTAGGGGCCGCAAGCTCCGCCCACTTTGTGTTGACATGATTTCACCAAAAAGCGAGACGGAGGGAGCACAAAGCTCATTCAAAACGAAATCACTCGTCCAAAAGCGCGTTGGATAGCTATTCCTACCCCCTATCGATTGCGGAGGTTGCGAAATGTGCCATACAAATTTGAGTAGGTCAAAATTGATGGTTTAGGTGTCGAAACCCGCGAAAATCCCATTTCCAGAGAGAGCACAATGTTCGCAACCTGAAAATCCGACTAATTCGATTTTTCTAGGATTTTTAGACATTTTTTCAGATTTTTATCTTCACTCGCCGGGTTGTGCTCGACGCGCAAAGAAGCGCGGGGGAGGGGAGCGAGAGGGCGGGGGGAGGGAGAGAGACACACGCAAGAGAGGCTCCGCCCCTTTCCCTCTCCTCTCGCTTTCTCCCTCTCGCCCGGTGTGCCTTGCGCGCGTGGTTTTCGGGGCACAGCTTTTGTTAGAGATGAGATATTCACAAACGGTAAAAAGCATGAGGTTATTGGGTCCCTGAGGAACAGTTTGAACACACTTTTGACCCCATGGCGAGAATTCGGCTATGTGCGTTGTGGCCCCTAGGCATCTTCACGGATGGCTCGACCGACGAGGCCTGAGAAATTTGAATTAGTGAAACTGTTTAGCTCATTTACAGTTAATCATATTGTAGTGGGTTCTGACAAATCATATTGTATTCTAACGATTCATGGGAAAGACGGAATCTAAGCTCAACTACCTTTATAGTTGACTAGATCATATCCGATTCCGTTGTTCTGGATGACGTTAATACAGGCCTGATCGGCACAGAACGCGTGCAGAATGAGACCGTAGTTGTAGTAGAACCTGCAATTTAGAGATCCAAAAGAATAAGAAATGTAATTAGTGATTTTTATAGACATAATAACGCACATGACGTCCCACAGCTGATTGGAAGTCGGTGGCGCATCAATCTGTGCGGAAAATACATTGTTTAAAAAAGTTTTTAAAAAAGGCCAATTCCCATTACGTACCCGCGTGGTAGTTGTAGGAATAGCAGTAGTAGTGGTAGTTGTAGTAGTGGGACTGATGCAGACTTGGTGCATACTGCACGTACCTACATTGTTAAAATGCGATGTGTTAATGTTATCAAATGATAAGATGATAAGTTATTTACCGGGCACGCACTGCAGAGTGGGCTGAGTCAACTTTAGCATGTTTCTCGTATACTTGACAACGGTGCCATTTCCAAGCTCGATGTCGATTCCCGTAACTGAATTTCGCTTTGTTTGATATCTTTTATCCTTTTGTACCTGAGCATTTAATGTCGTTTATTTGCGTTCCATCAGCGTATGAGACGATTTCTCCACTTGGGCAATACTGTTCTTTTCCAATTTCCAAATTGATTTTCTCGATCGAACCACTCGGTAGCTTGTTCTTGATAGGGCAAGTTACTGCAATTATTGATATTTTCTGGTTGAATGAATAATATCGGGTTCTAGAACACATATAACACAAACACACATAATATAACATACAAAGAAAATACATGCATAAATATTTAAAACACTAACCAGGCGGTCCGCACTTCAGAGTAGGCGGGGTCAATGCCGAATGCGTGATTGTTGTTCCATTTTCGAGCTTGATTTCCAGTCCGGAGGCTATGGTTGGCATCGTTAGTTGATTTTTGAGTAATAACATTACCTTTGCACTTAATGTCGCTAATTTGTGTTCCCTCAACATAGGCAAGAACTTCTCCATTGGCACAATACTGTTCCTTTCCGATCTCCAAATTGATATCTTCGATTGCACCATTTGGTTTCACGTTTTTGATCGGGCATGTGACTGCAATCATTGATGTTTGTTAGTTGAAAAATATGCGAGGTAAAGGCACAGCGTGTCGGAGGGGGAAAACTCCTTTGTTCTCCGTGTCCGACCCCCTTTCATGGTCACTCGAACACAACGATTAAGAAATACCTGTGAAGCATAACCCATAACTTACTGATAAGAAGCAATCATGCATATCAAAAATATCAGAATTGTTTAACTATACTCTAATATGCCTCTCTTCATTTGTTAACATGCTAAATAATTTTTGAAAACTTTCATGATTACTTTTTTTGTTTTCTTTTCGGAGTTAGATAACACACCTACCGTGCATAGGAACCCCCACACCATTATCATGAACGGTTATCCAAATGAAACGAGCTACATAGTTACTGGAGATGGATATTAAAGAAAAGGCTATGTTTTCGAGAAACATGCAGAAATTACCATATTTTCATGCTTAACTCGAATGTAGGACATTTATATTAAAACGATCTCCAGTAACTATGTAGCACCATTCATGACCATTCCAAAAATAATAATGGTGTTGGGGTTTCTATGCACGGTACGTGTTTCATCTAACTTCCCGTATAAGTAACACCAAGAAGCGACGCGGCGAACAACTTCGAATGAATTTGTTACGTTTCACTGAGACTTATTTAACAAAACGGGTCATTTTGATCGAAAAGCTTATTAATTCTCTCAATTTCTAATTCACGACCGCTCCAATCCCTCGAGTAGGGCGAAAATGATAAGTATGAAAAGAGAGACACGCTTTGGACCTCGGACGCGATAATTGGATTATCTGCCCTCTCTGACACGCTGTGAAAGGTAAACTACAATTTTACTGGGCTTGCTGGGGCTCACATATGAGTTTCAATAAGCAATCTATACACCGTCCCGCCCTTAAGAAATAAAGTATACATAAAACATCGAACACACTTACCAGGAGGTGCACACTTCAGAGTAGGCGGAGTCGATTTCGTATACGCGACTGTTGTTCCATTTTCGAGTTTTATCTCGAGTCCGGTGGCTGAAAATGATATTTAAGACTGTCGTTCAATTCGAATCTTACATTTGCAATTGATGCAATTGATTGCGGATCCATCATCGAATGATAGAATTTCTCCAATGGGACAGTAGTGCTCCTTTCCAGGTTCCAAATTGACATTTTCGATTGTTCCACTCAGTAGCTTGTTCTTGATAGGACAAGACACTGAAATAACTATCTTATATTTCTATTTGAATGAATATCACAGGCATCCATCACACATAATTCGTGTATACTTACTTAGTACTTAGTACTTAGTAGATCCATCTTCAGCGGGCGAAGCCGCGTGGATCACAATTCCTCCAGTCTTCTCTATCGCGGGCGCGCGTTGTCCAGTGTCGCCACTGCACTCTGTTCACGGACGACCTTGTTGAACGTCCGACACTATATGGCATCTTCGCATACTCCTCGATTGAATCCCTCCATCTGGCTGGTGGTCTTCCTCGTTGACGGGAGAGTACAGAAAGGGGAGGGGGGACCCATTGGGTGACGCGAGTAGACCATCGATCGTCGTTTCTCCGTAGTACGTGTCCTGCCCATCGATGTTTCGCTCTCCTGATGTAGTCGATCGGATCGGACAGGAGAGAGACACGACGAATGTCGGCGCTGCTCA
>LS543287.1:754212-766342 GCA_900490775.1 Pristionchus maxplancki
GTATTCCCAGAGCTGCACCATAATGTCGGCCACCCGACCGCTCCGCACCGGCGCATCAGCCAGGAATGAGTTTCAATATTTCGAAATGTTGCCCGATCTTTCCTCTCTCTAATTCGCTTTTGGAAAAGTCGCTATCATTATTTTGAGCCGAGTTATGATCTTTTTCGTAAGACGAATTTCGCGAAAAAGTACAGTATACTTCATCTTTGACCTACCGTAACCCGAAAATGGGACCCGATATCAAAAATCCGAAAACGCAGTTTGAAAGAGCATCGTTCATAGTACCTTCGATAAACTTGGTGGGCGGGTAGGACATATGTTTTTCCTACCGCCGCGGGGCCTCGCAAATGGGTGATTCTCTCGCGATTCGTCTCTTAAAGGGGTATATGTAGGGGCCACAACGCACATAGCCGAATTCTCGCCATGGGGTCAAAAGTGTGTTCAAACTGTTTCTCAGGGACCCAATAACCTCATGCTTTTTACCGTTTGTGAATATCTCATCTCTAACAAAAGCTATGCCCCGAAAACCACGCGCGCAAGGCACACCGGGCGAGAGAGCGAAAGCGAGATGAGAGGGAAAGGGGCGGAGCCTCTCTCGCGTGTGTCTCTCTCCCTCCCTCCGCCCTCTCGCTCCCCTCCCCCCGCGCTTCTTTGCGCGTCGAGCACAACCCGGGGAGTGAAGATAAAAATCTGAAAAAATGTCTAAAAATCCTAGAAAAATCGAATTAGTCGGATTTTCAGGTTGCGAACATTGTGCTCTCTCTGGAAATGGGATTTTCGCGGGTTTCGCGACCTAAACCATGAATTTTGACCTACTCAAAGATGTCTGACTCATTTCGCAACCTCTTCGATGGAAAGAGGGCGGGATAAGCTATCCAACGCGCCCTTGGGCGAGCGATTTCGTTTTGAATGAGCTTTGTGCTCCCCTCGACTCGCTTTTTGGGGAAATCATGTCAACACAAAGTGGGCGGAGCTTGCGGCCCCTAGGTATATGCACGAATATCTGGCTAACTGAGCTCTCGACGTGAGATGATGGGTCGTCGTTACCCGATTACACTTTCGAAACTCCCAGACTATCAGTTTGAGTTCAAACCGAGATATGATCAATTGGCTGTGTGCCAAATGACCCTGCGATGCAGGCAACGAGCGAGAGAGCGTGCGAAATGGAGACAGTGAAATAAATATATACCCTCTGGCTAAGGTGACTCTCTCTCGCTTCGTGCCTGTCCCCCTTTAAGAAATTCTAGAATTTTTTTTTAGATTTTCACTATGCTTTCCTGGAGTACTCCTAAAGCGCGGGGCGAGCGGAGCGAGAGGGGAGGGAGGAGAGGGACACGTGCGAGAGGGGCTCCACTTCTTCTCTCTCTCTCTCTCTCTCTCTCTCACCCTATCTCTCCCACTCGCCATGCGCGCGTGGTTTTTGGAGCATGACTTTTGGTATGAGCTACTCACAAGTGGTCAAAACGTGACGTCGTTTGGATTGATCCAACCCACTCATTGCGGTATATCACCGCGCGGACTCGAATTTTGCGAGCGGAAATCAAAAGAAATCCACTTACCTCTCTTGCACTGAAATAAGCTTTGATTGAATTGGGGGTAAATATGGCCCAGCAAGCTGAGACGTAGTCACACTGTGCATTGCCGACCTGAAAGAATATGAGGTAAAGAAAATGAAAAAATCTGAAAAAAGAAGATTTAGCATCATTGTCACATGTCAACATGAATATATTCATATAGATATAATATAATATCATTCTCCTATATAAAAGAGAAAGGCCTGGGTTTGATGTTTGTCCACCTCATAAGCATACCGGGTCACATGTTCCGACATGTTTTTACACGTTGCGAAAGTAAGCTTACGAGTAATTTTAGCAACAAGCTTATCGTTAGACTATTTGCAGACGTAAGCTTACCAGGATGGAACCTCCGCCGTAGGCGGAGGGGCCATACTGGTTATATATTATTATATATAATGCAATGAGCATTGAAACTCGCAGAGTTATTTATGATCACCGGTATCAAAAAATAAAATAAAAAATAAAAAAAATTAATATACCTCCGTGAGATTTACACCGTCAGCGATGAGTTTTCCCGTCCAGGTAATGCATCCTTTAAAGGTTGATTAACACAGGTCTTCTGAGAGATTGCATGAAATTGGCACCTCGTGTGACAAAATATTCATCGTGCTCCGATCCAGCCCAAACTTTGAGGGTTGATGCACCCTAGGTCAAGTAGTTTTGAGTTTCTGTGGTGAAGCCGGAAAATCAATATTTCCTAAATGCCGGCTCCAGTTGTACCAAAACTTTGAAATGTCATAACTTTCTTCAAAATGATCGAATTGACTATTTTGAAAAACCGTTACAACCGCCATTTTAAGGCGAACAACTTTGCTGTTGACGAGAAATTGATAGCTCAACAGTAAGACAACAAAAACTTTGAAAAATCTTTTTTGGGTCCCAAAATGTGGCCGTCCTGAAAAATTTTATCGCATGTGACCCAATTTTTTATTTCATTTTTAGAATCTCCGTATAAAAAGACCCCTAAGTGATTTTTTTGAGAATTTTAAAAAAATCGCCCGTATGACTTCAGGGGGTTGAAACATCGAAAAGTAGCCTTTTTGCGAAATTTGAAAAGTTTGAGATTCGAAAACTTCAGTATTTCGGCTTCATCAGCGGTCTGATTTACTTAAAATTTATTGCCTGGACCCAAATAATGTTTCCCGATAATTTGGAGACCAAATAACGACTTTTGTAATATTTCATTTTTTCAACATTTTCAGCCACGAAACCGAAATTTTCGTCATAAAACTTTTTCTATCCAAATCTTCTCAAACGTTCAGGAAATGTTTTAATAGTAAGTTTGAGTGAATTAAAGCTATTTATACCGCTGATGGAGCCGAAATACTGTAGTTTTCGACTTTTAAACTTTGCAAATTTCGCAAAAAACGGCTACTTTTCGATGTTTCGACCCCCTGAAGTCATACGGGCGATTTTTTTAAAATTCTCAAAAAAATCACTTAGGGGTCTTTTTATACGGAGATTCTAAAAATGAAATAAAAAATTGGGTCACATGCGATAAAATTTTTCAGGACGGCCACATTTTGGGACCCAAAAAAGATTTTTCAAAATTTTTGTTGTCTTACTGTTGAGCTATCAATTTCTCGTCAACAGCAAAGTTGTTCGCCTTAAAATGGCGGTTGCAACGGTTTTTCAAAATAGTCAATTCGATAATTTTGAAGAAAGTTATGACATTTCAAAGTTTTGGTACAACTGGAGCCGGCATTTAGGAAATATTGATTTTCCGGCTTCACCACAGAAACTCAAAACTACTTGACCTAGGGTGCATCAACCCTCAAAGTTTGGGCTGGATCGGAGCACGATGAATATTTTGTCACGCGGCACATGCGATCTCTCAGAAGACCTGTGTTAAATTAATATACTTTAATACTTTTCATGAGGGATACAAATGAGATCGGTTTTCAACTCTCTCTCTATCGTACCTCATAATAAAATTTATATTACCTAGAAATTCGCCGCAACCTCCCACGCACTTGTATCGAAACGCCTTGTAAGGGTTGCCTTCACCAGCTTGATCCTGAACCGAATTTATTCATTATTAATTATTTTTTTGTTCACGTTTGCTTTTTGGTAGAAAACAGGCGTGTAACCTATAACCTTAGAAAACCTTATCCACTAGAGTGTCGAAATCAGCTATTTTCCAGCTAATGACTAGCTGGTTCAATTCTTAAACAGCTAGTCGTTTAAGAAACGATTTTCTCTCTCACTCATTTCGACTTCGCAGCTAGTCGCTAAGCGGTCCGACTAGCTGAATTGCCAAGAATGAGAGGGAATTGGGGTGATCATTCCTTTGAAACACAATTGAATTTACCCATTTTCACTGAGCCCGCTCGCGAGGAGTGAGAAGAGTGAAAATGAGCCAGCTAGTCGTCAAATAAACAGCTAGTCATTTACGAATCATTCCAGCTAGTCGATTAGCATTTCACTGATTCTAAATGACTAGCTGGTTAGAAATGAAGTGACTAGCTGTCTATTTTCGACACTCTATTATCCACACCTCTACCTCTTAATTTCCACTCGAGACTAGGGACGGCTTCGCAAGAAATCGTCTCTTCATTTCGCGCACTCTCTCACCGGCCAGGAAGACGAGAGAGCGTGCAGAAGGAAAAGAGTCATTTCTTGCCAAGCCATCCCTATTCGAGACACTAGAACCAACAACACGATATTCTTTATCCCAATAACAGCAATGTCCACTGACTAATGAGTCGTGTGAAGGTTTTATTTTAATTTTTAATTTTTTTATATTATAATTTTTAATATTGTTACTACTAATATAGAAAAAAAAAAGAAGAAAAAAATGCTCACCCACGTCTCTCCTTCATTCACCCCAGCGGCGCAAGTTGAATAGCAGCCAGTCTGAAAGCATAAAGCTCATTAAATTCCATTATTTAACACGATCGGTAGTGACTTCGGTTGCAAAAAGTAACGCTCCCTAGAAGCATTTTAGCAGGGAATCGTATTCCCACCTAGCAAGTCGGCCCATCGACTAGCACCACCTCGCGTAGTCGCTTTCGCCTGTGACCTTTACCTTTATCTATTTACCCCGTCCGGCACTAGTGCTGTCAGGTGAGGATGGTGCGGTACTCTTGATAGGAAGTGTCGCTCGTTGGGAATGTTACCACCCCTGCTCTTTCCCGGAGGAAAAGTGAGCATGATTTCCCCTATGTAAGAGGTTACCTCTCCCTCTCTGAGAGCGCTGCACGGTCTACGGTGATGGGGAAATGGGAGGGTGATTTTCTCTGTATAAAATACATTTTCGGGGGGGGGGGGGGGGTGGTCGGGGATGGAGGATGGTTATGGGATTAGTAGACCTCCCGTATCCGAATCCTTAGCGAAGAGACATACTAGTGATGGCAAATCGGCAACGACTCTCCTCAATTTGCATACTATCTCGCTGGTTAGGGAAACGAGAGAACACGCGAAAGGAGGAGAGTCGCGTGCCGATTTGCCATCACATACCGATTGAACCAGAGCCACGCAGGTGCACCAGAAGAAGAGAAGGAGAAGCATTGCTGGAGGTGTGAAGAAAACGGAAAAGATGATTCTTTTATATCAAGTTTTGAATCCTGAAGTGTCATTTAAGAGTTATTGCACTAAAAAAGCGGAAAGAAGCGGATTTGTTCAGAATTTTGAGAAACTTTCAATCGATAATCGAAAGGAAGAATTCACTTTCAATCAAATGTTTTCAAGGATCCTGATGTTCAGGTGTTATAATATTTATCCTGACATCAATGCAATATACTCGGGGTAGCATCAGTAGAGAGGAGATGTTCGTTCCCGGAACGTCATATAGTCGAAGGAGGGGATCTTTTTAGATATAGCTTCTCAACTGTCGTGCATAGCGATGAGTCTTGAAGACGTTCATCCAGCCACAGGAGTCTCATGACGGTGGTGCATCCCGGAGCTCATTCTTAGCCTGCTATGACTGGAGAAACAACGGTCTTTAGATTTTTGTTGTCGACTCTTCTTGGAGTGACCTTTGATCTTCCACATTATGGGTCAGATGTCCTCTTGGCTATAGTTGAGAAAATGATACTCCTTGCTCAAGATGCTCAAGAATGCTCAATGCTCAAAAATTGTCCAATCGATGCACACAAAATGTACCAAGCGGCGTAGAAACTAGTGATGGCAAAGCGGCAACGACTCTCCTCAATTTGCATACTATCTCGCCGGTTAGGGAAACGAGAGAACACGCGAAAGGAGGAGAGTCGCGTGCCGATTTGCATCACTAGTAGAAACCTCCGCGTTGGAATTCGAACAAGGATGACTCTTTGAGCGTTCAATTTCATCCCGAACGCGAGGGACAACGGAAAACGAGAAGGCAAAGAGAAAAAGACGCTTCAACGGGGGTGGATGATCATCGATGATTGACCGCAGTGTCGGGGGCCATCCATGCTAGTGTTGACAAATCGGCACTCGTCTCTCCTCTTTTTGCGTACTCTCTCGTATCTCTGACCGGCGAGAGATCATTCAAAACGAGAGAGGCGCATGCCGAATTGTCATCACTAATCCATGGCTACTCTTGATAAATGTGTTGAATTTGAGAATCTTGAGCATCCACACAGTCGTGGCCGCTTGTTTGTCGTGTGTTAATAGTGTCAATTTTTATCAACTTTTTCACATCAACACAGATCAATTTTTTGACGTTTGTGACCCACGTAGTCAGCATGTTCTCAGCGAATACCGAAAAGTAATACTCATGTCAAGTTATTCAGAAAACACAAAATCTTAGAGTATGCTTCTTCAGCAGTCATGTATGAACGTTTTCGACAATACGAACAAAATAGCTGTTTGAAAATAATCTGGGTAGGTCAAACCATTGAATCGATTAAAAAAGTACCAATGCCAAATGAAAAAAAATAGAAAAATAAGCGGTTGAATCCGTGCAATGGCACTTCGGATCATTTTTTTTACCAAAGATGAGAAACTATGGGAAAGGAAGAGATCTCAGAGATAGAGCGTTCTTCATAGTCGGGCTGCTCTCTTCATTTCTTGTGCTCTCTTGTTTCCCTGGAAGATTAGAGAGGGCGGGAAAGAAGAGACGCGGAGAAAAGGAACCACTCCTAGTGTACTTAAACGGGGGCGGAAGTGCTATCTATGAGCCTATTTAACCCCTCCTCACACCCTTCGATTCAGTCGAAGATGCTGCTTATCATCCTCTTCCCTTACTTTAGCCCTCTCTCAGGTGAGAGCCGATTGGCTTTAGGATTACTGTAGACCAGGATGGAATAGTCCTACAGTAGCAGCTACTGTAGACCAGGACAGTGCGACATGAAATATAAATTTTTGAAATCGCACCTCTAGACTTTTGAAACTGCATTTAATAGATGTATCTTGTCAAGACGAATTCATTGTCACCCCTACCTTTTTTTCCTTTTCTGGTTGCGAAGATATTGAGAGTAATGCCGAAATTTTTCCACTTAAAATTTCGGCATAACATGGTTCATTTTGCTGAATGTAATTTTAAACCTGTACTTTGCGACGTCTGAGGATGATGAAAGTTGATATACATTTTATAAATAAGAAACCTAGAGCTGAAATAATGTATTTGAAATTATTGAACAAGTTATGCCGAATTTATGCCGAAATTATGCCGCACAGACCAGCTGTAGACCATACGGTAGAAAAGTCTCGAGCTGCGGTAGGCCACAATGCTCTGAGAATTCTGTAAGTACACGGTACCAGACAAAAACAGTCATCGATTAACTCTTGATGATCAAATTTAGCTATCGCGCCATGCCCGCTTCCTGCTGAGATTCCGGCTTCCAATTTTCCTGCCGGATGGACCCGGCAGGGCGGTCTGGACCAATGGAATGATGGAAGTAAAGATTTTGAATGTCAAAATAAAGGAAAATCATCATGTCTTTTCAGCCAACGATTTCTTTAAATGCAGTGGCCCGCTGTTTATGGTTTGTTTTAGGGATGGCCTGGCAAGAAAGGGCTCTCTTCAATTTGCACGTTCTCTCGCCTCTCTGACAGGTGGGAGAGTACGCGAAATGAAGAGACGATTTCTTGTGAAGCGATCCCTAGTTTGTCTCATGCTTCTTCACGTTCTTCGACAGGATAGTCGATCAAACAACCCAGAAATTTCAGCAATTAGGGGCAGGTGCGGACGCCTTCGCTATTAACACGGCTTTCCGTTGTGACCCCGCAAGCTTAAAGTGCGTTTTCGCTCAAATGAAATTTAAATGTAACATTTTTCAGATGGATTGTTCCCGAAAGCGGCATCGAAGCGCCTCCATTTGTATGCTTAAAAATATCAATAAAAATGTAAATATGTTTTCAGGTTTCTTGCGGTACTACCAGTAACACCAGTGAAAAAGGTAAAGGTAGATCGGCGGTTCCACGCAAGGCGGGCTGAGCATCATTTATTCACGTGTCACTCTGATTTCACATGGAGAGACCCCACGATTGTTTCGAAAATGAAATTTTCAACCTTGTTTCAGCTAATCATTGTGGAATCTATTATAAGCAGTCGTCAGGCAGCATAAACCCTGGTGCTATCTATTCGAACAGCGAAAATATCTGTCCCAACTCCACATTGACCATCTATGGAAAGGGGACAATTTTGAGATATATGAGGTGCTCAGGTACGTGCACTAAATGAGTGACTGATCTCAACGCCGAAGGCGCCGGACTTTCGGCTCTGTACGGATATCGTCGCCCGATGAGATTATCATGGCCCGTTCAGATTATCGTGGCCCGTTGAAAAAAACCCATGGACCCCCTCCGTTTATCGTGGCCCGTTCGGGTTATCGTGGCCCGTTCGGCCCGTTCCTGTGTAGATGCAGAGCAATGACAACTCTCCGAAACTTCTCGTGCAAGTTTTCTCCGAGTAGCAAATGCCGAACCTTACACCATCCATACGTCTTATTGACTAAGAATAATGATTCTGAAAATATTTGCATCAAAACCCTGAAGGAGCCAAGAAATTATCTGAACGGGCCACGATAACCCGAACGGGCACGATAATCGGAGGGGGACCATGAGTCTTTTTCTACGGGCCATGATAATCTGAACGGGCCACGATAATCTGAACGGGCCATGATAAACTGAACGGGCCACGATAATCTCATCGGGCCACGATATCCGTACAGAGCCGGACGCTTGGATTATTCTGATACTCTTTCTTTCAGAAAATGAATTCGAAATGAAGCCTGACTGCCTTATTGTAGACACACCGTCATTCCCTCCAAATATCTCATGCGCTCCTCGTAAGTGTTAGAAATGTTCACTATACACTTTTGTCATTTCAGCATTCTGCCCAGTTCAGCGCCTGCACGCTGATGGCAGCATCAAGAACATCCTCCTCAATCCTGGAGAGGAGCAGTTTTGTTCCGGTACAGAAGAGCTCCAATGGAGCGACGGAACGCCTGTTAAGGAGATTACGTGCTCAAGTATGTATATGCGGAAGAGAAATGTTGTAAACACCTCTCGTTTTCTAAAATTATAGAAAAATGAATTTCCAGTTGCTGGCCTCAAACTACAGGCCGCAGACGGACAGTACGTTACGGGAAACTGCCAAACTACTCTCAAATGCATGCCTCGTAAGTGTGAACTTAACCAATACGGCCGTGCGAGGTACCAAACAACTCCACATGGTCAAAACTTTCACATTTTACACATATTTCATCATCACTATGCAATATGACGAAATTCGTTTTTCGCGCCGTTTTCAGCGTTTTCTCATCCAAGTTGCTCAGATGATGCACCAAACGACTTCTCGTTATAAAAAACATTTACTTTTACACGAATTTCATCATAATTACGCAATATGACGAAACTCATTTTTTCGCCGTTTTTTTTGCGTTTTCTCGCTCATTTCTTTCACATTTTTGCATGGGAGAGGACTCCAAAACACGCGAAGCCTGCGAAGCGCTTGTGAAAGGCTCCTGAGGCCGAAAGTGATCCGAAAAAGTTGCGATGACGAGGTGGCGGAATCGCAACTTTTTGGATCGCTCGAGGCCTCACGAGCCTTTTACAAGGGAAGATGCCAATGTGCAACGCAACCTTGTGCATTTTAACCATTGCACGCAACCCGGCGAAGAACGTAGCAACCGGAGGGTTTGAAATTTGCATTTTTATTACCTTTATAATTTTACTTGCGAGTGAAGGGTAGAGAAAGGAGGGGGTATAACATCAACAATGGAACTCAATGATGAGACCTGAAAATCATGCGCACTTGGTACATATTTAATTAGCCGATAACAATTGTAACAGGCGCTTGTCCGATCAAGAACAAGCTGCCAAGTGGAGCAATCGAAGACAACAAATTGGAACCAGGAAAGGAACAGTATTGCCCTAATGGAGAAATTCTTTCATTCGAAGATGGATCAGCTATCAATAGCGCCAATTGCAAACGTACGTTATGAATTGAACAATAGGGTTCCTTGCGAACCCCACATTTCTTGTCCAAGAAATAATTCCCTCTGCTGTCAACCCTATTGAACAATTGATACATACACACGTTTCAGCCTCCGGACTCGAAATCAAGCTAGGAAATGGAACAACTGTGACGTATTCGAAAACAACCCAGCCTACTCTGAAGTGTGCTCCTCCTGGTTAGTGTATGCTTCATACCTTCGATACCTACATACCTACATAAGGCGCGATATTGAAATGTAACATTATACTGTTGGTGACTGTAATACATTGTGAGATGTAATATATATGCATTCAAATACAACACACCGATTCCAGTATCTTGTCTGATCTATGACAAGCCTCCCGGCGGAGGTTTCAGAGCTGTAAGATTGGAACCTGGGAAGGAATACTATTGTCCCAGTGGAGAAATTCTTTCATTCGCTGATGGAACCGCAATCAACTGCATCGATTGCAAATGTAAGGCTCGAACTGAACGATTTATGTATAATAGTGATGACAAATCGGCACGCGCCTCTCTCATTTCGCGCGCTCTCTCGTCAGTCAGAGAGACGAGATAGCGTGTGAAATGAGGAGAGGCGCGAGCCGAATTGTAATCACTTATGTATAAAAATAAGCCTTCAGCCACTGGGCTGGAAATCAAGCTCAAAAATGAAACGACGGTTAAATATTCGGCATCTACAGCACCTTCTCTGAGGTGTGCCCCTCCTGGTTAGTGAGTGCAATGCACATGCCTAATATCCTAATTGTTACACAATTCAGGCGGTGTGTAGTTCCAGGTTGCACACTGACCATGATGTGCGAGCCCAGAAAGCCCAACAAAAATGACATTTTTCTTTTACCTAGATTACGAGTCTACAGGCTGAAAGATTATAAGATTCATTCAACTTACATCACGATTGCAGTTACATGCCCGATCAAAAACGTGAACTCAAACGGTGCAATCGATACCATCAATTTGGAGATTGGAAAGGAGCAGTACTGCTCTAGTGGAGAAGTTCTTACATATGTTGAGGGAACACAAATTAATGAGATTACGTGTAAAGGTAATAAAATATCAATAATAACACTAACTAAGTCAACGACAGCCTCCGGACTGGAAATCAAGCTCGAAAATGGAACAACAATCACGTATTCGACATCGACCCCGCCATCTCTGAAGTGCGGCCCTCCTGGTTAGTGTTAATATATAACATATATGGTATATGCATCATCTCATACGCTACGAGGAAATATCGCGTGGTAACTATAGACTACACAAAGATTTGGTGCCTTGTCTCTAACTGAGACATGCGTAAACCGGAACATGTTATTAAATCAGTCAATGTTTGCAGTAACTTGCCCTATCAAGAACAAGCTACCGAGTGGTTCAATCGAGAAAATCAATTTGGAAATTGGTAAAGAGCAGTATTGCCCCAGTGGAGAAATCGTCTCATACGCTGATGGAACACAAATAAACGACATTAAATGCTCAGGTACAAAAGGGATAAATGATGTCAAACAACGTTAATAATTTCAGTGACTGGAATCGACATTGAGCTTGGAAATGGCACGGTTGTCAAGTACACGAGAAACATGCTGAAGTTGACTCAGCCCACTCTTCAGTGCGTGCCAGGTAAATAACTTTTCATCTTATTATTTGATAACATTAACACATCGCATTTTAACAATGCAGGTACGTGCAGTATGCACCAGGTTTGCATCAGTCCCACTACTACAACGACCACCACTACTGCTATTCCTACAACTACCACGCGGGTACGCTGTTTATGAGGTTCAGCTTAGAGTACCGTGTAATATCGACCAATCATAAGCATATTTGCAATTTCATTGCAAAAGAAAGTTATAAACACTAAGTTGACACGAAGATGTGTTAAATCTTGTCATTTTAGGCGGATGCGCCACCGACTTCCAATCAGCTATGGGACGTCATGTGCGTTGCTATATCTATACAAATCACTAATTACGTTCCTTATTCTCGATTTGGATCCCTAAATCGCAGGTTCTACTACAACTACGGTCTCATTCTGCACGCGTTCTGTGCCGATCAGGCCTGTATTAACGTCATCCAGAACAACGGAATCGGATATGATCTAGTCAACTATAAAGGTAGTTGAGCTTACAATTCATCTTTCACATGAATCATTAGAATAGCTACGCACTTCAACATG
>LS543287.1:766442-779928 GCA_900490775.1 Pristionchus maxplancki
ATATCTGGCTAACTGAGCTCTCGACGTGAGATGATGGGTCGTCGTTACCCGATCACACTTTCGAAACTCCCAGACTATCACTTTGAGTTCAAACCGAGTTATCATCAATTGGCTGTGTGCCAAATGACCCTGCGGTGCAGGCAACGAGCGAGAGAGCGTGCGAAATGGAGAGAGCGCGCCCAATATACCCTCTGGCTAAGATGACTCTCTCTCGCTTCGTGCCTATCCCCCTTTAACAGTAAATGTTCTAAACAGTTTCACTAATTCAATTTCTCAGGCCTCGTCGGTCGAGCCATCCGTGAAGATGCCATCACAGCAGTAAGAGCTGCCTGTCCCACGGGATCGGCCAATCTGAGAAACCTCGGATTCACCAAAGTCGGGAAACACTACGAACACAATCTGAACGGGGTGAAACATTGTGTATATCCAAGGCCTTCTGTATGCAAATTGATGTTTTCCTGGTCTAACACCAAGACGAAAATGATGAGTAAAATATACTTCTTTCCAGTCCGGTCTCAAGCAGGGCTGGGTAGCTATCGTATACGGGGCTTGCGGTGCGACACAGCCAATCAAGAGGTGGAAGTGTCACTACAGCGAGGGTTCGTTTCTTGCACGTTCTATGATTCTTGGATTCTATGTCCCTAGATTACACATAAATATTTCAAGACTCGATTTCATTACTGTTCTTGGGTTCCATATACTGATTTCAAACTCATTTATGCAATTATCACTCTCATTTACCCGTATCATGAAGGCATTGTTCCAGATATGCAATACGAAACGGACCTCGAGCAGAATACATACTATAAGGGATTGGTGCAGGACGGAGGGAAGGTCCAG
Source organism: Pristionchus maxplancki (assembly GCA_900490775.1). NCBI lineage: Eukaryota > Metazoa > Nematoda > Chromadorea > Rhabditida > Neodiplogasteridae > Pristionchus > Pristionchus maxplancki. The sequence goes on from LS543287.1 coordinate 767,283, forward strand.
TTCTGGATGTATTGAGAGCGATATCTTGTCATTCAAGAGCTCTGCTAATAAAATGTCGGATAAATATTCATTTTATTGCATGATTTGAGACACAAAGGATAAGCAGAAATTGAAATAATCATTTTATTCTTACAAAGCGTTAATTCCAACCCAGTATTGAACATGAGAAGAAGATAGGAATGTAGAATAAGTACATAATCACAGGAAAGACACAACATTTAACATTATTCCACTCGGTTCCTCTTCGTTGCGATTAAATCTTCATCATCCTCATTTTCATTTTCCGTCACCTCCCTCTCTTGGTTATCAGGTGGCCTTTGTGCTGACAAGATTCGTCTCTCGGTCAAATCCTGACTGCAACAAAAGTTTTAACAATTGTAATTACGCAAGGCTCCGGCGCAAGGCTGTTAGTTTCTGGTTTGTACATGCTTACTCACAGTATATGGGCAGGGAGGTATCTCCGAGCTTGTTTGACTCTCCACGGATTCTTTGTGAGGGCGACCGCAGCACGGTCAAGAAGGGAAGGGGCTGTAACAATGTAATTGTCAAAATATTATAACAATAGCAGTGTTATCGTTCTCATCGGGAAAGGTTGCACACGAAACTGTAGCGCCCAGTTGCTATAACTATAGGGCTAACTGCTACAAAAATTATGGCAGATATAACAGTTACTATAACTGTAATTGCTAAATGCTATTGAGATTATTAAGGCCATAGCGTGAAGTTGCTACACGCTATTGGCAATCATGACTAGAGTTTCGAAAACGAGTGATTTGGCGAAAACGAGTACTCGTTTAGCTAATCCAAACAAATACTCGTTCTCGGCGAGCTCATTTTCCACTCTCTAGCGAGTACTCGCGCGGTCGGTGTGAGAATAGGGTGAGAAAAGAGTGAAAAATTACTCGGATCCACCGCACGCCCCAGCCACGAATGAGCAGAATGAAGCGAGTACTCGCAAAATCCATGTACTCGCGAGTGACGAGTACTCGTTTTCATCTCCGACAACCGCTCGCGAGCATAACGAGTACTCGAATGGCTCGGCAAACGAGTACTTGTTTAGATTTCTCGCCGAGTACTCGTTTGTTTTCGAAACTCTAATCATGACATTCCTCGTATGAAAAATTAAGATAGCCTATAACTCACCCATGATAGCCTATAACTCACCCATATCCAGAACGTGAGCCAACTTCTGGTGATCTACGGACGTTCCGCGCTTTATCGCCCGACACATCGTCATGAATAGTATCCGCGACCCCACAGTGGTTGGTTCCCGGATGTAATCGCATGCCCGTTCATCGTCGGTTATTATGGCGACCTGGAATAATTGTTATTGTTATTGTTTTTGTTGTTGTTATTGCCAATCGAACAAACAACACATACCTCAATCCACTCCCTCGTGTCCATGTAGCATCGATAGAGAACGACCTTGTAATACTCGACTGAATGCCTTCCCAGAATCCACAGACTGCCATCGTAGGAGACTGAATTAAGTAAGATATACACCGGGTTCGACTCCTGGCCTGTGCATGAGTTTTTTGCTATCTCACATAGTGAATTCCTGTAGTAAACGGACGATTTCTCTTGCTGCTCAGCTCGAAAGAAAGAAGTCTCCAGCGTTGTGAGGTCGAATATCTGGCATGTGTGAATATTAATAAAGGACGTATTTTCGTCGACATATCACCCACCAAATGATTGTTGAGCTCAATCTCCGATTTCTCCGATCGACTAATCGATGGGAGAAAATGAACGCAGTGTTCGATAACGAAGACCTAAAATGATTACATAATTATTTTTCAATTAGTGTAATTATTTAATCACTCACATCCCAGAAGAAGTTACGCAGGGGACTTTTAGTGAGTGTATCGACGATTTCCTGCAATGGATCAAGTATACAAGTTTTTTCATATAATAAATGGGATTTTCAGAGAGAACCCCAGCCGTTCACATCAGAGCCTACGCTTGAAAATTTTTTAAATCCAATTTGATGATAAATATATTTAAAGTAGAAGCGTACCTGCACAGGCTGCGGTATCCCTTGTCTACTCCAAATCATCGAATCTAGGTGCAATTTGTACAGATATTCCTCATTGTCATCATCATCAATTGAAGTGACGCAATAATGGGAGGTTGCCGCTGTAAATATTTATGTTTTGGCAATAAATGCAACAACAAGATATGGATTTATAAGATTTCATGAGAACCTTGAGCGTATCCGAACGATATCCCAATTCCCGGCTTGGCGCCGGTCGTTTCCACCGTTCTCCAATGAAATTCCTCCTCCGGTCCTGCGTGTTTATTGATTCATGACGTTCAATGAGCAAGAAAGCGGCGCTTCGCCCCTCTACATGTCGTCGAATGTCATAGTGATTCATGGCATTTTTCCGTTATAGGGACTCCCAAACGCCAATGAGGCACTTACCGCATGTACCCTCATAGAGTTGTTGCGATTCGTAGTCCCAAATGAAGGCCTTCTGGTTGTGAACCACGACCAGTTCATAGAAATCCGTCAATGAGGGAGCATCGTCTTCATCCCCGTCCTCATCAAGACCCTATAATGATACCATTTCCACAGCGTATGAAAAAAGTAGCAACTATTATGATTATGGGGGGACACATCTAAGAAGATCCCAACCCTTGACCCTCCGACACTTTGAGAACGAAGATCTCAATCCCCTCCCCAATGATGTTACCTCCTGCAGGCCCATTGCCTGATGTCAGGATAAATATGATATGATTATGATTACATTTAATTCGAACTCACTTCGACATGTACTTGGATCTCAGAAACCTTCCAATTCTCTGTAAATTTGAATTTAAAATGAGAAAATAAATAAAAATAAAAAATAAAAATAAATCTCACTTGTGTTCAGTTTGCTCATCTCCCATTTTCCACTATCGTGTTGATACAGGAAGAATAGATGATCACCGAAGAAGAACTGAAATTTGTTTTTTTTTGTTTTTTTTTTGTTTTTTAAAGAAAAATCACTGCAAAGAACACTCACTTTGAAGTCCGTATCGAACTCGTGAGGCCATAGCTCAATGCCGGGTAGAAAGAGCATTGTCTGAAATGGGAATATTTGATGAACTGCATAACAAACAGCAACGTTTAGGCGTGTTTCAACGAAAAGCAACAGGATTGAAAGAGGGCCGAACGCGAATGTCGAAATGTCGTAAGAATGTCGTAAAGGGCGATAACGATATTAAGTGAGTCACGCACGCATATGTATCTCCAAATAACTGCCAAAAATGAATTAAGGACACCGCTTTGGGTGGAGCACCCTAGTGCCAGCTGGTCCAGACAGTTCTCTTGCTCACCCTCGCTCTTCCCTTACTCACACTGCTTTAGTCAGGCGCGGCATTTAGCGCCCTCGCTCTTTCGTAATTGGCTGATTTGACGCTTGAGAATAGGCAATAATAGCGCACAGGACAGGCGCAAAGTAGCATCCGTGATTTTGGTGGAAAATGGCATTAAAGTAGTCGGATTATGTCGATTATATGGGGAGGAGCATAGAAAACGATGCAAAAACCGATGAAAAATAGTCAGAAATGAATATTTTCGGTGTCTATTATGTTCAATTATGTGCAATGCGTCGAATTTTTGTCATTAAATCATGATTAGCGCCAAAAATGGAATAAAACCGGCTAAATTGAGTGGAAATAGAGGTTAGTTTGTGAATGAGCGAAGAATTGGCAAAGAGCCAAAAGTGGTGTTTACTACAGTGTGGCTCGCGGTTCTGAATCGGGAACTGAGTTTATTCTCATCGTATTTTCGGTTCGTTGAGCTTTTGGAATAACAACGTATTATAAAAGTTGTCAGTTTATTCGATTAACATAGTAATGATATCAATGGATCATATCAATGGAACAATTAACGTGCCCTAGAAGCATTGGGTAAGCAGGATATCGTACGTATTCCCACCTATCAAGTCGGCCCACCGATGAGCACCACCTAGTGCAGTCGTTTTCGACTGTAAAATCGCTGGATGTGGTCGAACCTTTCTTTAAAAATAATTAATGCATCTGCCTAATTTTTGCCGGAACATCGGGGCTAGCGGGAGAATCTTCCTCTCCATCAATTCCATCCGCCTCCTCGTCTTCAGTTATAATTCTCGGCCCGCGGGATTCATCTGATCGCTCACTGTCCTCCTCCTCTTCCTCATCTTCAACGACTTCTTCCGGCAATAGTCTACGCTCGAGTAGTTCCTCACTGTAATGTAATGTAATGAGCGAAATGTGTAATGTGAGTTCATGTGTGACATGTAACGTGGAGAGCTTGTGCAAAATGTCGAGGCGAGCCAATATGGCAAACTCTTACAGTATGCGGGCCGGCAGGTGTCGACGTGCTAATTCGACTCTGCGTGGATCTTCCGACAACGCGACCGCGGCACGATCTTGCAGGGATGGCTCTGCAAAGAAGCTCGAAATCGAAATACGAGTCGCCGTCTCTTCATTTCACACTGTCTCTCGCCCGGTCGACAGGTGAGAGAGTGTGTTAAATGAAGAGACGGCGGCTCATATTTCGAGCTACAGTGACTTCCCGGGGAGAGTGTTTACATTCTCATTCTACATTCGACATTATCTCGGCAAAATACAAAATGAGATATATCACGTGTATAACGTATTACGATAGCGGTCGCTTGTCCTGGAACCCACCGAACTCGAGAACGTTTGCCTTCTTTAGGTAGAACGTGGTAAAGATCACTCGAGTGCCGACTACCAAGGGTTGAACGAGGTCGTAATTGCTAACAGTGATGCCATGGCTGATTGTCCCGACCTGATTGTTTCTATTCTTTAACTTTTATTTCCACCCCTTAAGGCCAACCTCAATCCACTGCTTCTCAATATCACATCGGAAAAGGATCGCCTTTTCATAGCATGCTGATCTCGAGAGACTCCCGAAGACGTATAGAGTATGATTATACGTGACTGAATTTAGAAATTTATCTGACGAATAGTGAGTGAATCGCACACAACGAGTTGATGTACACTGAGGCTTCTTCCGTCCACAGATTGCCCGAAATTTGGGACCACTCGAGAGAGGCCAGGTCGAACATCTGGAGGAATGTTTAATATTTAATCTTTTATTTTTGTTATTGTTTTTAGTTATTGTTCTCGTGATGGCATCTTTTGTCAAGGAGTGAAACAATATTACCAAATGATACGATATTTGGCGCGTAAATGGATACGCTTCGGTGAAAAAATGAGCACAATTTCCGGCGACAAACACCTGAATGAAATTGTTTGGATATTATTTGCTGGCGCTTGTGCTGTTTGGGGGGTCTCCACTTACAAAATAAATTACTACTATTTAATAATAGGGGGTACCACATTGGAAAATGGTTAAAATTATTGTACTACCCCTACCATCCTATCATGATGATACCCCCCCCCTTTTCATATTATTCCTCGATACTTGTATGAAGTACGAGACCCCCCAAACAGCACAAGCGCCTATTTGCTTATAGATTATGTGATTTACGCACTTTCCATTTTCCTTTTCGAAATTCATATGTGCCGATATCATTGACGATCGACTGAAATAGAATAATGTGAGTAAATATTTCTAGCAGGACTCCCATACCCTAGATGGTCGAGATACCGGTCGCCTGGCCCACGCCATAGTGTCCAGGTTCAATTTGTAGAGCCATTCTTGCTCGATCACGCAAAAACACGAGGTTGAACCTGAGATTGAGCTTTTTTAATGTAATATCGCGGCATACGGACATCATCGGCATTAAATTTGAGAAATGTGTATTGCAAAAGTTTTTGATTAACAAATTTTAGGTGGTATCAATTCTATTCAAAAGACATATGAGAACAAACCATCTCTGCATTCGAACGACATTTGATTAATTGGCTGATTTCCGGTCGTATTCACATCAGTCCAACGAAAATTGTCTCCTTCTGCAGCGATTTCTCTTTATCAGGAAGGTAAAATATACCGACCGATTCTCCCTTGATACAGCGTCCCGTCGAAATAATTCCAAATAAATGCAGTTTCTTTGTGGACCACAACCGTTGAAGTGAAATCGCACAGATACAAAAACTTCAATGATGAATCAATATAAAAACGCAATATTTCAAAAATTAAACTCACATCTGCAACTACTTCGATAGTCGACACCTTGAAGGTCTCTAGAATAATAATTTGTTTGTTTTTTTCCAGTTGAGACACCTCACGCGTGTTTCATTTGCTATCTCTAATGAAATTGTTCCTTGAGCTTTACTCGGCTATGACTAGAGATGCCGATTCGCATCTCTCCTTCTTTAATGCTTATCATAATCTACTAATAGTTAGAATTAATAATCTGGTTGACCAAAAATTTAAAAAAATCAGATCAAAACTCAGATCAGACTCAGAACAAAATCAGTTCCTCACGTGTGTGCATCATTTGCATTTGCATATTCCCAGCCTCTCCGTAGCACTCCCCTTCACTCAGAAAATATACAACATCACCAATTGTGAACTGAAATTGGGCTGTGAAATTTCGCCTGATCCTTACTTTCCACAGCGTTCTGACCCCCTTTGTTCTCTCCAGATAAGGGTGAACAAGGGGATTAATTTTTAAATTTTCCCGCGTGACCGTATTCGAACTGCAAATCACTTTCGCAACTTGAGATATCTCTGAAACATATCGCGAATACGGCAACGCGGGAAAATTCAAAAATTAATCCCCTTGTTCAGAATGAGGATAGCGATATGTTTCAGCAACCTGTCAAGTTTCGAGTTTGCAGTTCGATATGTAAAGTGATACCCCTTTTCTGTAGGGTTAGAATGCTGTGTTTCCAATAACAATATCAACGATTAAAAAGCGGAAGATTACTTTGAACTCTTCGTCGATTACTTCACGACGTAGCTTAATAACCGGTAAGAAAATCATTATCTGCAATGAACAAGAAATTAGTCTATTTGCGAATAATTTTGAATGTTCTGCGCATTTAATAGCAATGAGGTAATACCAACCAAGCATGAGGCAAAATAGGTAAAATTTAAGCAAAACGTAGAGGTATAAGCAAGACCAAGTGAAGAGTTAGCTTAATTCCAAAATTGTGGGAACTACTTTGTAGAATGGGCACTGTATCGTAGACTGGTTTTTTTAATGCTTATCACAGGGATCAGGAGAGAATGTATGAGCACGGGAACTAGATTTTTCAAAATCAATTTAAAATTACCAAATTATTATGGAGGCATGCCCTAGTGATAAGGATTCGACATACCTGGTTCATTTGTCCCAAGACCGGCTTTTAGGAAATTTCCGGCTCTGGGGCCGGCTATGCTATATCTCAGCTCCCAGTTGAGCTAGAGACCTGTACTCGGGCTCAAAAAATCCGGAAAAATATAACGAACAACTTTTCTGTTGACACCGAAGCTCGGGAACAAAAAATAAAAATGATAAAAATCAAAAACTGATTTTTAGGTCATAAAATAAATTCTAGCTTTTTTCTATGGTACCATTTTACGGAATTTTATTGCAGAATATGAAAGAGGGGTTCCATATGTGTATTATAAAAAAATAAAAAGTGGAACTCGAGGGGGGTTCTTTCGAGATATTTCACTCCGAATGTTGAAAAATGCGCTTTTCGCCCAAAATTTCTGAAGTTTGAGGCTACAGATCTTTCCAATTTCAACTTCAATGTGGCTCAAAACGATGAAAAATAATGTTTCTGAATAGGAAAAGTGTTGCCTGAAAGTTTGAGACGGATTGCTGATATTTTTGGAAATTTCTATTTTTTCGATTTTTCGGCGATAATCGAAATTTTCGTCAAAAAATTTTTTTCTTCGCAATGCTTTCAAACTTCAATGATATGTTATTTACCTTTGTATAAATAGTTATTAGTCAACTATACACATATTGAAGTTGAAATTGGAAAGATCTGTACCCTCAAACTTCAGGGTTTTTGGGCGAAAAGCGCATTTTTCAACATTCGGAGTGAAATATCTCGAAAGAACCCCCTCGAGATCCACTTTTTATTTTTTTATAATACACATATGTAACCCCTCTTTCATATTCAGCAATAAAATTCCGTAAAATGGTACCATAGAAAAAAGCTAGAATTTATTTTATGGCCTAAAAATCAGTTTTTGATTTTTATCATTTTTAGTTTTTGTTCCCGAGCTTCGGTGTCAACAGAAAAGTTGTTCGTTATATTTTTCCGGACTTTTTGAGCCCGAGTACAGGTCTCTAGCTCAACGGGGGGCTGAGATACAGCATAGCCGGTTCCAGAGCCGGAAATTTCCTAAAAGCCGGTCCTGGGACAAATGAATCGGATGTGTCGAATCCTTATCACTAGGGCATTCTCTTATAACAATTTGGTTATTTTAAACTGATTTTGAAAAATCTAGTTCCCGGAAGAGTCATTTTTGATACATTCTCTCCTGATCCCTGTGTTATCATAATCTACTAATAGTTAGAATTAATAATCTGGTTGACGATAAATAAAAAAAATACAAAAAAGGGAGATAATTAAGGATGATCGGTGAACATCTCTCGAGTAAAAACAAGTGGCATGGAATCAACATTATTTATACTGCAGAACTGAACGCAAATTAGCTCGACTTCGTCGTCTTCAGGCTTCGTCAGATTCCTCTTCTTCTTCCTTCTCTTCTCCTGCGCAGAGCAGACGCCTCTCGACCAGGTCCTTCCTGCAATTTTCATTACAAACCTTTCCGATTGAGTGCTAAAATCGTGATTTAGCTCTGACTTAGTGATCTACGCACTCACGTAATAGCATCAGGCAATCGGGCTCTCGCGAGTCGTGCTAGTCGATGATCTCTCGCTATTACCACAGCCGCCCGATCGTAGAGAGATGGTTCTGAACTAAGTGTCCATGACTACTTATTCAAGGCCTGCTGGATGTAAAAGTGCTCTAAAAGTTCGTTTGACGACTAATGGCTCTGTACAAGATAAACTAACCAAGCTCAAGAACGGAGAAAATGGGCTTTCTGAAATTTGAACTTTTATTGGATTTAGGCTACGTCGCATACACATCTGCTCCGTATAGTTTCGCACTCGTGAAGATGACCCGACTGCCCGCGACAATGGGCTTGGACAGGAATGTTGAATCTCTATGGGGATCGGCGATTTGTTGAGTCTGAAATAGGATCACTTAGTGTGGGACAGGTGTGAGTCGTCACCCCTCACCCAATACAATATAATATTCATCCGTGTCGCTTTCTGGGCGCTAATAAAGAGGGCCGTTCTTCACATTTCGAAATAGTCATTTCGAGGGATCTCGGGTCAGGGGGGGTCTTCTTTCATTTGGTCCCCTAACCCAGCCAGTGCAAATACAGATCCACAAAATGCTTGCCTTTATCCAGCGTTCCTCCTCTGGAAGATAGCGGTACAGCACTGATTTGTCATCAAATGAGGGATGATCAGTGATCATGTACATTGAGAGATTGTCATGGACTGCAAACAAAATTTTGTTTTCATGGTGTAATTAGAATCAGAATCACGAATCATATGCTGATCTCTTCTGGTGCTGTACTCTTCTGGTAAAATTGTCCTTCTCCGTTAGTTGATTTATGGTGGTGTCCACTCACAAATGGTCGAATCGCACGGCCTCGGCAGGCCTTCTTGCTCAGTATATGCCATGTCCCTGCTCCACTCCAGTGATTCCAGATTGAGCATCTACATTTCGCTTATTTTATTTTATTTATTTATTTATTTAAACTCTTGGATGCACTAACTAGATGCGCGGTTCTCGCAACGCAGCGTGGGGCTCGACCAAGCAGCCTGTCTTGCGTCGTGAAAAAGTGCGCCGTTTGTCCAATTACGAATACCTTAAAAAGGGCTATATTTAACGTTGAAAAGGTGCATCTACACAGTGTAGTCTACACTTACTTCATAGTTATCGTTGGTTAGAGGGAGGAGGTTGAATTGATCAATTACATTCTGAAAGTGACAATGATGATGTCTTCTTCGATGATGGAATACCTGATTTAGGAAGCGTACCGAATCTTGCTTCCATATTAGGTTGGTCCTATCCCCATTAATTTTGATTCGATAGAGAGAATGCTCATGGATGCCCTCCATGTCCTCAATCGAGCAGTAGTAAGCTTCTCCTTCTGTAATACTACTGAGACCCTTCAAAATATTCCGGTGCCCTCTAACCATTTTCGTATGCAAATGGTATTCCGCAAGCTACTCTAGTCGGCTTGGGACCCCTAGTCGGAACTTCCGTACAATGAAATTTCCCCGTCTCTGAGAATGTTTGTTTTAAATTTTTTTGGTTTAAATGCTTAATGAGAGACTCACTAATTTCACCTTCATATAAAATTTGATCAATAAAATTCCAGATGTATGCTATCGTGTGGGACACAGCAACAGTTTGACTCAGCGCGTACCATCGATTAAACCGTGAAGACTGAAAATATACTCAGCTTTCATTCAAAAATAGATCTCGATGCTTTAACAACGTGATATTGAAAATGAAATTGTGAACTTACCACATTCGGTGAAAAACTCACTTCAACATGAGACGCTTCGAATGTATCTGAGCATATTTGCTGATGACAATTTCGAAATGCACACTCACTCAGATCCATAGTTCTCATGATCAATCCTGCCCTGTAGTCGACACTCTCATCAAGAGCGCACAACTTGCCGTCGAGTAGGAACTGCAATGAAAAAAGTAAATAAATAAATAAATAATACTCGCGTTAAAGGTGCGATGTGGAAACGCCTCGTGATCATAGTCAACAGGTGGGAGCAGAAGCATCCTTCTTAAATGTGAAGTAGCTGTAGAAGGACCTTCATCGAATGTTACTATAATATATTATGGGCAACTTGCACTCTTGCAGATAACTAAAGCTGGCATTCAACAGCTTAGTGGAAAAGGACGAATAGATTGAAGTGAGATCTTTTATGCGATACTATTATGGACATTGGACATGGATTGGCATTCGTATGATACAAGTCGAATGAATGTACAAGACGACTAGGCAATTCGCCGTCTTTTGGAGACCACCTGGTTGTCACTAGAACTATCTTCTTCAGGAGTCTCTTCATCTTCTCCCTCCTCTTCTCCATCCAAAGAGTGATGCTCTTCATTGTGATCTTCCTCTTCCTCACCATCTTCCTCACCACCGTCATCTATATCTTCATCTTCATTAGATTCCTCGTCTCCCCTTTCCTCATTCACATCTGGCTTCTCGACAACAAGAATTCGCCTCGCAACCAGATCATCCCTGCAAACATACGGCATCGAATGATTAACAGAGGAACAGAATTAGTGATGACAATTCGGCACGCGCCTCTCTCGTTTCGAATGATCTCTCGCCGGTCAGAGAGACGAGAGAGCACGCGAAATGAGGAGAGACGAGTGCCGTTTTGTCAACACTAAACAGAATGAGAGACGTGGAAGTTGAAACTAATAGCAAATAATACAGATTACAGTTATTATCTTGAATGATATTTTTACTCACTTGATATTCTTCGGCAGCTGGGCAAGCGCAAGATGGGCGAGTCTAGAATCACCAGCAACAACGACAGCCGCGCGATCGAAGAGGGTCGGTTCTACAGTAGCGCCAAAAAGTATTTGGTCACTTTTTCAAAAGCTTGTAACTTTTGATTGGGGAAAGATCTAAGGCTGATTTTTGGGCTCATAGTAGGGAATCTATTCTAGATCACAGTCCTAATATACTGGTCTCTGGAAATTTTCCCCCTATTGCGTAGTGATGACGCAATCAGACCCTACTTTTTCAAAAAATCATATTTCCTTTGTAGAATTTTTTTGGAACGCCAAACTTTTTGTGCATGGAGGCACCCCTTGGGGCTACCCAGGAAAAAAATTTCATGCGTCTACGACTTCGCATCTTTGCAGGAGAAATTCTGAAAAATCAAGGTCGAAATTTCAGATCTCAGCTTCCAGACGTGCTAGAGACCTATTCTAAGGACCAAAATGATCCTCTGGGTATTACCTGATGATCCCCAAAGTATGGTGGCGATAGCTCAACATTTTCCGTCGGTGGCCAAAAAAGTCTCTTTTTTTTTTTTTTTTTAAAGTCTTTTTCTGGTGACCCGATTTTGACAGTGTGCCATTCCAAGGGTGATTTTTGTAAATTCGTGGTTTTTGTGTAGGAACGCTGCTAGACCATGCATCAGTAATCGCTCAAATTTTTAGGAAGTTTGCTTCACTCTCCTGCATTTGGTGAACGATTTTCTGAGGGACTTTTGCTCGCACCACCCTCTCTTGAACATACGACCATTGACATATTTTTCTTTCTGGTGAAGCTACCGGTCTCATATTTCGTAGAGGTTATGAGGGAGTTGCCGGCCACTTATAGGCGAAGTAAGAGCCCGATTGAAGGTTTTTGAAAAAATCGAAAGTGGGCGGGGCGAGCATTTTCGACCGCAATGTACCTCCGGAAATCGATCGCCAAAAGCAGGAGAGTGAAGCAAACTTCCTAAAACTTTGAGCGATTACTGATGCATGGTCTAGCAGCGTTCCTACACTAAAACCACGAATTTACAAAAATCACCCTTGAAATGGCACACTGTCAAAATCGGGTCATCTGAAAAAGTGACTTTTTTGGCCACCGACGGAAAATGTTGAGCTATCGCCACCATACTTTGGGGATCATCAGGTAATACCCAGAGGATTTTTTTGGTCCTTAGAATAGGTCTCTAGCACGTCTGGAAGC
>LS543287.1:791078-841652 GCA_900490775.1 Pristionchus maxplancki
GTGTATGATAAAGTATAAGAAGATGAAACATGTAAAACACGGCAGGAATCCACTAGTAGTACACCTACTCTTTCTACTAGTAGTACACACATAGCCGAGCACCCACTAGTAGTAGACACAGTGGTTCCACGACTAGTTTACGCGTATGGCTCCTAGTAGTGGAAATAGTGTGTCTACTAGTAGTAGAGCATTACCAGAGAAGTCCCTTTGATCTACCCTACTCCGAGCGGTGACCCATTCCCCTCACATCGATCGATCAGTCCTTTTGATCTACCCTACTCCGAGAGCCGACCCCTTCCTTCCAAATCCAATCGATCGATCACCTCCAGTGATCTACCCGCCTACTAGCGTCGCCCCTTCCCCTTTTTTCGTGTCGATATCGATCGATATCGGTCCACTACCGTACTCACATCTCGTTTCAATAACAATCCGTGCGAATATTTTCTTTCCCTTTTTTCACTCGACCACCAGGCGCACTCTACCCCATCCTACATGCCTAACGACTAGGTTGACACAAGTGCCAATCTACACTACCTTTTGCTTCTCTCTCCTCGCTCCTCGTTGACGCTCATCTTGACTCCAGACGGCGAGACGGCGACAGGAAGCGGCTGCGGGCTGCGCTCCCCCTTCTTCTCCGGCGGCGCGAGACGACGAGACGGCGAGACGGCGACTGGAATCTACAACAAGAATAATTAGTAATAAAAATTAGTAATAAAAATAAATAATAAAAAATATAATCTTAAAAAGAACTTAGCTGCGGGCTGCGCTCAATCTCCTTCTTCTCCGACGGTGCGAGTCGACGAGACGACAAGACGACGACTGGAAGACTGGAATCTACAACAAGAATAATTAGTAATTAAATTAAATAATAAAAAATAATTTAAAAAAAGAACTTAGCTGCGGGCTGCGCTCCATCTCCTTCTTCTCCGACGGTGCGAGACGACGAGACGACAAGACGACGACTGGAAGACTGGAATCTACAACAAGAATAATTAGTAATTAAATTAAATAATAAAAAATAATTTTAAAAAAAGAACTTAGCTGCGGGCTGCGCTCCATCTCCTTCTTCTCCGACGGTGCGAGACGACGAGACGACAAGACGACTGGAAGACTGGAATCTACAACAAGAATAATTAGTAATTAAATTAAATAATAAAAAATAATTTTAAAAAAAAGACTTAGCTGCGGGCTGCGCTCCATCTCCTACTTCTCCGACGCCTCCGCGGAGCTCCGACGGTGCTAGACGGCCCGCGACGGTGCGAGACGGCCCCCGACGAGACGGCGCTGGAATGGGCTAGCTAAGTAACGAAAGAGAACCCCAACCCGCCCCTCCCCGCCCCATCGTCAGTCAAGTCAGTCAGCGCTAGAAAATAAGCGGAAAATGAGAGAAGTCGTCGAGTCGTCTTGATCTCGTCCTTGATCTCGTCGTCTGAAAGGATTGCATGAGATGAGAACGAGAGCGGCGAACCTTCGGCGTGTTCCCGCTCCGCCGTTGCTCGCGCTTGTCTGCAGTCGGCCAGGAGCCTCGTCCCTCAATGAATATATTAAACTTACTAAATGAATTAATTTTAAAATTATCAAGCAAAACAAGTATTAGTTACACAAGCACATGCACATGCACAGGACAGAAACACAAATCCAGCTCAATTTTGCAGCTGCAAATCACCAAGCAACCCAGAAGAGGGGTGATCAATCCCTGTTCTGAGCTACTATTTGGCTGTTTGTTGATCAAAGAGTTACGAATGGTCTAACGGAAACGGCGAAATCGGATGCCATTTATCTGATGTCTGACACTTATCTGATGTGAGAACGTCGAGGAGCGGCGCGGAGCGTCTCGACTGTTGCCGCGATCAGGCCACTCGACGATGAGTCGATGGCGTCGCCTGCGTTGAGACCGTTGAGCGAAGCAAAACATCTCGGAGCCGGTAAAACATGAGAGAAAGAAAAACGAGATGGGCGCCCAGATTGAAAGAATGTGCGAGCACGGGCAAACGGAATCGCGGGCAGGCGAGGTGGAAAACGAAAATGAAATCAGTAAACTACGAGGCACTTTCAAGAACTTTCGCAGCGATACAACGATGCAGGCGGGAAATCAGGTCGAAGCAGAGGAGGGAAGGGAGGAGGGAAGGGAGGAGTCCCGGAGGAGTCCAGGAGCGCGCGGGAAGACACAAATGGCGAATCGCAAGGAGGAAAATCGTGGAAACAGGCGCGCGGTGGTAGATCAAGAATACGAAGGGAGGAGGACGAGAGAGCATGTAAAATTGAGAGAGAAAAACCGCGAAGTGGACCGGGATTTGCCGCTTTTCCTACCGTATCTTATCCGCGACTTGGTCTATCGAGAACTGGCAAAGTGCTTTTTCTACGCGGCGTCCTCTCATCCTTCTCGCGGCGAGAGAAGTTCTCGCCGTGTCAACACGAATTTTCGTGTTTTCACCAGCCCGTTTTATTAACAAACGCACTGGTTGATGTAAACACTCGACCAAATCCAATTCTTCCTAGTCAGAGCGGCTGGCGCATGTCGAACGCTTGTTAATTCTTATTTTCTATATTTTTACTTTCCTATTTCTTCGTCTATTCAGTTTTCAAATTGTTGCAATTATATGTTCCTTATCCACTCCTTCTTTCGCTGGTCGCAGCGACTGCTTAATCGCTCCCGTATTCTGATTAAGTTATTGCCATTAATCGTCCTGGTCTGGTTAAATTGATCGAGCCGTTTAATTAATTAATGGTCAAATGATTACGACAAATGATGCAATTGCAGACGGCGTGTTCACGGGTGCGCAGGAGCGGGTAGGAGGCACAACGATCGACCTCCATCTCCCGTCGATCAGGTGTGCCACTCGAGAATAATCAAACCGAGCCGATTTTCGAAAATAGTGCGGTTCTAATGCTTTTTTTTAAAATAAATAAACCCGCCTTTCCGACACAGGAGTCCGATGGGGCTGGCGCTGGCCACGGCGATCTCCATCCCGTTCCACCACGTCGGCCTGATCAACCTCGCCGACTACAATGGGACAGACAGGAACGATCCCGTGTCGGCGAGTTGCTCAAATAATTTTTTTCGATGTTAAAATTTAAAACAAAAGCACCTGGGTTCTTGAGGGAATCCACCAACGCAATAATTGCGATACAATTCCAATCCATGGCTAATTGCAAGGCCACGACCAGAAAGAAGAAAATTGGAAAGATCCACCATAACCTCGACGCCGTTTCAGATTCGTCGCCGCATGGCCGGTCTGCTCGTCAGCAACCTCATCTCGGTCGTGTCGACGTGCCTCGTGCTCGGCGTGGTGAGCAGTGCACTTTACTAATTTCTTAACTAATTATCGCGCGTCAGACGTTCTTCTGAAGCACTATTCAAAATACAATGTTTACTATTACGTTCAGAACTCGATGGCGCGAGCCCGTGAAGTGTTCGGCCTGGGCACGGTGGGCATGGGCGCGGCGGCAATCGCTGCGGGACTCCACACGAGCATACTGTACCTGCCCAACATCATCGATTACTTCAAGACCTTCGGCGAGTTGTTGTAATTGTAACTGTGTTTGTACATGCATAACTAGAGTTTCATCCATTCAAGATGAGCGCTCAAAAAGGTCTTTTAGTATTTTTTTGCTTTAAAGAGCAAGTGCATAGTGTAATTTCCAATTTGCTTCAGAGTGGGCGCAGTTCAAGCGGGACATCGTCAATCTGGAGAACGTGCGCGACGTGGCGGTGGTGAGTGGTGCAGTTTCCGATTTGTACTGAATAGGAAATTAATCTGAGATGAACATCAATCATTGGTGTAAGGTTGCTCCGTTGCTGTCATGTAGAACTGGCGAAACAAAAAAATTGCACTGGAACTTTCGAAATTAGTTTCACTTTCTTTTTTTTTACAATTTGATAATCCAGGCGCCGCTGGCCGAGGAGATCGCGTTCCGGGCGTGCGCGGGCTCGCTGGTGGCCGCCGCCTTCCACGGCTCGACGTCGACGGCCGTCTGGGCGACGCCCTGGCTCTTCGCCCTCAGCCATCTGCATCTGGTGAGTACTGTAGATTAAGGATACGATAGAAGTGACAGTTATCGATTATCTGATCATCTAAAATGAGAGTAAATGTGCTCGCAGAACACGGTAGTATTCTGGTCACAGTCCCTTTTGGTTTCACAAATTACTGATCAGGAGTTCGTGAACTAAGAATTATGATTTTCGTAGTTCTTGTGTATCTGAAATAACTGATGGATGGATAATTAGTTGCAATCGTTAAATTGGCTAAATGATTTGATATTTCTGCCTTGCCGCGTTGTGTTTCACGGATAGGTTATGAGGCGCTCGTGTGCGAACGGGAGTGATACCGCCGTGGTTTTGTAATGCAAATATTGATTAGACAAGATACAAATACCAATTTGGCTAAAAAAAATTTGACTGAACTGAAGTAGAGTTCGTGATCGAGCGGTCCTTCACTAGGCAGCGAGGCAGAAATCGTAAATAGGAAAATTGTTGTTGAGATTGCTGAATCTCGTTTCAACATTCACTTGTACAGATATATCGTGATTGAATGGGTTGATTCATCTGAGTTGCTCGTTCGACAATATTCATTCATTAACTTCCAGATCGGTGACGACATGCGCAAGGGGTACGACATGCAGGACGCCGTGATGAGGAGAGGTACGGTAGTTAAAGGGAGGAGGGGTACGGTAATTGATGGGTCGTGTGGGGATACGGTAAATGGATCGCAAAGTTATGATTTATTGTAGTGATGAGGAGAGGTGCGGTAGCGAGGAAGGATGTGGTACGTATATCAATAGTGGGTAGCATGTTCGTGAGATGAGAAAGTACGTGATAGTTTGTGGAAATCAGACACTTTCGAGAAGTTCACTAATTCAGAACCCGTTCGCTGCGTTAGGTACACTGACGAAACCATGAATGTACGGGGAGTAAATAGGTAGATTAGAAGATAAGCTAGTTATGTTGTTTCTTCGATAAGGAGTTTTAACAAAAGTGATTCCGATCCGAAACTTGCATGTTAACGAATTGACGAAACCTGGACTACCCTGGGAATCGGCTTTTCGAAAATATTTACTTTTTCCTTTCTCGCAGGCTTCCAAGTGCTCTACTCGTACGCGTTCGGCGCCTACGCGACCGCACTCTTCTTCCGCACGAGTGAGTACGGTGATTGGGGGGAGGAAGGGTATTGTAAAGGGAGGCTAAGGGTACGGTAAACTGTCAATGAGTTTGTGAACTTGTTTAGGACGATTTCGATAAATTCTAATCATATGTTCATGAATCTGACGCGCCCGATTGATTTCGGCTTCATGGTTACTTCAAAAAGAGGAAGATTTCTGAAATTTGCTAGTTCTTTCCAAGGTAGTTCAAAATACGACTCACTTGTGTGGTCCGCGCTTCACCAATCTATCAAGTAGAGAGTTGGTTCTGGAAACTAATCGTCTCTTCGGAGTTTGTTCTATAGTAATTAATAGCCAAACCTACCGTAACCCAATTGCAGACCACCTCTCTGCCTCGGTCTTATGCCGAAAACTACCTTCCTCTTCCCAATTGCAAACTGAATTACCGTAATTGCAGACCACCTCTCGGCGGCCGTCGTCTGCCACATGGTGTGCAACACCTTCGGCCTGCCCCTAATCGTCGACCTGCCCTCGCGTCGTCCCTCCACCTACCGGACGGCGATGATCGCACTCTCGGTGGTGGGACTGGCGGCATTCGTCGGCAGCTATACCTACTTCACGGACCCGGCCCTCTTTAGGTGACCGGAGACTAGAGTGGTAGATCACTCTTGGCCCTCTTCCCTCCTCTCTAGTCTGATCGATTGTCTGACCCCCTGATGCTCTTCCCCCTGGTGGTTGTGTTGTTTGAATCTCGCTTTCGCATGTACAGTTTTCGCACGCTATATCGATTGATTGATTGATTGATGCATTTCGCGTTTTTATACTCAGTTACGGCAATAATCGCTAATTCCTAGTCCGCCTTTCGTTTGTTTTACGGCCATCCCATATGCCATGTTTAGCTTGTGAAGTAAAGTGTTTGACGCCTAATGGGAGATTGTTGAAGACTGAATCGTTCCGTAACAGGATCGATCACGCGTTACTTACCGTACTAACAGCGTGTCCCGTGTGGAATTGTACTAACACGACTTGACCTCACCGTAACGTGTCTAAACGCGTTTTGTGCTGATTAATTTCGAATTATTGAGCGAATTTCCGGCCTTTCAGCCCAACTACACTCACACAAGGACGGTGCGGGACGGACAAATCGCCGGATCCAGGTTGGTTCAACCCTGAATTTCGAAAGTATGACCTGGCCCCGCCCCTCACGTCATCTCATCTTGAATCCTTGACTTTTTACTCCGCCTGCTATAGTTCCTGCTGCGGGCGGCCTTTTTTGATTACTCGTACTAGTGGCCAGTAATAACTGTGATTGACTACAACTGCTTTTTGTGCTGGCACTTTAATCAAGAAGTCTCGGGAGTAGGGGGGCGCGAGTCAATTTCCCTTGATGCGTGACACTAGCCGGCTAGCGCGCATGAGAGATTGAGCGAGATGCGGAGGTTGAGTGCTCTTTTGGCTACTAGACAGATGGGTGGGATGAGGAGGCGCAAGTAAGAAGTGGAGAGAAGTATAGCCGCTGCCCTGGTGACCACTCGGACATCCCACTAGCCGGACGGCCCATATAAGAGAGCCCGAGGCGAGATTGTTCAGCCTGCGCGAGCCTAACTACAGTAGCTTGCCATTATGGTGAGCCGAGATCGGTTATTTATTGCCTAATGCTGACGTAATTGCCCGGTGTATTGTGGATGCACGGCGTGTTTATTGTTGACGCACCGTCTCTTCCTTCTTGCGACCACATGCGGACTGAAGAATGGCCTGTGTCTCTCACTTCCTCATGCTCCCTCGCCTCTCTGGTCGACGAAAGAGCATTTCGAAATGCCAGGCAGAAGATCGGGGGACTACAATGAAGAAGACTGTGCCGCCGCGCTGACATTTACTGGGCCTGCGGTGGTAAGCAACCCCCCGTCTATTTCCATCTGACTATACTTGTTTGCTCGTCGTTGTTGAGCGGCGGTTGATGTCTGGAGACGTACACGTTGTGACCTGCAGTTGACGATGTCTGTATCGGAATCGGAGCTTTTACCTTTTGTTGATTGCACACTTGCCAGTTTCGTTAATTAATTGTTAGTAAGTTAATTTCGAAATTCCCGCGAGCAACAATTAGCAATGCGCACCTTGGCACGGCCATCCCCTCCCCCGTGTGTCCATTCTTCCCTCGTTCTCGCGCGACTCGTTGCACAATGGTGCCAGGAAGGGCGAAGGAGGAAGGAATGCGGAAAGAGGAGGAGAGGAGAAAGACTGGGACATGGACGAGAGAGGAGAGATGACCGAGCGGTGTAGGGTTGCGGAAGGTGGAAAAGGGGAAGTCTTTACTCCATTTCTCGGCCCAAGGAGGTTTCGCTTGAACTCTCGAACAATGTTTCCTTCTCGGAAATTCGAAATAGCCGTTGTCAGTGGCAATAGACATGTTTGCCGATTGGAGTAGGTAGCCCCGAGACAGATGGGCCCCACTTGAGACTGGCTAAATTGGGTCCGGTGGAGGCACGGCGAGGGAAGGGAGATAGAGATTACGCATCATCCATTATTGAGAGGGCGGTTTGTGTGTTCCGGAGGAAGGGGAGAGGTATTTTGAGGCCCACTCTGGGCAGGAAAGGGAGAAGGCCCTTCCTGGAAGGGATTCCTTTACTTGGCGGCTGGATGTGCCATTGTCTCTGTGCGCAATATCCGGTGGAATAGAGAGAGTGCAGGCAGCAACAATATTGAGTTTCGAGTAGTGAGGAGCAGGGCCCGACTGGTAGTGGCCCTGGTGCCGGTCGTGTTTCGGGATTACGGTAGGTTCGCTTGTAAGGGGTTTCCTGATCTGTTCTGTGTATCCAAACCGATCTGATGATTCCGATTGCAAGATTCCGTTTGCAAGATTCGGGTCCTGGCATGGTTTTTGAAAACTACTGTAGTGTTTGAGAGGACGTTCCCTGATCCGTTCACCGTAGGGCTTTTGCACCGTTCGTATCGAGCAAACGAATTTGATGATTGGTTGCTTCCGTTTTTCTCGTTTGGATCCCCTTTGGGGCTTCTGATTGCAGAGAAATTCCCACGTATTGGCTAACGATCGCCTAGCAAGAGAGAGATCCGATCCGACGATGTTTGAGAGAGGTGCCACCACACGTTATTTGAGATCGAGAATTGAGGAATGAAGGGGGATCAACGATGAATAGTGCTAGTGCCTTTTGATCGCGATAGAAGCTGCGATGAGGCGGGTACGGTACCCAGCAACTGGAATACGTTTAGCCCGAGCGCTTTTGAATGTAGTTTTCACTAATTTCGTATTGTTTTGTCTTCTTATTTGTTCATTTATCTGATCTGTTGACTGAATGAGATAACTATATCGCGATCCAATCCTGGATGGCCCATTCCTCGGCTGTTTGAATTCCATCGAATATTTGCACACTGACACATCTCTAGAGATAGTAACGCAAGATGGGGGCAAGGAATATATCGTGAGGTGACTCTGAATAGGAATGTATGTAAGTATTGTTGATAAGGGTGCGGTTTATGGGGGTTGCGGTATGTCTGTGTGTCATGTGAGACGGACAGACTGTACGAAACGGGCTCGTCATTGGTCTATGATTGGACAACAGTCTCTTTGGCGCGCCGGTATGATAGACAGGAAAGGTCATAATAGACTAGTGCTTGTCTGCATTTGTCTCCAGGCACTGCGAGCGCAGGGGAGATTGGTGCTGCGCTAGTGGGATGAAGCGAGTGAATTGCGCACTGTGATGATATTATCGCGCTGCATGATCTAAGAAAACTCTACATCTTTGTTGTTTCAAAACTTCGGTACAAGTGATATTGGTGCTGCACGAGTAAGATGTAGGGAGTTATTTGGTATTACTATTGATTTTCTCTTAGTGGCTTCAATACTAATTTTCATTATTTCTTCCTAGCTATGTTTTTCCAGCGATTTGACGCTGCGCGAGTAGCACGAAGTAGGGGTGGCTGAAGCACTAGCGATTTCAGACGATCTACCTATTCTATCAAATAATTTTTATTTGCTTGCTTCGAGCAAACTATTTCTCTCTTTTTTTCTGCTTATTCGCTGCTTGAGGGCATTCTTCGCATCCTCATTCCCCTGGAACCCCTGGAGCTCATCAAACATTCTATTTCCTTGTTTTGCTCGCAGGCTGCGGTTGCACATTTGGTCATTCATTTGTTTTCCTTCTCGTGATCTTGTCTCATTCATCCTCGTTCTCCTCTCCAGGACACAGTTCTCATCTTTCGTCCATTCCATTCCTGCCAGTCGCGAGGCATTTAGCCCCAATTCTGTCCACTTTTTTATTGCGGAGTAAAGGGAATTGACGTCAGAGGTTAGGGGGCCTGCAGCGGGCTCTTGTCATGTATTTTCTGACTTTGAGCACCAGCGAGATTCGCGCTGCGCGAGTGGCATGTAGCAAGCTCATGCTCATGTCGACGATTCCCCGTAAGCCTTGCTGATATATCACCTATTTTGCCAGCGCGAGTAGTGCTTCACGGGAAAGCAAGTGATCAAGCGGAAGGGCTGGCATTCCTCGAATCGCGCTCACTTGTTTATGTATAAGGGGTAACTTTAATTTGCATACAACGGGCGCACACAGGCGCGATCTCTGTTTCAATTTGCATGCGACGGCATGTGATTAGGTGTAAATTGATTAGACCGGAAACTGCATTTCGCATTTTCGCGCGATCTGAGCTGTGATGACGCTGTTTAACCAAGCTGATAGGCGCATCACCTGACGTGTGTTTTTTGTTGTTGTTGTTTACCGAGTTTCGTCGAGCGCCTCTTTGCTTTTATTGCTCCTCTCGCTTTTCTATTTGAGCACACACCCTCCTGCTCTCGAGTAGTTTGTTTTGTGCTTGCTCGCCCGCCTAGTGATTACAGGAGATGATTTCATTGCTCATGGGGCGCGATTTTATGGGCCCGAACCAGGTGTAATTGTTGTGCAGAACTCGGCATTTCCTGGTTTCACCGAGTCAACACATGTGGTGATAGTGACTGATACCGGAAACATGTGACACGCGCTGCGAACCAGAGTGCAAACGATTGGAAGAATGTTAGACTAGGGAGCATGGGAAATGGAGAGAGCGGAGGGAGATAAAGGGAATGGGTGATGCAATCAGCTGATTGCTCTTTTATTTCGGGACACGGTGTTCTGAGAAAATAGAGGAGGGGGGAACGGTGGTTTGAGCTCCGCTCTTCCCTGGTCGGTTAGGGTTCACAGGAAATGAAGAGAGCAGCGGGAACATAGTGGGGGAACGGGGGTCAAACCACACCTATCCGCGAGCGTGATTAGTCCCCCGTTGGTTCTCCAATGCAGAGTTTGTTCAGTGAATTGCTCAGCTGTGAACGGGGAGTGATTGGCGATAGTAGTGCCTGAAATGGGAGTGGTTGGCCTGTCGGAGTGGAGCTTCAGTCTTACAATATTTTCTTTGTGGTTTGTGAACTGTAATTGTCCTTCGAGATTGCGGAGTAAACGTCAACATAGCGTTAGTAAGCCGATTCGGTTTTGCCGATCCAGTGTTGATAGGCAGTTCGAGTTTTACACTGACTCGCTTTTTGGTATCGAGTTTGGGTGAAGTGATTGTTACAGCAAGGGTTCTTTGCTAACACGAGTTCGAGTTTAGCGGGAACCGATGTTCATCATTAGTTGTTTTAGATCCGATTCGGAGGAGTCGTTGTTGGCACTAATTCGGTCATGGTAATCACTGATCGCTGAAACAGGATGAGCGGGCAAAGGAAGGAAGAGTTCCTCGGTTTCTGTAACTGAAATGGGCATTATCCGATTGTTTGAGAATTTTGCACTTCGGACATTTCGATAAATCAACGGATCTAGTTCGGACTTTCTGATCAATGAGCCCTGAAACACGCAATGATCTGGTCAGGGAAGTGAGAGGGGACGGCGCACTTGACACTCGTCTTTTGGAACGGCATGAGCATTAGAGGCCCAGGCTCGCAATCGAATTCGACCTTTAGGGGCGCCCCTCAACCCCCCCCCCCTTCCCCGCGCCTCTTTACTCTTTTCAATGACGTGATCTCGCGCGCGTTCCCTGTAAGGGAAAGCACTCGTCATTTCGATTATTTTGCCCGCTGCCCTCCTCGATTGCCACGCTCTCTAGCCCGCTGCGTTTCACTGCTTTATTGTTCTTTTCGAGCCCACAAGCGTGATCTCTAGGTTCGGCCTGGTCTCTAATGGGGCTAAGCAAGCATGAACGCAAGTGGTTTTGCGGCTGAACTGGGTATCGAATGAGAGATGCAAACGACCGAGTTATCTGAACAAGCATTGTCCTTTTTCCTCCACAGCACTCGATTCGTCTGACCCGCATTTCGGTTTGCACTCGATAGCGGTTGTTGGTGGGCTAGATGCGGGCTAGGGAGAGCGCGGTTGCCGTGGTGTTTGGAGTTAGTGGTATGGGCTTGTGAGCGATCCATTCATGACAATTGTTTTGAAACATTTATTGACTGCTTCTGTGTTCTTCAGCGCGTCTACCTATCTAATTTGTGCCTTATTCTGGACTAGATTCGGACTAGTGAAAATTCGGCTGCACTGGTTCATGGACTTGTTGGAAATCTTCATTGTCTAATGTATTGTCCTTGGCACCCTCCTACCACATGTATGTGCCCGTTTGCATCAGAAGCGTATCTATCCCACGAGAGCCGAGCTGCTGTTATTAATTCTGCTTTCGTACATGTTTTCCAAATCAATTTAATCCATTCCTCTTTGAGCTCCCATTCACGAGCAATCATTCTTATTTCGATTTTGTAGGGCTCGATTGACCCGTCGGATATAAGCTTTTGCGTTGCATGATCTCTTTGAGCAACGGTGGTGGTTAATCCACCCACTCCTTTGTTTCTCTGCAAACCAATTCAATCCGCGTTCTTATGTTCTAGTTTCTAGTTTAGTGTTCTAGTAGTGTCGTGGTTATTGGAAGGGTCCGTGGGATTCGAGCTTCCCAGTTGCATAATCTCCTAGAGCGACTGCAGTGGTCAATATGTGTTCCTCTTCTTCGTCTATAACAAATTTAATCCGCGTTCTTCTGTTCTTCCGCGCGCTCCCTTATCTGATCTCCCTACTAGGTAGTACCTAGCCATATGGTCCCTGCTGGGTTCTCGCTCTGTGGTACTGCCTGGTACGGAGGTCGGTGCCAGCCTTCCTAAGATTTTATCACGTGAATAGCAGCAAAGTGTAGTTTCCCGCTTGTGCCCAAGCGCCTCCTCGATTTTTGACTGATAGGAAGAGAAGTGAAGGGTCAGGCGTGCCGAAAGGAAAAAAAAGGGAGGATTCATCCTCTGCGTCTCTGCCCTCTATCTGATCTATGGTGAGCGGACACGCGCTCTCGTTATCACCTCTGTGACCGCACTCTGGCAGTCTTTAGACGCTCTAGCCAGCTCTCCTATTTTCGCGCGCTGTCTAATAGGGAGGGTGACATTACGGCAACGACATTACGGCAACGGGCCATAACTCTTCTTAAACTTGAGATAACCACTCAAAAAAATTTCCGCTAGGTGTGTCAAATGTTAGCAACGCAACCGACCCGGTTGCAGGTCGATAACTTCATTTTGAAATTTCTTCATAAACCCCTTTAAACTCAATTTTTCAACTTTTGAACTATCCCATTCGATTCCTCTTGAGATTTGGGTTCGAACGAGCTATATCCCAATTTTGAGAAGCAACGCAGTCTCGAGTTATTTTCATTTGCGCAACGCCGTTGCCGTAATGTCGTTGCCGTAATGTCACCCTCCCGTCTAATAAGTCAGAGAAACTGTTCTTGCTGTCCCCACTAACCAGGAATTTACAAGTCTGTTGAAATGGTTGTGCAAGATTGCGAGGAGGGGAGTAAGGCTGTCGAAATTGGGGCACCTGAATCATATTGTATTCGTTTCTGTTTTGAAAGAGTACCCGATTCTAGCTTTGCTCCAACATCATTCTGTACCACGAATTGTGCCAGTGATGTTTTGCAAGCGTTGTAGCAGTCGACGATTGTAGCGCGATCATTCCCGCATCATTTGATGGCGTCGTTATCAGAAGGAGAGATGCAATCGAATGCTGACATTCGCATCCCAGTCGCTTTGCTTTCATTGCTTTCGTATCCTTGTCTTCTCTCCGATGGACGCTGAATTTTTTAAAAAAATTTCGTATCTCTGCTTTCTCCGATTGACTTTACATCTTCTTCAAGGCGCGGTTGAGTTTCACCGATCCTTAATGAGATTCTGAATGTGGTGGTCGGGGATGAATCCTCTTCCGGAGCAGTACAGACCGATAATTTAAAGTACCTCTGATCCACAAACTGTACAGTCAGAGAGTAAGTTTTTCGTTCACATCTCTCCCCATTTATTGATAGTCAGGTAGGAGAGAAAGGGGGAGGGGGGGGGGGTAGATGGCGAGTTGGAGTGGACAACAACGATCGAGATGGTCGTCGAGTGGGAGGGTGCTGTTGTCACGTGTGGATAGTAGTGATTGGAGGGGGTTATTGATTGGCGAGGTGGTGGTAGAGCAGGATTAGTGTTGCATGAATTGGTTATCCTATACAAAATTCATTTTTATTGAAATCACTGCGATCAATATAAGAAGATTGGCGAACTAGGTTCAACCTGACAAATAGTTTGCCATGCGAGATTGGTGTTGCATTGGCTGCCTATTCTTGTACTAGAGTGCCACGCGGCGATTTATCTGCCACTTGGATCGCAAAATAGCTCAAATGGCGTCCCAAGACGCGTGATTCGTGCTGCATCTGTAGCTTATCCATGTGTAGGCGCAGCGCGCAGCGATTCGGTGTTCTTACGTGCCGTAACAATCTAAAGTTGTGTGAAATTCCGAGACGCGAGATTCGCGCTGCATGCGCATACTCGCGTAGATGAGCGGGTGGTGATTTGTCACTCATTATCTTTAACAATTTCATATTCTTCTCGTGAACCTTTGGAGTATTAGAAATAGCTGCTGTCGGTCAGGGATTTTGCCATGTGAGATTGGCGCTGCATCTGATGATTATCCTTGATCAGTAGTGATGTGCTGTGATACTCGAGGCTTATCTTTTCCAGAAAAATAAAATTGATCCAATTTCGAAGTTACGAAATTGATGTTCCGTCTGTGGTAACTTTGTGAAGTTGTGCCGTGGAGTAGTATTATCTCGATTTATCTCGGTAAGAAGAAATATTATCAATCGAACTTTAACCACTCGATAAGCATCAGAAATAGCGATCCGTCAGGTGTTCTCGCTTATTTTCTTTCCCCACTCTACGTACCTTGCTCTTCTCCTCTTCTCCTCTCAACTTTGCACAATTCTGCGACCGCCATCCACCCCCTAAGATCAGGTGCTGTCCGTCGTCTTTCTGTCCCACTTTTCTGATTTTTTAAGCCAGAAAAGGCGAGATAGTGTGTGGTTTGGAGAGAGTCGGAGAAAGATGTCCTCCGTGCGTTTGGCCTCTGCAGCTAGAACATCCATCAACCTTTTTGCGTCGTTGAGGAGGATGGATGGGGGCGTGCTGAGCAATGATGATCTGCCCTGAGCAATGATCTCTTTTCTTTCTATCTCATATGCGTTCTTGCTTCTCTGATTGATGATGGATAACGCGAAATTGAGAAGCGAGCACCCCTCTTCTGATCTCTGATAGACGATCCAATGATGCGATTTTATGTTTCATGCTTTGACCAAAAATTATGTGGGTGGATAAGAGAGATCGCCTATGTAAGCATGTTGACCGCGCCGGGGATTCGATTTCACTGTTGATCTCTGAATCTGGATGCGCTATCGGCAAAGTCTGAAGCGATCGGGTGGAATGAAAGCAGTGAGCGATCGGGTGTCGCTTCTTTGCTGGCTGTTGATGTTGTTGTTGTTTTGACGAGCAGAAAGCGAGGGAGGAGATCTCAAGCAAGAAAGAAATAGAAGGGGAATCCCTGTCAGTCATCGCTGTTTTTCTTAGTGATTCCATGTGATCGCAGGCCCTTGGGCTCGTGATTTTATATTGGTAGTTGCTACTGGGTCGGCGGTTGTTTTTCTCGTGTTTTTCTCCCCCGATCAACTTCCTGGTGCTTGTTATCACTCACTGATCAGATTACACGAGTCACTATTTCGAATATAGCAGCGCTCTCCGAATTTCCCACACTATCTCGCTTGAATTCTGACCATCAGATGTGTTATTGAGAAGCGTGGCTCCTGTATCAACAACGAATATGAATATGAGGGGCAGCCCCTACTGTCTGTTGATCCTATGAATTCATAGAAGTGAATAGAACATGCGTGGGGGTAGGCGGCATTCCCGCGTTGTGAGAGATCGGGGAGCACTTTCTTGCTTTCTTTCGAACGGGACGAGGGCCCGGGTCAAGCGAAAGACGCGTGGTGGCAGCTGTTCCAAGTTCCCAGGAATAGCTCAGAACGACGTGATTCCGGAGGCGGGTTCGACTTTTTTGCGTGATTGATTTGCGTTTCATTTGTCGCATAAGGGAGTTCGACCGCTGCTTATAGACAGTTGTTCTACCATCATTTGTTGCAAAAAAACAGTATTCTACTTTGTTAGCTGCAAGCAACGATTGAGCGTAAATCAGCAACTAGAACAGCCGCCGATTTGTATACATCAATTGGGTAATCAACTACTCCAGATAGTGTTTACACGAGGAGAAATTGAGCGAGTAGTGGTGATCTGAGCAGTGATTTCTCCATTGCGAATGGTTTTCGT
The DNA here is from genome assembly GCA_900490775.1 of Pristionchus maxplancki. Lineage (NCBI taxonomy): Eukaryota > Metazoa > Nematoda > Chromadorea > Rhabditida > Neodiplogasteridae > Pristionchus > Pristionchus maxplancki. The sequence goes on from LS543287.1 coordinate 806,824, forward strand.
CTATCAGAGAAGGCGAGAGAGTGCGCGAAATGGAGAGAGTGTGATGATTTCTCGATGATCTGTAGTGTCAGCACACGTGTTTGTTTGCCCTGATTTTGGCATATTTTCGAAACGATTGCGCAATTATGATAGCGGATTGGGCAACAACTCACGAGATTCCGGAGCGTTATCGTAACAGGGCATCGAGATTTGCGTTATAAGAGAGTAGGCAGGTTGGTGTTGTAGCAGTTGCACAAGGGTGTCCAATGGCGGCGCAGTGCGATTCACTCCATTTACTCCATTCTGCCAATAAAATTAATTTCGACGAAGCTCGATTAATCATGATGTGGTGGCGACATTGGTGCTGCACCAGTTGCACAAGATTGTTCGATCGCGGCTTAGCGCGATTCTCCTCCGACTCGGTTAGCAACTAAATTAATTTCATGATCACACAATCGTGATGTGATTGTGAGATTGGTGCCATATCCATGTCTCTTATCCGATCAACCTTCGTGGGCTTTGATCGTAGTCGCTTTTGAATTTCTAGAAACTTGTGTTATATGCCCTCTCCGTAGTATCCGATGTCATGTGTGCTGCTCCTCGTCTGCCCTTTGTTGCGACAAGTCCAATCAGTCTTCCATCCACTCCCGCTCCCCCTATCATTCCGGAATCATTACACACAGCCCAACCCAGCCGCTTCTGGCTCATATCTTGTGATCTCTCGTCCGCGCCTGATCTCTAGCCCCTCTGCTTCTCTGCGCTCTCTCCAGATTCCACACTGCCTCGAGCAGCTGCTTGCGGCTGTGAAAAAGTGCACGATGTCGGGCGAAATGGGCTGCAATTAGGCTGGAAGGGATGAGGAAATTGAGAGAGAGCGAAGCGCGATATCGATTGGTTCCGGGGGCGTCTGATCTACCAATTTGGGTTCTGGTCCCCGATCTTGCGCCCTGATCAGAGAGTGACTGTAGCCTGGTGCGGCACATCTGCGCCTGCCCATTTTCGCGCGCAAATGGCTGGAGGTTTTGTGCTGATTCAGATCTCTTCTTCTGCCCCTTGTCTGTTTGATGTTATTTCTTTCTCCCCATCGCGCGCCTCCACTATAGTTGGTGCCTGCAGTTTTTTTGATGGCCGCTTTTTGCACTTGCTTGGCCTAGAGAAAGGGGAGAACGGCTAGCGCGATTTGTACGAGATGTGAGGGTAAATCGAATAGTCTTGGTCACTCTTACCCGCCTCCCTGGTCCCAAACTGATTACTAACAGCGGTTACACACCACCTGGTGACTAGTTTGGGGAACAGCAGCGCCGGACCAGTCAGTATCCGTGCCAGTTTGCAAAACCGTGCGGTTGTTTATCTCTGCACAGAGCTAAATCCCCTACTTTCGAAACCCCTCTCGCTCTACTATCTGTTATTTAGAGCTACGTGGAACGTTGTGAGTTTCGAAATTTGCGCGTATTTCACGGTCCAGAATGAGTCATGCTGGCGAAATTTTGCTAATCAGATGCGAGAGAGGTGAGGCTGAGGCTGACGGTTCCCTCGCGCTGCTCGTAAATTGCCCCTGTGAGACAGGCAAAGATCGCCTACTCCCCGCTGATTTTCCCTTTGATCTTCGCCGCCGGGGCACATCACCTCTATCAGTGACCCGCCGCGGAACCCCGCAAGGAGGGGGGACGGGGGGGGGGAGATACAAACCGATTCGGGGTAACCGATCTCTGCTGCTGCTAATGGCGACTGTGACCGAAACTCGACCTTGACTGACCCATTATCTGCTCTGTTCTCCATTCACCCTCCCTCCGCCCTTCTAGCGAGTACGAGAGGGGTGCCACAGCGAGAGTTCTAATAGATAAACTCGTGGGTGCGTGCTCCTTCCGAATCGTTGTTTCTCTGTTTTTGTTTGATTATTCTTCCCACGCACTGTTTCTCCCATCCGGGGGTTCGATCACTAAATAGGATTGCCTGATCCGTTGTTATTTCACGTTTCCCCACGCGATTTAGGCTGTTTTTCTCGAGCGTTCACTGAGCTACTGCTCGAATATTCATAGAGGTAGCAGCGTGGGGGCTCTCCCGAGTCGAGAACTCTTCTCCCCCTCTCTCTTCTGAACCCCGCGCGTGTTTTTCAGCATACACAGCTGTTGAACGTGCGCGCGTAGGCGCTAGTTTCTGAATTATGATGCTATGCATCCCTCCTCCTTCCTTCCCTCATCTTGATTCCTGCCCGAGAGTGGGCGAGATAATTAAGTGCATAGGAAGATGAGGCGGAAATGAGATTGGTGGCGCGAGCTTTGTCCGACAATTTGCCGTTGGTTTGGCTGAACCCCCGGAAAACTTCCGCGATGGTGAATGTGATGCAAGGTGTCGGGTATTTCCTCATGTATGTCGCTTGAGATTATGAGCACTTGCCGGGGCCAAGTTTCCCGCCTTTTTCGAGCATTGTCTGAGCGATTTGTAGGCAGTTTTGCCTAGTTCAAGCCAGTGCCACGATGGGTTTCTTTCTCCTCTCGATAGTTTCGGTTCTCTCGTTTTTACTCTCCTCTTCTCATCAACTGCTGTGTTTGCATGCACTTTTGTACTGCTTAGATGCACTACCAGATGCGAGTTTGTGTGTGTGGGAAGAGGCTACGGAGGGAGGGAGCGCGGTCAGAGGAGAAGGAGAGACTAGACAATGTTGGCTCTGCTCATTACGTGTAGTGTCTGATTGCGCACTTCACTATCAGTGTAGCAGAGCGCCTGTCCGTCTATCACGAGGTATTTCCCGCTTTTTAGCGCGGATTACCCGGCATTTCGTGTGAATTTCGTGTGCAAATCGCGCTGACGATCGCATTGAGCGATCTCTTTCGCGCGAACGAGTGCAGGAGAGGGGAAGATGGAATGCGATTGGGAGGAGAGGACAAGGGTTCTCTAAAAGATGCGCGCATCTCTAACCGTTCCCCCATCTCTTCACGTGAATTCGACCTTGTGGGAGGTGGAGGGGCAGAGGGAGGAGGAGGAAGGAGGAGGAGGAAGGAAGGAGGCACTGCTGGGTACCACCATCTTCTTGAGCCACGCACGCGTTTTTGCCCGGTGTTCTGAGCAATCGCGGCGATTTGGCCACGCCCACTTGCGGAGGTCAGAGGAGGCGAGGGAGCACGGGGATGCAGGAGAGACAGAAGAGGAGCACCAGGAGTTTCGTCACGATTTCGCCATGATCGGGCGATCGCCCCGCCTCTGAGAGCGGGATGAGAGGCTCTTTTCGGTTACTGAGGTGGTGAAGAGAGGTGGCATGGAGACAGAGCTCCGTTGTGCAAGGCATTTTCGAAATTATTCGTATTTCATCAGTTGCCCAATATTATCCACTGAAGTGCCTCGAATAATGTGGAAAATTGTGAATGTGTTGTAGCCGATTGACAATGATTGTGTGCTGGTCAATAGTTGGCCTCGCGCTATTGAGCCGTGTTTTTGCTGTTAGATGGTTCTGGAATGTGGAGATTGTTGAGAGGCGGCGGCGCGTCTTCCGAGATTGTGAAATATAACATTTTCGAAGCGAGAGCGAGATTTGATGCGCATCCTCACCTTCATTTGAGATGTGATTCACGCAGAAATGTGCGCGTTTTGTCGGCTTTTTGGTGCTTCTTCTTTCTCTTCTGCTGCCTTCTTTTCCCTCGCTCGCTCGTCGTTTCATGAACCCTTCTGGCTCCCATTGTTGCAAACATCGCCTCCTCCCTTCTCCTCTTCTGCTGGTCTCATTATCCGCTTCCTCCTCTTCTTCCTGCCTCGCTTCTCTGCGGTCTCTTGGTTTCACTGAGTCTCTAAGCCCGGGTTCTGGCCAATGCCCGCTCCATTCCCAAGGAGAAGGACCCGGGGCTATCCCCCCCCCCCCCCGACTTGCGTTGTCTGCCGCGCTCTCTCGGTTTGCCACGCTATCTCGGCTATCGCTTCGCACACCGGAAATGAAACGCGGCCCCGGCGCCACTCTTTTGGGGCGACGAAACGAATTGCGCTGCTGCCATTTATAGCTGTGCCCTGTAGGAATCCTCCTATGATTTGCGCGATGATGTCATGTGTACTGATCCTGATTTATTTATACCCTGAATTAAACTGTGCCTGATTGCCGGATTATCGTGACGTCACGTGTCCTGCTTTCCCTACAACCACTACGGGGCACTATATACTTGATTAGCTGGAGCGGCGTAGTTTATGGATGACTAGGAGAGTAGTCAGGAGGGTAGTAGAGTAGTAGTAGAGGAGGAAGAGGGGAGGGGGGATTATTGCATGGGGCGAAATTGCCCCCTAGGCTGTTGCCTTGATGATGTTTTGACACACGAGTTGCATGGGGATACTCTTTGGACTCTTGAAGCTTTTTGCTTTTTGCTCCTTTCTGAGCAGTCTCTATGTAGAATGCACGCGTTCTTCTCCAATTCGTTTCGTTTCTCCTTTCCTCATTAGCTCATTTCTCCCGCTCTCCCCCCCTTCCTCCTTTCGAAACTGACGCAATCTCCGTATGAGAAGCACATAAAAAGGGAGAAAATAAGGGGATGAGATGGGTGAGTATCTAGAATGGTTTTGTGTGGGAACAGCTTGTGAGAAGAGTTCACCGGAAGTTTGCGGAACTATCGGATCAGAGATTATTTCTTTGTAGTATTTTGTGAAGCATCGAGCCATCGATCGCGTATCGAGAGGCTTGAAAGTGCGTTAGAGAGGTGTTGAATCATCATCCATAATCGAGTGAAAGTTTGCACGAACGATTAACTGGTACCACCCGAAGTTGGGGAGGGAGAAGGAGAGAAGATTGCACTCTCCTCCTAGTTTCCACCACCACCCCGCCTAGTTTGACCAAACACGAACAATCTGTGTCGAGAGAGGTGTATGCAACACACGTGGTGGTGTTGATCTTGCTTGCTTTTTACCGTTTTTTCGAGTAAAAACCGTTTCGCACGCACCTTGAACCCTCGAGAAAGTGGTGAATTGTAGTCGTCTGAACCTCGTGAATCTCGAGTTGGAGCAAGACACCGAAAAAGGCCGCCCGACAGCGCTTTTTAGGGCGGTACCCGCGCGCGCTCGGCTCTTGTGATTCTAAACGCACGTTTCTGTTGAGACTAAAGAGTCGAGAGCGCGGGGATTTCTCAAATGATCTCAACGGCACGTCTTCTGAGATTGTCCACGTTTATCTGTTTTCCTTATCATTCCGAACGCGGCTAAATGTGAGTTGGGAGAATTTGGTTTATTGCTGTGACAACACGCGCTTTTTCTTGAGCGAGAGCGGGATCTCGGCCCCTCGGATCGCGTTTATTACGTGATCTCGGCTGTTTGTTGTGATAGCGAGAGCGATTGCTTATCAGCAGCAGCTCTAGACGAGTGCTCGTGTGCATACACAGTAGATCTATCACTGTCTCTTGCTTTTGCCTGATCTCTAGTGGTCAGAGGTTGATCCAGAGATGGATCGAGTTTGGATAAGATAGAGAGGGCTGATTGCGCCAACTAGTACGCGCCTTATTGACAGTGACAGCACTCTCCGTTTAGACGGGTATCTAGGTGGCTAGAGGGAGCGAGGGAGTGGGGGAATGGAGAGATTTAGAAGAGAGATGAACACAGGTGGATGATGCGATAAGCAAGTCGTTGCACTGATCTGATAACGGATTAGAGGGGGCAGCAGACGGGGGGTAGTTAGCGCATAATTACCTGTGGCTAGCCAGAGGCTGTGCAGTACTGTATCTTTGCAAACGCACTGTAAGTACTGTAGTGCATCTTTTTCAATAGTCTAATCCGTTTAACCCACCTCAATTCCATCCCGAGAGAGGTGGATTTATCCTTTCCATTCTTATGAGCTATCTCGAGCTCGCGCAGAGGTCGCGCACTCATCTGCTATACTCTTACTTTCGCCCTCTCCTCCCGTCCATCCACCATCTGTAAGGATCGGGCTGACCCAGAAAGGTCACGCCTCCCTCCCCACTCTCGATCGCATGTGATTCCCGCGCGAAGAGAGGGGACAGGGGAGGCGGAGAGGGAGGGCCAGAGATCCATTCATGCAGTGAGTGACCTGAGAGAGGGAGAGAGACGCGCCGGCGTGGCCCCTGTAACGGTGCGTGCCTGGCTGGGAACACAGGGCGCCTTTTTCCGCCCGTTTTCTTACGAATTGCTCTCTCGTCTGACTGATTTCTTTCTTTTATGCAGTGATGCAATGCACGAGTAGGCGCGGCCGTGGTGTGACGCATGTTTATGTGTGATTGATGCCTATAGTAGAGCAGTGTTATCAGTGGAAGCACCGAGGAGGAAGGGGCGGATGAGCTGTTTCCAGCAGACTTTTGCATGATAACGCGTCAAAAAAGGAAGCAAAACGCGGAACTAGCGCAGGTCTCTGGTCACCGTTTTTGTCTTCGGTTCTGTTTTTTCTTGCATAGCGATGTTGTTTTGGTCGCTGGTCGGCAGTGAATGTGACTATCGTTCCGCACAATCCGCTATTGCTGTTTGTGTGCGACGGTAAAGGGAAGTCAAGCCATAAGCGGAACTACAGAAGTGTAGCCTGCCCAGATGTGTGAGTCGGTCGTCTTGGTGTTGCTGTTTTTGTGGTCTCTGACCATTCATTGGGATTATTGTGCCGCTCGCGCAATTTCCCGATTTGCGAACGAACGAAAAACAGCAGCACACACATGTGCGAGAATGCCTACAGGGAAGTCTCCAGCGGCGGTCTGAGCCGCGTGTTTTTTCTCTCGCGTGTGCTGAAAAACAGCGCCTTGTTGTTTTGGTCTGTGGTCGCCTCGAGCATGCAGCAGGGGGGTAGGAGGGAATTGTCTAGAATGCGGCGGCGCAATATATTCGAAAACAACAGCAGCCTAGTGTGCCTCGAGAAGGAAGTCGTAGATCTTTCCGTGGTCTTGGTCATTGCCTTTCGCAGACAAACTTGTTGTTGTGGTCTCTGATCGACACAGGGGGGATATTGTTCCGACCAATTTGCCGCGCGTTCTTTGCGCCTGGGGAAGGGGGAACCCCGAGAGAGGAGGAGGAAGTGGAGGAAACGGTCCGCCCCTTCGTGTTTTTTTCAACCGTGTTGTCGCGGTCCCTGGTCATTCTGTCGCCGAGTCGCGCGCGTGATGGGCACTCGCTTGTGGGTTCCGGAGTCCTTGGGTTCCTGGTTCTTTAGCTTCCTGGATTCTGCATGGCTGTGATTCCTGATACGCTCTGGTCCCGTTATAGTCTTTGATTATGGGAATATTATCGCATGACGCTTGACTTGCTATTAGCAGCTGTAAGTAGTGGTGATGCAGTTGACGTTATTCCTTCTGATTGCTGAGCGGGAGCAAGCATCTAACAGCGAACACGCGCGCGCAATACCTGATTGTTGGTTGGCCGAGCAGGCGAGGAAAAGGTGCTCGCCTGCCGTATTATGATGTTGTATGATGTATGCTACTGTAGTGAGCACCTGACCGCTGATACAGTGTGCAAGGAAGAAGAAGAGAAAGTGAGAGAAATCGGAATTGCCTCATATCTTCGCGAGAAATCACGGCCACTTTAACCAGCACTTCTTGCGCCTGTAGCATGAAGATGGTGCAATTTTGCCAATAGCATAGAAGATTCTCCGCCCTGTTTTGCGCTGTATTCTCGAGAGAAATTACACGTGACCTCCCTTATCTCACCTCCTCTTTCTTCCAGTCGATTTTGGAGCAACTGTGTTCGCAATCTGATTCTGATCAGCGAGATAGCGTGCGAAATGGAGAGCGTGGCCATTTTTGGCCGGAAATATACGTGAGGCGATTGGTCGATTGTGCGAGATACTCATCTATTCCACTGCCTTTTTTCGACCCTTACTGAGTGACACCGGGGCGAGATAGGAAGAGGAGGTGAGCATCATGTGACCGTGTAGTCGAGCTGAACTCGATTACGGTAGAAGTGGGTACGGTAGGACTGGGAACAGGTGCGTACCAGGCTAGAGCGCATAACCTAGATGTTATCTCAGGGGATGGGAGGGAGTAGGGTAGATTACGCGGAGAGAAACGGAGCAGGTGATGTGACCCCTCTATTCGTCCTCCTCCCTTTATGAGAAGTTTCGCGCCAAAGTTAGTAGGTCAACTGCCTGCTTTTTGCTGTGCATTCTTGTCCCCTGAATCACTGTTTTGTTTCCTTCCTCTCCCTGTCTCTCTCTATAGAGTTTGTCACTTTCAATAGCGCCAGCTTCTCTATCTATCGGCTCCCTATCGATGTTCCCTTTTCTCGTTTCGTTTCGATTTCCTTCTCCCCCGTCCTCCTCCTCCCTTCATCATTTTGATCACCTCCTTTCTATTGCACATTCATTCATTCCCTCCTCTTTTGATCAGTCGTCGTCGAAAAATGACAATCGAGTGACCCTACTGTTCACGTGATTTTACCTCGAGATCGTTACCGTATCGCCTACCGTATACTCATCATTACCGTATTGCAGCTCACACTAACACTCAATCCACCCGGGACGCCTACCGTAGGCAATCGCATCGACCACGGCGTACAGACGGTACCGCATATTATTGATTTTTCACTTCGCTCGATTTTTGGCAAATGGGAAAGTTCACCGTGCACCAATCGATCTGTATTTGGTAGACGGTGCGGAGTGAACTTTCCCCTTTGCCGCCCGTCCGTCCATTTTCCGCTAGTCAAGCGGCTAACTGCACGTGATTTCTAGAAATGGGGCTCCTTATCTCTTCTCTCACTCATCGCTTTTTGATCGGGCAGCGAGACGAGATCATTCGTAGCAGTGGAAAACCCGCACATGTGCATATTTTCTCGTCCAATTCTCCATTTAGCATCGTTCAAATGTGATGGTCCCCATTCCGCCGCGCGGCGATAATTGAGAATGTATAGCATGAACCGATCTCGCCTGGTGCGGCGGCGGCGCGCCTTTGATGTTTTTTTAAGGACTGCCTATCATTGTTTTTGACCGATTTGGTGCTGGGCAGTACCAGCGAATGCCAGCAGAAGTGTTTTGGCGTTGAGAAATCGTGCGCTTTCGAGAATCGTGCGCCACATACGTTTCTCATTAGTGAGGAGGGGCCGGGAGGAGGAGGGAAGAGTCAATGAATGGGATTTTGTCCCTCCATTGCTCCCCTGCAGAGGCGTCTAATGGATTTTGCGTGCCGGATCGAAATGCGCTTGGCATAGCGATTTCTAGTGTTAATTCACACGAGCTAGCAGTTTTTCCTGTGGGAACTTGCAAGGGATTGTGATTGCAAGGCGGGGGTATCAGTTGCCTTTGCTCAAGTGGAGGTATCTTGAGTGCTTTTGATCCGCGCGCGCGGCGCGCCGCTTCTCCCTTTCTGGCGCGCCCAGCGATAGTGTCAGAGGGCAAACACTAACGGGGGTAGAGGGGGGATCAGTCGCCTCGGCTCCGATTCAAGTATTGAGATCAAATAGGCGAGAGAGCGGACGGATTGAAGAGAGATCAGAGAAGCAGAGAATCCGCGAATGGGGGGAAAGCGAAACCACCAGATCGAGATCGATCGCGAATAGTCAGCCCCTGGGGGTTGTGACCTGAGTGCGTGACCTCACCACTGTTCTGGGCCCATTGGATCCCCCCTCTCTCCCCTGCCCCTATATTCGCAGAACCCAACACATCTGCCCCCGCGAGTCAGTGAGTGTCAGCGATTGTATGTGGCTGGTGCTTCTCCGATTTCCCCTGCTCCTCCTCCCCAGTCTCTGACCTGTAACCAGAGTATGATGAGTGTAGCACCAGATGAGGCCAGAGGCGAGAATCGTGGCGTCTGCTTTGTTTCGAAATGCATCTCGGCTCGCGGCCAGATTGCTCCCTTTCCCGCCGCCTTCTTTATTCGCCTCCTTCCATCTCGATTCTGTCAGTCTCGTCTAATGCCCTGCCTTTGTTGCCTTTCCCTTCTCACGACGTAATTTATTAGAGTGGCATTGGGTTGACCCCCTCCAAAATGGATTTTGGTGCCCCAATATGCCTTCTCGACTTCAGCCCACACAGATCACGTGAGATATTGTGTGTGTGGAATCAGCTGGCGGATTATTGGTTGTTGGTTTCGCTTTTTTTTCTCGCCGAGAGAGGAAAGTGTTGTTTCTGATATGCTCGCTTCCAATCGAGATAATTGCAGTGCTGCCGTGATTGAATTGCATTGCCTGGGAGTTAGGGAAATGTGTTTGATCGTTTTTCACCTGCCCGGGCATGGGTGGTGGTGACCAGTTTGGTGTGCTGGGCATCTGATCCCTTGACGCTAATCTGAAGCAATGAGCGTGTGTAGTTTGGCGACATTGTCATGCCCTGAGGGTGCGTGTTGATGAGTGTTTGGTTGAGTGAACGTGAGAACGCACTGAGAATCAGGGAGAAGGAGGGGTTCTCGGAACAATCTTTCGGACAGCTCCCCTCCTTTTCTCTGCTCATGTGATGAAATATTCCTCGTGAATGTCACGTGAGCCCCTCTGCCTTCTCGTTCTCGTCTTTGAAAGTTTCTCGAGTTTCATGCCGAGAAAGGAAGAGGAAGGGAGGAGAGAGAAAGGCCAGAGGTCAATCGGCGACGAAATGGGAACTTCCGGTGGTTAGCAGAACATGGTTCCGCTTCCTGAGCTGCCGTGTGAGCTCCGCCTCTGCGCTGTTTCCACGCTCGCGCGATGGGGAAACGAGAGAGAAAAAAGCGGAACTTCCGCTTACTGCGGAACTGCCGATCCCTCTACGTACGCGTCTGCCGACGCAAATCCGTCTGCACTAGTGATCGATGGAACGAGATGGGAACTCCCCCCTTCACGCACACAAGGTCGCCGAGGTCAGCCAATGCTCTGGAAGTGCTCGCGATCGTTCGCGAGTAAGTAAGTACGAGTGCCGTTGATGTTCCATGGTCCCATTCAAGAGGGGAATTTCGAAAGTGCGCACTCGCCCCTACTCGTTCCCGGCCCATCGCCACGCATTTTGACCATTCTAGTGCTCTCTATCGTCGAGTTGAGTCATGCAGGGTCAAGTGGAACGCGCTGTGTTGCGAGCAGTATTTCGTTAGGAAGATAGGTGCGTTTCGCAATCTTCGGCCCGCGAACGAATCTACTGCCCAAGGGAGTGGACCCAATTGAGCATGCAACGAGCGAGCGCGCTAGCCCCTCTAAATTCCCTCTGCACCCCCTCTGCCCGCTTTCCCGCCATCCTTCTTTCTTCTTTCTTCTTCCCATGCCCGGTCTCTAGCCCGAGGGGTCACTCATCAAGCAAGGGAGAAGGGAGAGGACTGCTGAATGGAGCCCCCTCTTTACCCTCCTCTCCCTCCCCTAGGAACCATCGATCGGTTCTCTGTTTCCCTCCGCTGGTCTCTCCAATTCGCATGCTGTCTCTGCCGGGCCATCTGCGCAAGTATAAACTGTGAGGGAGAAGCAAGAGCATGTTGAAGCTATTTGCCGTTTTCTTGCTAGTTTAATGATGAAATTGCTTGATCGAACTCGCTCAGAACCTTGATCGAAGCCCGCTGGCGCAGTTTTTTCTCGTGCTCCAACTAATCTCCGCTGGTTGTATAACTGCCAGCGCTCGCCCTTTTCTACATGCGCTTCTCTCTTGCCGTGAATGTTATGAGGTTGTATACTCAGCTTTATGGAGCGCGCGGAGTTCCGAGAGCAGAATTGTATCCGACACAAAGGCAGAATTGCCGATTTTGTATCCTTTGTAGCGAGATTGTGCGTATTCTGTCTGTGTCTCGGTGGTGTCTGGGGCCCGGATTTGATTCATTCATCATCCCCCCTTCCCCTTGCTCCCCATTCCCTCCTAGTAGCCAGCCAGCATACACCTGTAGTGTGTGGTCGATGGGTACGCAGGAGTCGCCCCCAGACTGAAGGGAGTTGGTTGCTAGGGAGCAGCGACCTGGATCTCTCTATTTCGCGCACTCTCTAGGTGTCTATGGCGAGTGAAAGAGCGTGTGGAAAGGGAGAGTCTCGCGAGCGAAGTGGAAATGGAGAGCGAGTTGAAGTGGTTAGAGATCAACGATACGCGCAAGTCTCTCACGAGGAGGAAATTGACTTTTTGGTCTGCATGATGTTTCCAAGATCCCTCTTTTCCTAGAATGTTGACTGATTCCTGCTCGCTTTTTTTAGTACTTTCATATTTACCTCTCGTCCTCCGCCGCAATTTTTTTGTCATGCATGTACAGATCGCTTACCTTGTTGCCCCCTTTACTCCTCCACTCTTCTCCTCCTCTCCCATCCCCGACTCCTCTCTGATCTACCCCCCACTCTTCCTCCTCTCTCCATTTTGCGTCGTTTACTGCCATCGACCACCACCACCGTCGTAGCTAACAACAATCAAACAAATGAGGTCGACGAGGGGGATTTTCTTCCTCCTCCTCCTCTGCTCCTCTTTCTGCTTCTTCTCATCGTTCCACTCATGATTTGGCCACTTTTTCGCGCTATTTTCTGCCTCTGAATTCCTCCTTTCTCGAGTTTTGCACAAGGACGATGTATCTAGAACGCGCGCGGCCGGCGCACTTTTTGTTGATCGTGCTCGGCCGCTGGAGTAGAGGCGAACACGAGACTGTTGTTACAGTAGCTGCTGTACTCTTGCTGCAAGTGCACTCTAGTGCGTCGTCGAGATCTAATCGACGAAGACGATTTGTGATTGCAGCCCCCTTAGACGACGTTGTCTTCGAGGGGGTTTGTTGACAGGGGGGCTTGCTCGACTCGAGGGAAAGGAGCGCGTGACCGTGTGTTGTTGTGTACACGGGCGCTGTTGTTTTCGGAGGGACGCGCGCCGGAGAAATGGGCTGTGGAACCGGCGTCCCCGGAATAGGACAAGAGGAATAGGTCTGAGGAAAGGGCGGCTTGAGAGTGGTGGGGCAGGCACGGTCAACAGCAGTGCAGGAGAACTTGTGTGTGCTCTAGTAGGAGCAGAAGAAAGGTTCAGATTTTCGATCATTCCCCTTTTCTTCCTTTCCCTAAGATGAGGCGAATGGGTCCCAAGAGGGCAAGCGGAGGGGACACATTTGTGGGCGAATGGCGAAGAAACTGGGTGGACAGATGTGGGATGGTTGCGATTGAAATTGAGAGCAGCAGAGGGCTCTTGGTGCAGATGCGCAACAAGCGAGCGCAAGCAGGTGGTTGTGGAGTTCCCCAGTCTCTGTCCTCCATCCATCCCCGATCATCAACCCTGTAACAATAAGCCAATTCTTCCATGGCACTCCACAAGTGTCTGCGGTTGGTGGTAGTAGAGGGAAGTGACGCAGGACGATGGTCTCTGATCCGTCCCCTTTCCGTAGTTATTATTGTTTGGATGCCGTTGTCGTTGACGCTCGACGTCGTTGCGTCTTCCTCTTCTGTATGACGCTGTTTCTCGCGCATTAGAAGACGTAGTCGATGAGGGGACGGAGATTTGCGCGCGCGCGCGTTTCTGAGATATGGGAAAAGTAAGGGGAAAGCCGTATGTGCGTCACGTCGCGCGCTAGTTCTCTAGTCGACGGCGCTAATGATGATGGGGAATGACGAGAAGCCAGAGTCTAGAAACTTGGAATTCCCTCGGGTAGGTCGGAAATCAGGTGTTCGAGCGATCCCACGAGTTGTGAAAAAACGATTGGTGCCCAAGGTGCGCTGAGAGAAAGGCGAAAGTCCCTTCTGGGAATGCGATCGGATCGGCCGAGATCTCTGTAAGGTTGCGAGTATTGCGAAATGCTTGTTTTCCCAACAGCTTATCGACTGGTTACAGGCGTGTCTTGCGAAAGGCGCCACTCGTGCCTGCTGCCGCGTTTAGGTATGTATATTTAGAGCACCGAAGCTTCTTGTTGACTGCGCGGCGATTTGTGTGTGTGTTTTTTCGTACAAGGCGCCTGATTGGGATCGGCGATTATTATCCGTGGATTACCGTAACGATGCATGGAAGGGGCCCGAGCACTACTGTTTAATGGACTCGCACTTTTCGGATATTCCGCAGTAGTCGGCTGCACTTTCTTTGTCATCGGGTTCATACACTCAATTAGAAATGGGGGCCGAGAGGCTCGAGAGTGCAACTGAATGTCTGACCGGAGATCACGAGCAGATCACGAGGTGTAATTTGTGATAATAAGGCGAATCCCCTCCCTCGCATTATATCCACCCCCGCACCCACATTTGGAACTGGTAGTTAGCGATGTCTGAATATGTCGAGCTATTTCACTATCTGGTGTGTGTGTAGGCGACTTGATTGGCTTCATAAGTCCCTCGCTCGGGCGGAAAGGGAAGCTACGAATATGAAAGTGCTGTCTCGGTGGTCTGTCTGATCTCTGGAGTAATATCCAAGAGATGTGGCAGCTGTAGTCGATCCCGGTGGCAATTTCGGGCAGACTTGCACTTTGCGACGCGAGATGCCAGTTTTGTCGCTTCTCGGAAGGAAGGGGCATCACGGGACTTGCCCTCACTCATTTATGGGGAGGGCTCCCGCCGTTGGTCTAAAAGTGCAGCCGCACTTTGCGGTCGTTGGTGCTGCTGAGCAGCAGCCAAACCGCATTTCCGAGAATAGAGCCCAAAGTGCGGCGCCGGATTCCGGCGGGCTCTCGGGAATCTGCAGAAGAAGGAGAAGGAGAGGGAAAAGTTGTCCCCGAAGGTCTACGGCCCCCGGGGGGTAAGCAAGAGAGGAAGCAGTCCCGTAGACGAACGGGCGCTGTCCGTAGAGGACGATGAAGGAGCGTTCGGGCGAAATGAGGAGAGGGGAGAGGAGAGAGGGAAACGGTTGTGCCACAAGCAGTCAACAAACTACAGAAGAGGAGAAACGACCGACGACGACGTTCGTTGTTCGATGAAAGAAGAAGGGAAGGACAGGCAACCTTTATGGTCGTAGCCCCAATAACCCCCTCATGAGGCTAAGATATTGGAAAGCGGTGCCAAGAAGCGCAATGTTGACCATTGTTGCGAAATGGCAGCAGTCCGCGAGGAGATCGGAAACCGAGCCCCCTTGTTGAGAGTCCCCTAAGAGTGGGGTGCCTGGCAGGGCGGCTGTGGCTATTGCGGGAAGCCACGAGGCCCTGGAAATAGCGCGCCTGAAATTTGACGCAGCCCCGAGGTTCCGCGAATGCATTAGAGGGGATGTGTGTGCGTAGAGCATCAGGCTTGCGAAAAAAGGAAAGGCAGGTGGAAGTGTGATGATGTTGTGCGAATTCCTCGTCAATTCAACTTTGGGGCTTCGATGACTCCGAAGTGGAAATGGGGTAGTTGAGACTACGCACAGTGATCTCTGCTCTGACATAATGATGCTATAGCGGAAGTCGCTTCTCGGAATGCCACGTGCTGATTGGATGATTGGGCATCTACGTGCGCTAATGTAGGCGATTATAGGATTATCAGAGAGATAAGAGCGAGTGCGGGCGGACGAAGAGGCATAATGACCTAGTATGTGTGCGTAAAACGTGGATGATTTCGAGGAAGAGCCCCCTCAATTTCGCCCCATGGGTCCTACGCGAAATACTACGTCAGAAGATTGAGGATGAATCTTTAGTGTAGTGTCTCGGTTGTGTGCTCCTCTCTCTGTGCCCATTCGCACTTTGAGAGGTTATGCATCGTCTAAGAACCTGACCTCCTGGACTATAGTTCCAGGGCTGCACTCCATCAGTCTCGCAAGATAGACTAGAGAGGAGACGGAAGGTCGTGCACTTGGTTGGAAGGAAGCTGCCTGCAGCAGAAGCCAGTCCGCTTGCCCTTTGGAGACCAGACAGGAAAGAGAGAACGCGGAATGAGGAGAGAGTAGAACCGTTGCCCTTACGAACTGCACTTGCTAGCGGCGAAGCAGTTAGCCAGAAGGAGTTTGTACTCTGCGGCGGCGGCAGTAGTGCCAGCCACCATAGTGCAAGCGATACAGGCTAGTACGGTTCGGCCATTGGTCTGCCTCGGTCAGGCAAGGAAGTCAGGCCCGTAATTGTTTTGGTTCCGCTTCCTCCTTCATTCATTCACTTTCTTCTTCCCTAAAACAGGGAAGAGGAACTGTCGGGCAGGGGGAGCGCGTGCACCTCTGCGTCTCTGCCCTCGTTCTCTCGCCGGCTCTGAGAAGACTGCCTGCCGTGTTCACAGAACCTCTCGGGCACTCTGGCATCTCTGGCCGCTCTCGCCTCTCGCCGCCGGCCAGAGTCTCTAGTCGCTTCTCGTTCGCGCTCTCGAGTCTCGTGAGGGGCGGAGCGAGGCGAGAGGCGGGAGGAGCGGAGGGGAGGCAGTGAAGCGAGCGGGGAGACGGCAGACGACGAGAGAATCAGCTGAGGCTGTCCTCTTCGGACAGTGCGAGCGCGTGCGACCAGGCAGGCAGGGGGCGGAGTCTGGGGCAGAAGAAGCGGATGCCCTTCGGGCAGGAAGAAGGCGGGTATATAAGAGCGGAGAGGAGGCGGGCTGAGCCCAGACCCAGTCTTCCCACTTCTCGGTCTCGGTCGTGAGCTGTCTGCCTCCTACAGGAAGTGGTATCATGTTACCCGCGCCACTTATTAGTGTGGCCATGTAACTCGTACTGCCTATATGCTTGTGTGTGACTTTCACTAGCGCCTGCCGATAGGCAGTTTGTGCCATTTGCTGTGCTTACTTGCATCTTGCATTGCCTTCGTCTCCTTCCTTCCTCTTCTCACTTTTGTTTCACATTACCCGCCTAATGCAGGGCTGCTGGTAGTCTGTTGTTGTGGCGTTGTCACTAGATTAGCCCCCTACGGGGGTTGATATACACTGCCTAATGCGCTTTGGCGAGCAACGTCATTGCTTTCAATGTTTTTCGTAGTGATGTGCTAGCAGCATGTACATATCACACGCCAGCCGTGTTTGTGTATTGTTTTGGGACGAAGGGTGTGAAGAGGTGCCAAGACGCGTCAGCCCTCTGCGCGTATTGTTTAGTGCGCTGCCGTGCTGACCCTCGCTCTCCTCCCTTCCCTCCTTTCTTCCCGTCCTCGAGGGATGGAAATAGGAGCGAGAGGGAGAAAGAGAGACACACACAGTCATTCCCGTGCCAGGACAAGCCGCACGTGGTTTGTGACCAGTGTGTGGAGAGGGAGAAGAGACGGGAAGGGAGAGAAGGGAGGGCGGGGTGAAATCAGCTGATGGGGCCAGAGTCGAGAGAGGAGAAGGCAGCCGGGCTTGGTTCATCGGAACTGGAGGTTGAGCCCCCCTCTCATGATGTGGTTTAGCCTCCAACTGATCCCCCTTTCGCGCACCACGAACTGTTGTGTGTGTCTATCTCTCACGATGTGGTTCTCTGTTCTCTCTCGCGACGATTTTGTTTGTTTGAGATGGATTGACCACGGGATCCCGCAGGCTACTAAACCGAGAAGGGGAGGGGGGATACGGATTTCGCCACACCCCCGCTCGCACCACCCTCACAAAAGACACGAGGATGATGACAATGTGGAGCATCTTGTGAAAGAGACTTTCTGAATAAGGAATGCTGATCGCGACGAGGCAGTTTGATGATACATCTCTCGTGCGTTGCCTTTGCCCCCTCTCTTCCCACCCCCACACACACGAGAGAGAGTTCTCGCATATCGTCGACGTTTTTGTATTGCTTTGCTCGCTCTTTCTCAATGGTTAGTTTTCCCTCTCGTCGCCCGCAGAACTCTCTAACGCACTCTCAACACTCTCGACTAGAGGCTGTAGCCACAGCGGGACGAGTGAGTCATGGCCCTTCCCCTCCTTTCCCTCACCATCACCTCTCACCTCCTCTCACTCATACACTTTCAATCGCTCCGTGACTGTGTGCCTGTCTTTCTGTCACTATTCGCGCGAGTTTCTGGCGCAGTCTATTAGCTCCTAGGTCGAGTAGCGCCCTCTGGCACAGCCCGATAATCCAGAGATGCGGTTTGACCACTGGCATGGTTCAGTGTGTGGGATGTGATGTGGTGTTCTATCTCGGATGACCCGGAGTTATTTATACGACTGAGGAGGAAGGGGCGGAATAGATCACGCGGCGGCAGCCGTGTTCTAGGCGAGCTGTGTTGTGTGTGTATGCACACGCATCGTCGACGGTCGGTTGTTGTCATGTTGGGCTACCGTGCAGCGTATCTCCTCCCTCCCTCTTACCCCTCTTACTCTCTCTTTCCCTCCCCTCTTCCTGACTGTCTGTCTGTATCGTTCTTCCTTCCTTCCTTCTCTGCTCTCATTTCACTTGTTACTTCCTTCCTGTCCCTCTTTCCTTCCCCATTCGAGTTACCGCGCGTGTGTTAATTTTTGTGAAATTTTGGTCGATTTTCGTCCGTGATTTTTCCTGTTCGAGATATTACTCATCGCATTTTGTTGGTTGCCCCTCGCGTTTCTCGCTGATCCCCCTTCTCTCTCGCCGCCCCTACCGCCCGATCAAAAGGGAGATGATTCACAATTCCGCCCGTCCGTTTCCCCCCTTCCTCCCGCTCCCCCCCCCCCTCTCCCCGTCTCTGAACCTTGCATCAGCGTTCATCTCGTTGCAGTGAGCCCCACTCGAACTCTCTGCCCCCAGCAGCCACCAGCACCCACAGCATCCCGGAGCCGTGTCGTCCGCGCGACCCGCCCGACGCCTGCAGCAAGTTTCCCTCTCCCCGCCCCATTCTTCCGACCCAGCCAGTCCGGTTCCCGGGCTGCACCCGCCAGTCACCACGGCACGAGAGAAGCGATCGTCGACCGGAGGAGGAGTCAGCTCGCGAGAGACGATAGAGATAGGCGCCGAACCCAGGGTGGACGGAGGCGGCATGAAGAAGAGCAACAAGTAAGCTGGTTCCGGGTTCGTGGTGCCGAGAAATCGGTGCCAGCGGGCTCCTAAGAGCGTCCTAACTAGCGTCTTTCCTCTGGACTCTTGATCGGGTAGATGGCTTCGCCATTTAAATTAATTTCCTCCCCCACTAATCCCGTTCCGCTAATGTTGATTTAATCCGCCCGCTAATTGCCTGTTACCATATCTCGAGCTGTGTAGCTCTAGAATCGCGCGCGCGAGAAGCCTAGCTAAGCCTTTGGAAATCGGCTCAGAATCCCTTGGTTGAAGAACAAAACTGAAGGGTTTCGGTCAGCTGAGAGTGGAGATTGAAGGGAGGAGAGAAGGGGGGGGAGGGGGGAGGGGAGATGAATGGCTATTATCCCCCCTCCTTTGACACACTCATAGACACTTATCACTTACTCGCTGTGCATGTGATAACAAACATAACCACGGTTTCCCGCCCTCTTGTGCCCGCATGATCGATCGATATTAGGTACTCGCGAGTAATTATTGCGTGATACTTGTTTGCCATTCTCGAGTTACTTACTTGTTAGTAATAGTTTCGAAAATGTTTCGAAATACGAACAAGCGTCCTTAGTAATTTTTCGAAGAAAGACGAGAGAGTGTGCGAAAACGAGAGAGTCTCGAGATTTGTCATCATTTTATGCTCGTTTCCTGCAGGCAACCTGCGCCGGCCAGCGCAGCAGCAGCCTCATCGTCGAACTCGAACTCGGCCAGACGAGGCCAGAAGACGCTCGGCTGGTTCCTGTCTGAGGTACGGTAGATTACCGCTTCGTGCGATCGATATCTGACTATCTGGTTACGGTATTCCTCGTTGCAGGAGCTCATAGAGAAGACGGGCAACGCCGCTACCGTAGCTGCTGCCGCATCGCCTTCACCGCCCGCGCAGCACAGAGCCATGGCCGGAGGAGCCGCCGTGAGCGCCGAGGAGAAGAAGAGACGGTAAGCGGGATTACGGTAGGGGCTCGGTAGCTGATCGATAGCTGACTTTTCAAGGGGTTTACGGTAGTCAAAGATTACGGTAATCGCATTTTGCAGCAGAGGCGGCCGCGGGCACCGCCAGCGCAAGCTCACGGAGAGCCTCTCCACCGCGTCCGAGGCCAGCCTCCCGATGCTCGAGGGAGACGCCGAGCTCAAGCAGGTACGGTAGTCCGATCGATAACTGATTAGATACGGTAGGGTTACGGTAGTCGATACTGCAGCGGTGATGTCAAGAGTATCACATTATTAGCGAGTTTGGCTTTCGATTTCCGTTCGATTCGGCCCTTCGATTAGGCTAATTGTAAGAGAGGAGTAAGTAAGCAACGAAGAAGAAACATCACTCACTCATTACTAGAGGGGTCGAGTGCGCGGCGAAAACCGGTAATTGAACAAGTTGAAAGAAGCAGTGGAGTAGCAAAGTGACCATAGGGGAGTGGCACGGAGTTGCAACTTTGAGCTGTGTATTGAAACGGGTTTGAGGGTACGGTAGCGTTATCGATGACAATTTTCCATTCAGGACCCGACGCTGCCCGCCTCCGACTTCTACGTGTACGACGTCGCCTCCGACGGCTACTACTACGAGCAGAACGGAGCCAAGGTACGGTAGGATTGATCGCAAACTGAGTGATTACAGTAGCCAGAGAGTACTGTAGTCTTATCGATCGATTTTGCAGGGCTGGCGCAGGCGCCTGCCGCAGGGCGTGCAGCCGAAGAAGCCGGCCGCAGTCACGCCGACTCCCGCACAGACCGAGGTACGGTAGCTTTATCGATTGGGGTTACGGTAAAGCTGTGTGATTACGAAATAACTGTTTACTGTGAGGTTGTGCAAGAAGGTGTGTTTACTAGCATATGGGGCGAGGCGCGTTAGCTTAGTAAGTGTCTGCAGTATGATAAGAGGCGAGGGGTGATGTCAGCACACCGGAAGAAGGAAGAAAAAAGGGTTTCTGAAGGTGATTCAGAGAAGGAATGTGCGCTGTTTCGAAAACCAACAGCCACGTTGAGCGCACGTGATTGCACAGGTTAAAGGCTGTCATTTTGTCACACTCGCTCCAGTTCTTCCGCCTTACTTTGATCTTGAGAAACGGCCTGATCCTCTCACTTTCCCTTGCTATCTCGTTTATCTGACCTACGAGGGAGCAATTCGAAATGATCGTTCTAGGTGATTGACTCTTGACCGGGGAGTTTGACGGGCCGGCAAGTAGTAAGTCACGTGAAGTAGTCCGCAAGTTGATCCCGGACGCGAAAGAGTGTGGAATGGGTTAGATAGAGATGGAGTAAGAGGAGCACTCTGAGGACTACTTCGCGAGGCGAGGAGGGGATGGGGGGCGAGAGAGGCGCGAGTGGCTCGCGATCAGCAGACAACGAGAGAAGTCGCGTGAAGAGAGAGAGGGAGAGTCGCGACTCGCGATTGAGAGGGGGATGACGGGGCTTCACTGGCCCTGCTGCTGACCAAACGTTTATTTACCGCGTGCGGCGGCGAAATTGACCTAACTCGTGAGGAATTCTCGTGATAGAGGGGATTTGTCAGCATTTGACACAGAAGTTAGATGCGCGCGCGGGCTATTTCGCAAGAGCGCCAAGGCTCCAGAACTGAACATTTTCGCACACACAGGCTAGAGACTAGAAGTGGAGTTTGTGTTCGTGCGTCGAGAAAAGAAGGCGAAAACAGCTCAACGCGCGCGGGGATGGTGAAATATTGCATAACCTAAAAGAGGGGAAGTGATTCCGGGGATCTACAATATTTCAGAAATGAGTAATTTCGCTCGAAAAATCGATAAATTCTAGAATACAGTAACCAAATTTTCGTTGCAGGAGCTCGTTCGCCAGGCCGAGGCCGCAGCTGCAGCCGTGCAGCGCAACCAGATGAACGCACTCCAGGCGGCCATGGCGCAGCCCACCGCCTACAACAGGTACGGTAGCTTTGGGCTCTGGAATTGCAGGGGGTACGGTAGGATTACGGTAGTCCTAGAAAAGTACGGTAGATGTTTGGGCTGTATTCTGTATTCTGCGGCGATGACGTCCGTCCGTTGCTCACATGGTACACGCTAGATAGTGGGCGAAGCGGGGAGGGAGCAGGCGGAAAGGGGGTTGTTTACGGCCTCCCGTCTCTATCTAGGTTGTGTGTGTTGTTGACGCTGACGCACACACGCGCGCGCGCCGCTTGAAATGACCAGAGAACCGACGTCAACGGCATGACTAAACGACGACCTCTTCCAGATACTACGACGCGCCCTCGGACGGCTACTACTTCGAGATGGCGTCGGTGGACGGCTGGCGCAAGCGCACGGCGGCGCCGAGCGCGGGCGCGCCCGCCGCCTTCGGCCGCGTGCCCGCCGACGCGGCGCGCCGCGGCACCAGCCGCGACTACAACGGCGGCGTGCCGCTGCAGTTCCTGCCGCAGTACGCGGCGCTGCAGCAGCAGCAGACTGCTGCGGTTGCTGCGATGCAGCAGCCCAGCCAGAGCTACGGCGCGGCACTCGCGAGGTGAGCACAAATTGCTGGTGGTAGATGCTAGGTGAATTAGTGATTCGGGCGGGTGTAGTATATCAAGCCGTACTGACATTACCGATAGACGAGGACCAATAGACCAATACATCATGAACTATTAGCATTAGCGATAAACGAGTCTTTGCCACTCCAAATGATTACTATACTGAATTGAATGAATTGAATTGAATTGTATACTGATGCTTACGGTAGATCAAGTCACAGTATT
Organism: Pristionchus maxplancki; assembly: GCA_900490775.1. NCBI lineage: Eukaryota > Metazoa > Nematoda > Chromadorea > Rhabditida > Neodiplogasteridae > Pristionchus > Pristionchus maxplancki. The sequence goes on from LS543287.1 coordinate 829,086, forward strand.
GATTATTGATTATCTTTCAGAGGCGAGCTGCCGGCCAAGTGCATGATCGAGTCCTCGGCCTCCTCGTCGGTCTCGGACGACCTCTCCTATCCGTCGCTCTCGCGCCCCACCTCGCTCGACCTCACCACCATGGGCGCTTTCGGAGCAGCCGCAGTTAGCGCCGGAGCAGGTACGGTAGCTTGTTGATTGGCGGATACGGTAGCGAGGGAGTACGGTACTTATTGATTGATTGCAGGAGCCAAGGGCGCGCAGCAGCAGGAGGAGCCCGGCCTCTTCCACCAGTGGAACGCCGACAAGTTCATCGAGGTACGGTAGCTCTTGAATACGGTAGATATCGATTACTGTAGTATCGAGGATTGATTTTTTATCGATTTCAACGAATTTTCTGGGAGTAGGAAGCAATGCAATTTCGAGTTGCTATAGTATAACATTAGCTGGTGCTTCTGTGGGCAGTGATACAGCAATGTGAGGCGGTGAACATTAACCAATTATTCTGATTCCAGGAGCTGGTCGGTCAGTTCTCCTCGTCGACCGGGCTGGACTCGTTCGGCGTCGGCACCGGCGGCGATCTGAAGACGCCGGCGACGTCGATGTGGAGCCGCAGATTCTCGGCCACGACGACGAGCTCGACGTCCGGAGCGATGACCGGCGGAGAGGAGGAGGACCAGGTGGGTAGCAGTTGGCGATTGATTGGAGGGGGTTACGGTAGGAGTAGGTACGGTAGCCAGTTATCGATCGATTGATTGATGGGGCTTATGGTAGGAGGAGGAGCGAAAGGACGCCTCGGTGGAGGACGGTAGTGGACGGTAGCTCAATGGTTCTGTAAACGAGGAGTGCGGTAGTTACGGTGGAAAAGGTACTGTAAGGGGGAGGTTACGGTAGCTTATTGATGAGATTGCAGGAGGAGTACGCGCTCACCAAGGAGCTGGAGAACATCTGGAAGACGCCGACGCCTGTTCAGAACTAGAGAGCAGGGACGGTCGAAGATGGCGTCATCAGACGACGACCCCCCACCCATCACCCCCGTAGTAGGATAGGTCACCCCCCGCCCCCCGTTACCGAACCATTCCCTAACCTCGCAGTATGCTTAATCCCCGTAACAGTAGACACACACACACACAATGTTATTGACACACACTCATAATATCGCTTAATTTTCGCTTCCCATCATTATTATCATCTCATCTAGTAGTTAACTTACAGTAGGCTTCGTCAGTTAGACAACAACACATTCACTTGCATCCCCCTCCTATTCCCCGCCCCCTTCCCATCCAATTCGGTATTAGCCCTGTATTGATGTGCGCGCCCCGCTCTCCGTAACCCGGTAACCGCTGCCCCCATCGATTCTGCGAATTCCCAATTTCACTTCTTTCTCCCGGCCCCGGCCCCCTGTAACGATTCAACCCGCCTCCCTAGTTGTATCGATTCTGAATCGATCGATGCCTGCCGTAGTGTTGCTCTCGCATTGTCGACGTTTCCCAATTCTCACGCACCCCACACCACACCACACCACCCCACCACCGAGTAGACGAATAATTTGTTGACCAGCCCATCTCTTTGCTGTAGGCACTGACTAAGGATAGGAAGTTTCCCCTCATCTAGACGACTAATGACTACCGTAACTACCGTACACGAGATGGCATATCTCTCTCCTCCTTCTCTTACTACCGTAATCCTCTAACTCTACCGTAGTTTCGTTTCGTTTCTTCGCCTTTGTGTAGCCCATAGCGGGTATTCCGAAGCTCCACATCCGAAACCAACCCTCAAACATTCATCAACCCCCCAAACTCATTGGCTGTTCAATCGTTGATTTTCGTTTGACCCCCTTTCCCCCCTCTGTAAGCTCCGGCCCCCCGTTATTCTTGTGTATTTTAAGTGTGTTTATTTTCTCGCTCGTCCCTTATTATTGCTGCTGTGTATCTGTATTTTCGTCTGCCCCCCGCACACCCCAGTAATTGTCACCCCGTTTGAGACACACCCTGCACCACCACACCACACCGTACACCGACCTGCGACACTACTGTAGACACTCACACACAACAATGAAGCCCTTCCCATTGCTACAATACCGTAGTCGAGATAGCCGTAGGCGAATACTGTAATATGAGTAGTCGATCGATATTGCATTCGTTGCCCCCAACCCGCCAATCGATAGCTAGTATCGATTGTGTCCTGTATTGATTTGACGACTCCCGCAGACAATGTTGTACAGAAGTTTAATTGGTTACTGTAGGCACACTTCTTTTCCTCGCTCGAAAATCGATTTTCCCTCCGCTTTTCCTGTTCCCCCACCCCCCTATCAGTATCGAAGCGCCATACTTCGATCTGCCTACCGTAGTAGTTTATCGATCCGATAGTTCGATGCTCCGCTCCGCTCACCGTTGGTGTAAATATATACCTGGACCCCAAATCCTTGCGCGCCCAACTGTCTGTTGTATACTGTATTAGGTGAGTGCGCGCTGCTCGATTATCGATCGATCGGTCGTTCCCATGTAGGTAGATCACTGTGGCCTTCGTCTGTCTGTTCCATGTTTCCCCCACCTCGATTTATCGTGCAGAAAGAAGATAAAAATCATGTTGAAAACTGTCCTGGAAGCAAACAAAAACAATAATACAACAACAAAAACAAGTGTATTTATCGATTGAGAATATCACAGATTGAGCACATTGATGACATCGGGTGGGAGCTAAATAGTTGATGAATCCTAATAACATCACGTGTGAATTACGACGCAAAACGAGATAGTCAAGTAGTTACTGAATAAGTTATGCAGTAGAGATGCAATAACGAGCTAGCTGAAAGATCGGTAGAAAAGTGGGGTTATAATAAATTGCGATAATTATAATACTACTATGTTACTTCTATTATGCTTCTGAGTGATAACAAAGAGTGATGCAGTATTCTACCGTAACCTAAGATGTAATCAATAATTGACATAATTTGATGTCTACCATAACCAACACTGAAAAGAAGTAGAGGTAATCGATAACTGATTTCTACCGTAACCTAGACACCAGAGTACAGGGAGAAGAAGTAGACGTACAGTAACGCTACGGGGTACAGTAGCAGGATCTTCTTGCTCTCTAGCTCGTCGACGCAGAGGAGGGAACCCGCAGAGTAGACGGACCATCCGATCCCGACGAGACCCCAGATCGAGGAGATGAGAGGGATACTGTAAGGGTATTGATTGGATGTTGTAGAAGCCAAAAGTACCTGAAATCAATGGAATAGCATGGCACGATCTTTACTGCACCTTGTGAAACAATAAAATTCCGTGCGACTTTCAGAATCCGTTTTAACAATTTCAAAAAAATAAAGTGATCTACAACTAATTACTCAAGCAAAATGCAACTGTGTCAGGAACCTCCAATTCCCCTGCTTCTCTAGTTCGTGACATTCTCGACATTTTCCCCTCTACAGATCATAGACCGCTGCCCTTCTACCGGTCTTCGTTCGTCTAACGCGCGTTCAGCCGTACTTGAGGCCCCTACTTCTCCTTCTGCAGTTGTTTTCGGGCCGCGACAGCCGCCCTTTTAGTGCTGCCTGCTAGGGGGATAGAGGGGGGGGGGGGATTTCTAGAGAAACGAAAGAAGTAGACGCGGAAAAGTGCTCATGCAGTGCCCAGTAAACAAAGAGTGCGCAGCCGAGTGGGAATCGGGGGAATGTTGAAGAAGTTAGGGGAGGAATAAGCGGTGGGGATCCGAAAGGGATTTTTTTATAAACCAATAAGTGGATTGTGTATTCAGATAGTACTTTCTTTTCAAATTCATATTTTTGTTTTCGCGTCCTTTAGACATTAGGAAATCGACGCGCTCGGCTTGGTGGCTTAACATTATCCTTACCTATACACTTATTTTATGTTTAAATTTTTTAACGCTAACAACCCCGCTCAGTTCATATTTTTTGAAAAAAATCTTGGTTGGAGATGACTGCAAGGTCGCGATGGATCGAGCTGATGAGGGAAATCGTACAGCGCAACCTTCTCAACGACTACTCGGAGGAAAAGGTGAGCTAAACAATTTACAAATCGTGCGCTGTAGCCGAGGAAGAAAATTGTGCAGGATCTGCAGTACTACGAGGCCATCTACGATATGTTTCACACTGATCCAAAAGAGAACATTATCACTGCCGACAATATGACCGATGAAGAAAAAACGGTTTGATATAATTCTACATATACTTAAACAACAATCGAAAAACTCCAGATCATAATGGGGTACTTTCTAATCGCCACAATCGATGCGCTCAGAGGCCCCATGGCTCCTTTCGCACCCCACCGACATAGGTACATCATTGACAGTTACAAAGGCAAAGCGAAATTGGCACTTTTAACATCAAGATAAAAAGATATCAGACTTTAAAACATGGTTGGATAGAATTATTTTCAGAAAAGTGCTCTCTGGAATGGCTTATCTCAGACTCGATCTGGAGCCGAGGATAGATGAAATAGTGGAGACAAGTATGGAAGTAATGATAGTCGTTTTGAACAAGTATTTCATTTCTTATTTTTTTCAGTTTCGCAAAACTTTTTTCATATTTCATTCTTCTGTCGAGCAGGAACTGCGAATAAATATTTATGAGCAACTTGAAGTCTTGAATAGGTCATTCGACGAGGTACGATTTTTTGATACTTTGTTATAACAATTGCTACATTAATATCCTTGGATATCCAATGTTGTACTCCCACCAACGCGCAACACCTTTCGAAGTTATATTTTCTTCAGGAACAACCTGGGCCCGTCGAGCATCCATGGTGGAACAACGACAGTTGGACAAAAAATGATTTCTATTGTATCCTCGAGGAAGAATACATGCTCACAGATTGAGACTTTTCCATAAAGTTAAGCTCTATGGTGATAAAAATATAAACATGCTCCCGGCTCCAGCGAACTCTGACGACCCAAGCCAATCCCAGCAGCAACCCCGGCCACCAATTGACACCAAACTAGGCTATTTCCAAAATATCAAAATGTAGTTGCACACCATTTTTTTCATTGAACGACTCAATACATCTAGGTTGAGATTTGAAAGAACAAAGATCAAAGACCAAAGACCACTCACGCGTTCATAATCGGGTAGAGCAGGCCGACGACCACCAGTGGAATGAGGCAGTAGCCAACGATGCCCAGCACTTGCGAGTAGCCGACCTGCGAGATTTGCGATTCAGCGGACGAGAAAACCTTTGTTCTCAATCTCAACCGAAGTAGCTACTCAAAGGAAGGAGACAGGAACGCTCAAGTTCCTTTTATGCCCGACTTGCAATATTAGCGTTTCAGACCGAGCTCATAAGATTGAAGATAGCGTTGAGGAGAATATGAGTGTTTCATTACGATAAATTTGCGCGATCTACACCATTAGGCCACTGTAGGATACTGTAAGCAATTACTAATCAATCAATAAATCTTCTCTCACGTCTCCGCCGAGTGCGCGCGCGAGGAAGAAGACGAAGAATGAGCCGCAGAACCACATGGTGAGAATCCACGAGACCACCTGGAACGAGGAATTAGCGGAATGAATAATTCAGTTTAATTTTAAAATCAAAAGAATTCGAACAGTATCACTAGTCATTGAATTGAAGGATCTAATGCTCTAGGTGCAACCATAATATTCCATGAGAGCCCGCTTCATCAACAAAATCGACTCACTAGATGTATATTAGTATGCACTCAAAAAAGGGAAATAATTGCTAGCAACTAATCGATGTGCATAATACTAGTTTGGTGAAACTACAAATGAGCATGCGAAAATTGTAAAACTACTTTTTTAGTGTTAATTTCTAACCAACACTCTATTTTTTATTTTCATAAAATCGACTCACACTCATCTGTCCATAGATGGACAGAAGGGCGTAGGCGAGCACGACGATCAACGGTCCCCAGAAGTCGGGCGACTCGCGTACGATCGATAGCTTAATTATTATTGCTATTATTTAAAATGGAAAAATAGCAATTCATAACTTACGAAAAGCTAGTTCAGAAACAGCAGAGAAGAGAAACGGTAACATCAAAAATGAATAGTTACCTTGAGGCGGAAGTAGGGCAGAGGAAGAAGCACGCAGCGGACCTGTAGATGATCAAGATTTATATTTGAAAGACATGCTAACTCAAGAATGGGCAAAAAAGAATGGGCAAACAGAATGTGAAAATAAGATTCGGGTTTCGCAAAGATGAGTTAAAGGTTCGATGGCGATAGAGGTTAAAAAAATAGATAACCTCATTGACAATTTTTCAGAAAAGCAAGGTGAAAAGAATAAAATCGGACAACCAACCTTGTAGTAGATGTCCTTGAGGTCAATGTCGAGCTCCTCCAGGAGCGGCAGTTGCTCATCGTCACCGTCTTGAACCTGGGCAAAATGGAAATTAAATATATTAAATTAAATTAAATTTTATTAAATACCAGGGCTCTGGAATGTTGAACTACATCCATCGGCGTCTCACATCACAATTAATTCCGATTACAATTTGTTTGCCTAATTTAATTAGCCCAAATCCCGATTAATCGCACACTACACTATGTAATTCAAGCCAGATCCCGATGGTAACCTTGGACACAGTTCGGCGACAAGGATGAGGGTCGAGGAATAGAAAGCAAAAGAAAGCAAGCTCACCTCGAGCAACCAGCCGAAGCCCTTGCTCTCGAGGAAGCGGCCGGCCGCGGTGTCGGCTCTGTTCGAGTAGCCTGCGGTATGCTGCATGTTGCCCGACAGGCCACCATCGTAACCTGAAGGAATTTCTCATAAATCGGAAAGATGTGAACGAAAATGAGCTACAAACGAGTTTCTTCCACGTTGATCAACGCACACAGCTTGTTTGAACAAGATTATCAGGCTAATCGACTATTGCATATATTAATTATTCATTAAACCAACTGGGTGCGGCATAGTCGGTCGGCTGCGAGTAGCCGCCAGAGTCGTAGAACCGGAAGTTCTCGACGGAAACGTCGCTGAAGTCAATGGCGGTCTGGGCGCTTTGTGCGCCACCCGGCGCCATCGAATGCGGTTCCATACCTGACCATGATCAGGATGAATGAGAAAAATAAACAAAAATTATACAGGAACGCGGAGAAAATCGATAAAATGTGCGAAATCGTAGTCCTTGAAAGTCTTTCGTGGAATCACACTGGTCCGGAAAAGCGAATTGTTTGGTCCGAATTTTTCGGTGTTGGCTATTTCACGACTCCAATATTTGATATTTGTTGAATTTATTAAATATTGTTTTTATTATCACTCATATTGCAATTCATGTTCAACAATGAGCAGAAGGAATTCAAAGTATCGGTGGAAATAAGCTGTTCGTGGTGAAGAATCGGCATTATTAATTTCCAGACTTGCGGTGTTTAGCGATGAAATTTCAGCCACGTCAACGCGCTTTCACTTTACAGCGCGTTTTATTGTTGTTTATCGACTTTTTTATCGCAATTATCGATCAATTTTCGTCTTGCAGATGGTCCACCTCTCGTCCACCCTCTTGTTACTGGCGGTAGTGGGTGCCGCATCCGCCCTTCGGTTCAATGTACCCGCCAACCAGAAGCGATGCCTCAAGGAGGAGATCCACAAGAATCTGGTCGTCACCGGCGAGTACGAGATCACCGAGGGTATCGGATACACCTCCTCCCTTCATGTGAGTCCTTACTAACCTATTTTCGTTGCCGATACCAAGAGCAATCATTGTTGTATCCATTTGACGTCATTTTCTATTAATTGAACATATTTTACTTTAAATTGATTGATTATTCCGATTTGTAGGTCACGGACACGCGCGGACACACGCTGTACAAGCGTGAGCAGTTCGCCGACCTCAAGGGCAAGTTCGCCTTCACCGCCGACGAGTACGACATCTTCGAGATCTGCCTCACGAACCACGCGCCCGCTGGTACGTTTATTTTTTCTATTTTTGCTTGTTGGCTCTCCTGCCATTTATTACACGTACGCAACAAATTTATGACAATTAGCTCGTATGTTCAATTTTTTCTAACCAAAACCATCATATTTATTTTATTATTGTCCCGTTGAATGAAAAATAGTGAAAAACTATCAAATCAATGAGCGCTTAAAGATTTGGCCTTGTTTAAATTTTGAGGCCAGCGGTAATTCAATTTTTGCAGGCCAGAACACACAGCGCGAGTTCTCGCTCGTGATGAAGCACGGCGTGGAGGCGAAGAATTACGACGAACTCGCCAAGGCCGAGCACCTTAAGCCCCTCGAGGTTGGTTGTTTCATTTTAATTATTAATTTGGATTATCAATCCTTTGATTGACGTGCAACTTCTGCTCTTTTAATCAAAGTATTGACGATTTTTTTGAGTAAATATTGAACCATATTTTTACTAAATCAAGAACACTTCGACGTTGACCTCTGATAGGAAGACCTTAAAACTACCTCTGTCTGGTTATTTTTTTTTTAAAACTGATTCTGTCTATGATTCGAAATGCTACAGCTTGATGTCGTCTAATTTATTTATAATAAATTTTAATTAATCAAATAAATCCAGGTCGAGCTGCGTCGTCTGGAGGATCTGTCGGACGCGATCGTCAAGGACTTCGCCTTCATGAGGCAGCGAGAGGAGGAGATGAGAAACACCAATGGTTTGCGATTGTATTATTGTCTCGTTGAATGGAAAGTAGTGAAAAACTATTAAATTAGTAACAGCCTAAGACTTAGTCTTGTTTCAATTTCCACAAGGTTGATCTCGTTTTCATTTATTTTCTATAAGCGGTAGCTGTTAAATCTCACTGATTCATTCAGGATAGTTTATCGAACTTTAATGTTTTTTTGTAGCTAATTGCGCTTTGCCCAGTCAGAAAGCAGTTTCAATAATCCCCAAAATCATTACAACTTCAAGTTCTTTTGATTCCAGTCACCCATATATTTTTAAGTCTATTTAACTTCTTCTGCGTTTATAAATTAGCCAATGCAATCTTTCATGTAATGTATTTGCAGAGTCGACGAACTCGCGCGTGCTCTACCTCTCCGTCTTCTCGATGCTCTGCCTGCTCGGTTTGGCTGCCTGGCAGGTGGGAAGGGTTTTATTATTATTAATTAATTTTTAAAAAGATTAAAAGCGAGATGACAGTAATAGAATACAGCTATTGTGAAACCCGGGCGAATTTTTGAAGATGTTCTATTTTTTTATTCAAGAAGTCACACCCGGAAGGTTCGAGTGGCACTGGGGGTCTCCTTTGTCATTGCATTTTCATTATATCACCGTAATCTTGCTACAAAATGAAAATTTTCTAACGGCCTGGAGTTTTAGGTTACTGCTATTTAAAGAAGTCTGTGTTAGCATGGTATTTTTCAATGATTTGGACGTCAACAAAAATATATTTCATGCCAATATTCATTGCAGGTGCTCTTCCTCCGCAGCTACTTCAAGGCCAAGAAGCTCATCGACTAAACGGGCAAGTTTATGACCTACCGCAATCTCCCGATTACGGTAACTCTTAGCTCCAATCCCACCGTGAGCCCCTCCCTTACCACTGCCCTCCAGCTTTGCCTTATCTCTTGTGTTTCACTTGGCAAGCTCATTATGAAGATTAGCTTCCACCCCGTTCTAAATATTTCCTTCCTTTCTACTTGTTATGATAACTGCTAAATTATTTTCTCGCTTCATCTCTCGGGGTACTGTATTTAGTGTGAATTGTTCCTCAATGTAGGGTCGCTCCCTAGTCTATCTGTTTTATCAACTACCACCCCTTCCATCTCCCAAATTTTGATCGCAACAAAATTAATTGTGCATATAGATTTAGAACTTCCTGTTTTCGCACAGATGATATATCTATAGGGGTATGTTCGTTGAATTATTTGTTTCCCTACGAATGTCTGGCCAACAGTTTTGTATTGTAACTTATTCACGTCTATTTTTGTCATTATGCGGTATAAAATCGTGAAATGATGCATGTGTTCAGGCGGTACATCCGAGGTTGCAATCACTCCTCTGCGATACTGAATCGCATGGGTTTGAGTGAGAGAGTGCCATCGATTGATGAATAATCAGAGTGAATACCCTCCCTGATAACGACTGATAACAATCTGCCCTCAACAGTGTGCCAAGCATGCGTTTCTGTATTTTGAATTTGTAATATTTATTCGGATTTTCGGAATTATTTTTATTTTTAGATGTTATCAGTCGTCCAGTAGGAAATTAATACTATGACGACCCTTAGTCCCCTGGATTGTGCAACATGTTTGAAGGTGAGGGTGAGAGAAAACTAGGCACGAATTGTCTGTTCTCGAGTTTTGGACACATTGGCAGGTTTTTGTCATAGTTTTCCTCGATTACGGTAACGAATTATCGATTGTCAGGAATTGCAAGAGCCGATCTACCTGGACTGCTCCCATCTCTTCTGCAAGGACTGCATCTCGGGTGAGTGATAAATATTTATTGGGAATACTGTTGGCGATTTAATCGCTAGAAACGATAATGCCTGGCCAATATTTAGTTAGTGAAACAGGAAAATAGTAAGGTGTGCATGACAAAGTGTAGTGGCAAATGTATCGCAGCAACCGTAACCATTATCGATTTTCAGGTAGATCAGACTGTCCCACCTGCGCCCGTCCGATCCCGGCCGACTTCTGCTTCGATGTCGACCCTCTTACGTCCTTCCTCATCGACACATCGCACGAGGCCGCGGAGACGTGCGCCAATTGCGAGCGGGTAAGGAGCAATACGAATGTTTGGGGGGTCTCCACTTACAAAATAAATTACTACTATTTAATAATAGGGAGTACCACATTGATAAAATGGCTTAAATTATTGTACTACCCCTACCATCCTATCATGATGATACCCCCTCTTTCCATATTATTGCTTGAAACTTGCATGAAGTTGGAGACCCCCCAAACAGCACAAGCGCCCGAATCGTATACGATAGATCTGGATTCGGTAGAAATAGGACTACGGTAGATCAATCTATTAATATGATTTTTTCTATTGTACGACTCTTTGGTGGAGGTGAACTATAAAACCCTACCCAATCTGCTCTAGTATCCTCGCTGCAACGCAAACTGCGCTGGTGCACTAAAAAAATCCCCGTAAAAGATCCAGCAATTCGTGCACTGCTCGATAGAGGAATAGGGGAAATGATTGTTCAATCGATACCTGATTTTTCTCGATCTCCACTCTCTTCAGATCTCGCAGCCGATGTTCTTCTGCGAGACGTGCCAGCAGTCGCTGTGTTCAGGGTGCAAGGCCGACACGCACGAGGTGAGTAATTTATTTTTAAATAATATTGTGTAAAAAATACACTGTTATTCTTTGCGCTTCGAGTATTGGTTTTGAACAATGTGATTCTGCAAGACTAATCATCTGAGCGGGTTTTGGGAGACAATTATTTGAAATACGCTGATCAATCCTTGCTTCACGCGTTGCTCTTATCGTCATGGTCCCGATCAAGATTATTGATTTGTCGGTAGGCAATTGTAAATTACAAAACAAACATGTTTGTAAGAAAAATATTATAGCTAAATCAACAGCAGGTTTATTTGTGCTGCGATATGCGCATAGTAGGGATGTCAATTCAATACCCAATACCAATGGAAAAGGCCAATTAATTGGGTAATTTGTTTTGTATTGACCCCATTAATTGACGTTTATTCCCCATTTTTCGATGGATATAGCGGCCGCAAAGTCAATTAATTGGGTATTGGAATTGATCTGGCAACCCTAGCGCATAGGAATCGGTTCTTCGCTATCATGGTGATTTGGCATTGCCTTGGTTTCAATACAACTTCACTAATGGTCTCGGATCCCCAATGATTTCTGGTTTCAAGCGATCCTTATCATCCGACGGTCACCGAATGGAGTGATTGACGCTACCTATCGCTTGGAAATAAAATATACTCCATTCTCATTCACTAATTTGAAGGCCCGCATGTTCGCCCTTTACTCGAGTATTCTTTGGTATTTGCGAGCTACACGTACCTTGCGACTTAGGGTATCATCCATTTCTTATGAATTGAAGCCCCCTGGAGATTACAATTTTATAGCTTTTATTAACTTTAAGATAAATGTATGAGGGAATTGCAGGCCCGGATGTTCGCCCGTCACCGCATGGTGCCGCTGGAGGAGCGCGCGAGGGTGAGAGGATCGACAACGTGCACGCTGCATCCGGCACAGCCATACGTGAGTTGGTACCTTTTATTGCGACTCATAGATGGGCAGGGATTGCTGGAGGGATATTGATATCGGGTGGGTATGTAGCAAAATAGGTCTAAAAATAGCTCAAAAATACAGTTTTACTGGATATTTTTCCGAATCGGGTGGGATGGATTCGCCTAAACCGGGTAGGTATTGCTGCTGCCAACAATGATGCCCATGTATGCTGCGACTTGATGGAGGAGAGCGCTCTAGGCGCGCCGGGTTTGAGTTAGTATCGTGAGAATATAATCAGTTCCGGTAGTGCCGAATTCGGTTCAAGTCGTTCGAAAACGAAAGGGGGCGGAGCAAGCACACGCGTTGCGTTTTCGGGCTCCGCCCACTTTCGTTTTGCTGAGTTTTTGGCTTATTTTTTGCATTTATTTTTGTCTAACAACACAAAAACAAAGCCGTAATCGCACAAGCAATCGATAA
>LS543287.1:852922-880594 GCA_900490775.1 Pristionchus maxplancki
CGGCTGAGAAGTTATGAAAATCACGTTTTCAAATTTCGCGCGCATGCGACGCGCCGCGTACGCGTCGCGGCATCACAATTTTATCGATTTTGTAAACAAGGTCTTGACCACTCTCCATGATGATAGTATGGAGGTCTGTATCCGTTTCCTAGGGGCATGTCCGCCCTATGGTGATTTTTTATGGAGACGGTCTCTTAAAACGAATTTCGTTAATCAATTACGGTATCCTCGATTTTCGAGTATTTGCTGCGACTCGTCTTATTTGCGTTTTACGGTAGCAGTTGTCAATTATCGATTATCGATTCCTTCGCAGCGGCTCGCCGGTGAGCGTGCTGTCCAAGTACCAGATGATCGTGGACCTGGCGGGTGCGTTCGGCGGCCTGATGGTGCAGGTGGAGGGACCGCTGCGGGACGTGAATGGCGAGGTACGGTAGGGGACGGTGGAGGGAGCATCGAGGACTGGGTTTTTCTAGTCTAGCGTATGAAATGGATGTCGAATCAGTATTTCCAGTTCGAATCTTTTCATAGAATCTTGTTGAGACGCCAGTTCTCCTGGGACTCCATTGTGACATTTGATTCTGCGTTTGGCATAGAGGACCTCCCTGTAATCATACTTTATACTTTATTCACCAACGCGTTAATACGTGTGAATGGCAGGAAGTGGGACAATGGGTTAGGACTCTGGCGAGTTTTTGGGGGGTTTTTTATTAATTAATTAATTAATTCTAAATTAATTAATTCTAAATTAATTAATTAATTCCAGGTGGCGCGACTGACGCGTGCGGTGCAGGAGCGGCAGCGCGACATCACGATGCGGAAGCTGCTGCTGCGGAAGGAGGAGATCGAGGGAACGGTGATGAGGTGCGTGATAGGAGCGCCGGGTTAGGAATTGAGGGGACTGATACGAACTCCCTGGCACCCCATAGACTGAAATCAAAAACGCAGTGTTTTTTTAGGTGGGGATAGAGTACAAGATTAGTTGCTCGGCTCGTGCTGTTTCTTATGATCTCAGTGCAACTCGAAATCACGAGATCGAGGAAGTTGTGCATTTGGACGCTGAAAAGGCCTTTGGCCCGAAAATTCTGTGACGGAAACACTTTGAAACCCAGCGTAGTTCGTGTTGCAACGAGGAGACAAGAGCAAGCTGTGCTCGCTGAATCTAATGTGGTACTTGGATAATTAAAACAACAAATAAATAATATAAATGATAAACAAATAACAATGAGAATAAAAAAAACAATGATATTTTTCCAGTCTCGAGTCAGTCCGCGATCGCGTGCGCGCGTTGATCGACCGGCAGAAGGCACTGCGGCCCGAGGCGCAGGCCATGTGGGAGGAGGTACGGTAGCATGTCAGGGGAATGGGTACTGTAGTTTGGGGGGAGGGGTACGGTAACTTGTAGGAGTACGGTAGCTTCCTTTTTCTGTACTGTAGCTGCGGCCCGAGGCGCAGGCCATGTGGGAGGAGGTACGGTAGCATGTGAGGGGAAGGGGTACGGTAGTTTTCTTGAGGAGTAGTAGATAGAGTACGGTAGAAGTTTCTAGATTGGGTAAATTTTGACCTTTGAAATCCCGAGGTCTGTGTTTCATCGATTGATGATGTTCGGACGCGTCCTATGGATTGGATCGAGTGGAATTGCTCTTTTACAAAAAAATTGGCAAATGCAGGGGTTTCCAGATTTTGTGTTTCACTATTGAGTAATAGGCTCTAGCGCCTCTAATTTCCAATGATACTGTACGAGTGTGTGTCTGAAAGTGTCTGAACATACTGAATGAATAAAATAATTAGTTTAATCATTCGCAGGAGCTGGACCGCGTGACGCGGCAGCAGGCCATCTTCAGGCGGAAGGTGAGCGAGATTCTTAGATAGTCCACCGAGTGAGATGTCGCCACTCATCATCTAGGATATAGCACACAGGATAATCATATGAGACATGGTTTTTGGCTACACTTAATCCACTGAATAGTGAGCTTTTTATTGACCTGATAAGTTGATCTATCGATGTATCTCAAATGTGCTAGGATGGAAAACTGCTGCAACATAAAAATATCGGATTTGTTTTTTCTTTGGGCCACCAAACTCTCCGTTCCCAGATGGAGGACGCGGCCTCGCTCGAGAAACAGGCTTACCATAGGAATGAATACTACTGACTATTATGTGGATAATAGGCAAATTAGTCGTATAGTGCAAAGTGCCTCTAGTCTTAGTTCCTCTCAATGTTCTGACGAGTTGTGTCATGATTCTTTCATTCTTCTCAGATGGAGGACGCCGCTTCTCTCGAGGAGCAGGCCGACCGCGCCCTCACCGTATCGCGCATGCTGCTGCCGTTCGCGGAGGGAATCGAGAAGATGACCGAGATATTGGACAGGAAGTGAGTCTGAAAGGGCAGGATAAGGGAGGAGAGGCATGATCGGCTAAGCAGCACCGCTAGAGAATAGGTTAGATCGTATGCTGTTGCCGTTCGCGGAGGGAATCGAGAAGATGACCGAGATATTGGACAGGAAGTGAGCGACGCTCTTCATTTGTTTACACCTCATCGATTAGACAAAACGGGAAAGAATGGGGAATGAAGCTAATCAAAAGACCTTGATTGAGCATTATTGTGAAACCAGGCAAGATTGTGCCTCTGGGAAATGTGAAAGACAGGTAAATTGTGGATGCGATAATTGATGAAGTTGTCAATGGGAAAACTGCAAAATATGTTTCGAGAAGTGCACGATGCAAGACTAGGCTGGATTGGGCTGCAGAATGACGGGTTAAAAGAGACGTTCGATAGACTGATAATGATTCTTGAGCAAATTTTCTTGAGCAAAATCGAACACGCATCCGTTTTCTAGTAATCTCAACCGGATAGTATGGATCGATTGATGAATAGTATTACATCGAAGACGAATTCTCCTTACTCGAAATAATCGTTACTCATTTTCAGGCGCCTGCACCCGCCCGTGCCGATAGTGTCACATCTAGATATTTTTACTTAGGCTTACAGGCATTTTTCTAGCGTCTAGCTGTATTAGGCCCGCACCTTCAGCCTCCCCTTACCTATATTATCCTGCTCCATTTCTCAGGCGACTGCACCCGCCCGACCCCGCGCCGATGGAGTCAATCTGCATCCAGATCAACACGCTGTCGCCGGACAGCAGGACGAGAGTGCAGGCCATCGAGAAGGTTGGTCTTATGTTGGGCTCTTGAGGTATCCGTGAAACATAAAGCAATGTGGCTTTTGGGAAGTAGAATGCGATAGCAGAACGAGATTGAGAAAGTTTGTTACTATTGTGTCTATCAAGTGTTGATGGTTCTTGAGCTATTCGTGAAACATAATTTTAATGGGATAATGGGAGTAGGTTTCGAGTGCACACCATTGAGAGGATGTTATTGGGCTCTTGAGATATCCGTGAAACTTAAATAAATGTGGCGTTTGGTAAATAGAGACCGATAGCAGGTAGAGAGTGCAGGCCATTGAGAAGGTTCGTTATTATTGTGTTTATCAAGTGTAAATGGTTTGTAGATGATTCGTGAAACATATTTTTAATGGGATATTGGTAGTAGGATAAGAATGCATGCCATTGAGAGGTTGGTTTTTATTGGCTCTTGAGATACACGTGAAACATGAATCAATTTGGGGCTTGGGAAATAGAAAGTGATAGCAGGACGATATTGAGAAGTTTGGTTATTTTGAGTTATTGGGCTATCCGTGAAACATGAATCAATGTAGCGTTTGGAAAATAGAAAGTGATAGCAGGGCAGGGGGTGCAGGCCATTGGAAAGGTTGGTAGATTTGTTGTCGTATCCATGACTTAATCACTTGGTGAGGTGGGAGACGCTTCTTGAGCTACTCGTAAAACATAAAGCCGCCTAACTCTAAATGAGATAGTGGGAGTAGGTTTCGAGTGCACACCATTGAGAGGATGTTATTGGGCTCTTGAGGTATCCGTGAAACATGAATCAATAGGGCGTTTGGGAAATAGAAAGCGATAACTGGGCGATATTGAGAAGGTTGGTTATTTTGAGTTCTTGTGGTATCCGTGAAACATAAATAAATATGGCGGTTGGGAAATAGAGACCGATAGCACGAGTGCAGGCCAGTGAGAAGGTTGATTTGTGCTTCCTTAGAAGTTGAAATAGCTTCGACAGAGTGTGGGTATCTGTGAGTACTTTAGTTAGTCTCGAAACATGAACGAACTTGGAAAATATAATGTTTGCTTGGGGATATTGAGAGAGCAGGTTTATTTGTAACTGTACTTGTAGGGTTAATTGTGGTCGTAGATACCATAGAGTTCTTGTGCTATTTGTGAAACATGGAGCAGCACAGCTAATAATGTCAAACACGAGTTTACTCGATTGAAAAGACAGGAGTTGTTTATTGCCATCGGCAAATGCAACCACATTGTATAGAATGAATTGGTCTATCTTTTGCGGTAGCAGTGAAACATAGAATCACCGACGGAGAGATCGCCGATCTAATCTATTGCTTGCAAATTGTGTGGTACATTGAAGGAAGCATGATGAAGGGTCACATCGTGAATCAATCTCAATCAATGAACAGTAGACGCGGGTGCGGGAGATTGGGATACAGGGTTGTTTTTATTGCTCAAAATCGAAACAGTTATTGCGGTTGGTGATTCAGAACAGTATTTGAACGAAGCATGCAACACGAATGCGCATCTCGACAAACAGACGTGCAGAAGCTATTGGTTTTAATCTAAGTGTCGAGGCAAGATTGTATTAGGACGCACTGGCGGATCTATGTGATAACCGTGAAACTTGACTCCGCTGCACAAATTTGAATATAGGAATTGTTTTGCATTTTTAGTGATTCGGAAAGGCATTATTGCGCTACAGTCCTGCATGATCTTGGTTGATGGGTGGCATGCATGATTGTAGTGAGTTTTTTCAGTGAATAAATTATTAACCCGTTACAGGAGGAGCAACTGCGGCTGGCGCGCGAGGTGCGCCGGAAGGAGGAGGAAGGCGAGAGCACGAAGCAGAAGACGGTGCAGAGTCTGAAGCACACGAAGAGGGGACACAGGTGGGGGAGACATACGGGAAGTTGATGACAATTCGCACGCGTTTCTCTCGTTTCACATGCTTTCTCGCCGCTCAGAGAGACGAGAGAGCACGCGAAATGAGGAGAGGCGAGTGCCGATTTGTCATCACTAATACGGGCATTTAGGTTGAATGGTGTTATAAATGGTCGGAGTAGTGTTTTCTATCCTTTTCATAACCGGGTAGGATGGTGGGGGGGCATGAGAGAGAGAGAGCAGAAGACGGTGCAGAGTCTGAAGCACACGAAGAGGGGGCACAGGTAGGGGAGACATACATGGGCTTGAATTAAGACTGGGGGATTGATGTAGGATGGATTTATGTTGAAAATGCGTGAAGATAAGCTCAACACCAAGCTTTTATTCAAAATATAATCCGAACAGGGTATTTTTTATTCTTCGATACCGGGTAAACTAACGGCCTCTATTTGGGGGGGGGGATGAGAGAGAGAGAGAGCACGAAGCAGAAGACGGTGCAGAGTCTGAAGCACACGAAGAGGGGGCACAGGTATGAAACTAAGCTGGGAATGAAATTGACGTTTCGAAAATGCTAGATTTAGTGCAAACTACATATGAAGAAAATGCACATTGACAGTTGTGCTTCATCGTTGAGTGAAATGTATGTGGTGAATGATCCAGTTGATAAGCGACTGGATCCTCGTTAAAAAATCAAGCTGCTGTAAACAATAGTAGCTGCTACCAATGTGGATCTTCGATAGACTTCTGATAGCGCATATTTTCAAATTTTATATTAGAGAAGGCGAGCGTAGTAAAATTAAGCGACTAACTCTTCAGGAAACCCCACCACCGCCTGGTGGACGACAGGAGGGAGCGCAGTCCGGGCGGGACGGACGTCGCGCTGCTGTCGCCCTTCCATCGGCACACCAAGTGAGTCAATTCTTCGCTATGGGAGGGTACGGAAGGAAAGGGCGCGTGTTAGATGCGGTAGGTTAGATATTGAGAGGGGGAGTTAGGAGCGGACGTCGCGCTGCTGTCGCCCTTCCATCGACACACTAAGTGAGTAAGCAAGGACTTCGTGCCTCGATTCCGGTGCTAGGTCGGATGAGAACCGGAAGTAGGTTATGTCAGTCGTCAGTCAACATGTCAGTCAACTGTTATGTCAGAGACGGTTTTGCGAAATAGTTCTCATCCGACCTAGTGCCCTCGATTCCACATTGAATTTTTTTTAATGTTGAATGGTGAACGCCCGGCGCGTTGCAGCTGTGGCCTTTCAATGTAAGCCAGTCTGCGATTCGGGAATAGTGAGACGAGGGTTGGGCTGCGAAAACAAAACTATGAGGCGCTCAATGTTAGTGTCAATACTCGACGTTTTGAGGCTATCGCTGTTCATTATCCACATACCGCTTGCTCATTGTACGTTACGCGGCAAGGAGATAGAGGGAAAACAATAATAAATAATGACAATAACAAAAATATCCTCCATTTCCAGCTCGATCACGAGCGAGGACAGCGAGGTGGAGTCGGTGACGGTGGGTGTGGATCTGCTGTTCGAGTCGGATCGGGAGAGGTACGGCGGGGAAGGAACACTGTGGGATACTGTAGTGATAGGGATTAGTGTTGTCAAATCGGCACTCGTCTCTCCTCATTTTGCGTGCTCCCTCGTCTCTCTGACCGGCGGGAGATCATTCTAAACGAGAGAGGCGCGTGCCGAATTGACTTCACTAATAGGGATGCTGTAAGATACTGTATTCGATTGATTGCTAGAGGAAAGATGCTCGTTGGCAATACGGAAGTACTCTTGCTGTGACTAGATCACGAGGGCTCAAAATCCACGCGCCCATACAGGGAGAGCGGTCAGCGAGAGAGTGCTCGCGCCTCTCTCCCTCCACCTCCCTCCGCCCCCTGTCTCTAACCCGGCGTGACTAGCACGCGCTCTCTCCCCATACCGCATGCCCGTCCTACCGTATCATGGTTTCCCGCAAAAAGGCGTTTGAATTGTATATCACTGGCCGACTTTTGTCCACCCTCTGAGCCCTCGTGAAGATGTCAGCAGGTACTCTCGTGCTTCACTGATAAATGAATTAGAGTTAGTGAACACGCGAGCGATTTGAGGTGTGTTGTTCCGATTTAAAACTCAAATCTCTTGATCCCGCTGGAACAATGTTGCAGTCGATCGATATCCTCCTTTCTGAATTAGATTTTGTGATTTAGAGTGGTTAGAGTGTAAGAGAAAAAAACCAAATTGCCTACGACGGCGCATAGTCAGAATTTTAATCAATACCTACCGTACGCCAGGAGCACGCGCTGGCGGCACGAGACCACGGGTGCGGTGACGACGGAGGACGATGAGGACGCGACGAGTGCTGTGGTTACGGTGAGTGAAGGGGTACTGTAGGGAATGGGGTATTGATTGTGGGACCTGTCCATCCTCCTTGGTGTGCGACAATGGGAGATATCGTGCTTCAACTGTGAGCGAAAATGGTTGGAAGTTGGCCTGAGCAATCGTGCTGAGATAACGTTGTCGGAATATTCTTGCAATACCTTGGAATTTCATGCTGCGCTGGCATGTGAAGTTGACTAGCAGCTGATAAGAGTGATAGTTTCCAGAGTTAACGTCTCAATAGTCTTAATTTTGTACTTTGAAACTAGGATAAAAACGATCGCAACGATCGGGTTGAGGGCTCGCTGTCAGATGTACACTTGGTGAACGAAAAGTAAATTGAGCAATCGATGCGCCACAGGAAATCAGTGTTGAGTGATCGTATTCCAACTATGAGTTGTTATATTCTTGCCTGTCGAGCAGTAGACCTAGTGCTTCACAGGGACATGAAGTCCATTGGAGTCAGGGTTGAGTGATAGGAGTCGGACTTGGAATATGACAATTAAATCAAAATATAATCATTTGCAGGAAGAGCGCAGCTCGGCCGTCTTCCGCGTCAACATGCGGAAGGAGGCGCAAGTGGCGGAGAGGTACGGTAGGGAAAGATTACGGTAGCGAGATTCAGGGAATACGGAAGGGTACGGTAGATCAGGGGAAGTACGGTAGGGGGAAGAAAGGTAGAAATACGGTAGGGGTGAAATGGAGGTGTACAGTAGGTTCAAGGGAGGCATACGGTAGATTATCGATTGATTTGCAGACAGCAGAGTGCGCTCAACGTCGCTTCTCGTCGCCATACTGTGCTCTCGTCGCTCAATCGGTAGGTCAAAATTACTTGAATTACAAATTCTGAGATTGTGCTACATTAGTGGCTCCGTCACGCTTCAAATTATTCCAAACATGTGCATCACGAATACAACTGTTGGTTTGGATGTTATCGCCTATTGCTTACTCGTCCCGTCGCTCTGATCGGCGAGTGAAACGAAGATGAGAGAAAGTGTACTGCAAAACTGTATATTTATTTATTGGCCTTTCACACGGATCGTTAATTGGCTAATTCCGCAATGTTGAGCTGATGCCATAGTCGTGCGACCTGAATCCAATGGGTGAAAAAATGTGTGCAATACCTCAATCTACTCGGATTAGAAAATGCCAATTCGACCGATTCTTGTGCAACAAGTGAATCATGAATGCAGCTGACGATTGAAATGAATGATTGTCTGGGCTAATTGTGAGACAATGTTCAGAATGAGGAGATGTGCATTGCATCATTAGTTTTAATTAATTAATTAATCAATAATTAATAAGTATTTCGCAGTGCGATCGAGGACTACGGCGGCGGCGAGGGCAATCTGAAGGCGAGCGAGGTGAAGCGGAAGGAGAGGAGCAGGGCGAATACGGGTGAGTTAGATTGAGAGGAGGGAAAGGGTGCGTGCTAGGCGCGACGGGTTAGAAAGAGAGAGATGGAGAGGAGAAGTTGCTACGTTTGTTCGTGTTTCACGGCTTTCACAAATCCACCAATAATTATTGGTGTTCGATAGCATCTCGATAAGGTATCCAACAACACCTGAAGTCAATCAAAAATATAGTTGTAACAATGATCGGTTACCGTACTCAACCAATACTATCGTAATCACTATTCGATATTCGTCTCCCGATCAGGCGATCCGCTCGAGCACGACCGCCCCCTGTCCGCGCCGCTCCTGCTCCCTCCCGTGTCGATATCGATCGATGATCGACGGGCTACCGTATGCGGCGAGGATACGGTAGTCGACCACCCGGTCTCGTCGGCCTCCCTGAGCTGCCTGCTCTCGCCGCAAGGAGTGGTGCCCGCGGTGCCCTTCGTCCCGCAGGTACGGTAGGAATACGGTAATCTTTAAAATCAATACCCTGATTCAGGAGGTGTTCCAGCGCGCGAATTCGACCGCGTCTCCGGATGCGAGCCTGAAGATGGGTACGGTAGATTACGGTATTGGCATAAAATCGATAATTCGATTCAGGAGCATTCGAGATGCGGGAGAGGATGCTGGAGAGTCTGAAGGGGCGAGTGACGAGATATGAGGATGAAGAGGAGGAGAAGGGAGAGGAGACAGTGCGATTGTAGATCGATTGTACAGTAGGAGTGTACTTCGTAGTTGTACAGTAACCCGCAGCGATAAATATGGTATTTGTTGTGAAATTGAAAGTGTGAAAGGATTTAACTCAGTTTGTGATTTGTACTACTGTAGTTGCCCTGGAAATTGGAATCTTGCCAAGAAATGCCCGTATCATTCTGTTCACTGGAGTCCCGACTTGTCGAAATAGATTTGCGTAGCGTCTAGAGACGGTGACAATTTCGAAAAAAAGTGAATAACTCTCTGAACGTTTACTCTGAATTTGCTCGCCTTTTCCCACGTTGTCATTTTGCATTGAATCATGCTTATTTCGTGCTTATTTTCATCAAGTAGCTTAGATTATTAGGTGCTACTTTGCCTCCGAGATAGTCAGATGGAGGAGAAGAGAAGGGTATCATTAGCTGTCTGCCCGTTCGATACATCTCCCTTTCCTTCTCCTCTCTTCCGCATAGAAATCCTCGATTTTCCCCTTCGTTCCCTCTCCTTACTCCTCTCATTTTTCCTCTTCTCTCCTATTTTTCTCTCTCATCTTCTTCGCGAAAGGCCTTTCCTATAGCAACGTCTGCTCTCTTGTTTCGCCTCGTTATCTCGTCGGTCAGAGACGGCTGAGAGGACGTGAGATAGAGTGCGCCAGTCGACTACCTATTTGCTTCAAAGCAGCCCAATCAATTCAATTGGGCGCATGTATAGAGAAGAAGTATGTGTATGAATCACGTTCGCGATTTTCGCGAGTAATTAGCTCAACTTTCAGAGTAGCACGATGATCTTCCTCCCTCCGATCGATTGCCCGGGCCAGGGGTGGATGAGGGGCAGAAAGCTCGTCACGGTGAGGGTTTCGATGAATTCAGACCATCAGAACTGCTGTTCTGAGCAAATTTGAAGGCAATTTTGATGCAATCCTACTTCTAGTTCACGCTTAAACGTCTAATTCCTCAATAATACCAATCAGAAAGCGATTCTTGGTATTTCGATCTCAGGAAGTGTTTTACCAGGGTTTGAGATTTGAACCCTGTAGAGTTTTAAAATGATACACCTCTCGATGCTGCTAATTCCTTCAATGGGTACTCAATCGGTACTGTTCTGAGCAAGTTTAAAAAGCAATAATAATGCAATTCATCCTTCAGTTCTCGCTCAACGATTCCCTCTACTTCCTCTATCCGGACAACGACAATCTGTACTGGAGGCGCCGCTGTCCTCCTTGGGCCATGCAGAGGATGGATATCAGTGAGTAGAGCTTGAAAAAACATCGAAACCTCATGCAACAGAAACAACAGAAAATAACCTCACAACTGCCCAGTCGTTAAGTATGCAGAAAAAAGCGAACATTTTTGACTGGGTGTTTCGCAGTTTGGCCAGAACGAGAATGAGCTAGGGATGGCTTGGCAAGAAATTACTCTCTTAATTTTGTGCACTCTCTCGCATCTCTGACCGGTGAGAGAGCATTCGAAACGAAGTGACAATTTCTCGCGAAGCCATCCCTAGAATGAGCGCGAAGAGGGTAGATTGATGGTATTTACAAACATTTTTCAGACACTGGTGAGATGACGAGCATCTTTCGCGTTCTAGTCAAGGTGAGTTTGCCATTGTTGAGCAGGAAATATGGACCCAATAACCTCTGCTATGCTGCACTGCTCAATCAATAACAATTACGTATGCCGTGCATGAGCTCCGAAATTCATAAGCAATTGCGACTGATTTCGCAGCGAAGAAGGAGGGATGCGAAACGGCAACTATGCCAGAGGGTATATTCGCGCGTTCTTCATTTCGACTTTTGTTCAGGTTATCAATAGTACCAACACTGGGTTGTTAGATTAGTTACGAAAATATTCATATTTCTCCTTCTATATTATTATGCGAACTGCGTTTGTCTAGCATAATAAAAATATTCAGAAACCGCACCACCCATACGCGGACAATTTCAAGTTCTACGTTGACGGCACCGTCGTCTACCGCAACCGCGCGTACATCTGGAACGTCAAGGAGAAAATGCTGTATGAGGGCTGGCACAGTCAGTTTTTAGTTCCCCATTAGTACCACCACCTCACGACAATAACATCTAATATTATTATTAGTTTTGATTCGGGAAGAAAGAATACCTCGATGATGAAAGATGGAATCATTATACCTTTCAGAAGCCCCTGACCTCTTCGTTTGGCAACAAGTGCCCACGGAGGGTTTGAAACCTACATCTGGCACCGCTTTCGGACTGGTTCAGGGTACGTAAATTTATGTTAATCCTGGCAATGGGCCTGCAGGAGGTAAAATCAATAGAGAAGGGATTGGGATCTTCGTTCCATGAAGGTCAGAGGGTCGATGTACGTAATAAGAAGCTTTATTTCGAGCCTCAGGTTCAGGGTAGGGTAGCTTAATGAATGTAATCAGCACTATTTTGAGTAAAAAAAAGATTGATTGCAGATTCAACTTCATTCATTTGCGTTCTGGTCCGCCATCGTGAAGCGCACCTCAAATTGTGCATGCTCAATTTGGATACGATGGTGTGGGATGTCAAAGATATGACGATTAGTGAGGTATGATGTTCTCTTTTTGATTTTAACTGATCTCGAGAATCAGTGCTCTAGATATTTCCCAATCTACAAGATTCCAGGACGTGAAATTTATCGTGGAGCGCAATTGCTGCTTTAAAGGAATGCAACACACGCCATGGAGGGTGCGTATTTTTATTTTAAAACCCAGCTGTATAAATTACACAATAAAGGCGTTCATTGTCGGGCAGCAAGCGTATTTCTTCTCGCAGCAATCCTGGAACAACTATTTGGTGAGTTTCGGGGGGGGGGGGGTGCAACATTTTAGAACTGTCGTTATTTTTTATTTTTGATCCCTACAAAGTTCTAAATTGATACACCCTTGTTTTATTCTAGGCGCTTGTCTCCTGTAGAATGTGCAAGTATAACCTTCTCAGGTCCTCGACCTTTCCTCGCTCATTTGGAGTGGAGGCAATACTCCTGTCGAAACTGCGTGCATTTGCTCGTGCTCACAATCAGCTTTCGGTACAGGCGAGACTCCTCGAGTACAGGCGATCGTTTGTGAGTTTTAATTATTTATTTTCTAATATTTAAACTGAAAAAATCGAAACTTCATTATAGTCACCGACAACGAGCACCTCTTCAAGCTGGAGAGACTCAGAAACTGCCCGAAAGGCAAGATACAGGCATATCGGTTCGATCAGTCAGTTATGGAGTGGAGAAAGGTACGCGTTTCGGTTCTTTTCAATTGAAATTCGTTGACAATTCGGCAAACCTCTGTCTCATTTCAATTGTTCTCGGTCAGGCGGGCGAGAGAAAGCCGAGTTGCAATCGGTAGTGTTGCTTCGCTGACTAAGAAGGGACTTTCCAGTTCGCGCAAGTTGCCTTCGAGGATCGCGTCACAGTTCCCTATGCTGCAACCAGGGTCGGCTCGCGACTCTACTGCCTCACGACGAGGGCGCGATCAGCGTAAGCTGCATTGTCCCGAGTTTAGAGTCTCGAAAATGACTAAACAGCCAGTCTTTTAGTATGGAAATATCATCGTACTACATATTTTCATACTGCACTCTCTCATAGAAAGAGTCATTTTCGACACTCTACCCGAGCTACGCCCCAAGAATTGTCTAACGAATGGTTCTTATAGGTTCTCCGCCCACAAGACGGACCCAAACCCGGACATCGCCATAATGCCACTGGAACTGCGTGAGTTTTATCTCCAATTTCACCCAATTAATTACTAATTAATTAATTAATCATTAATTTATCCGTCCTCAGAACCCAACCTGTTCGATCTCTGTGCGGCCGCTCTCTGGACCGATCTAAGAGCTCTCAAGATTGCTCACAATGTGCTCCCTGCGATTATCAGATGAGTGTTTATTCGAAATACGGGTAATCGTCTCTTCATTTTACGCGCTCTCTCGCCTCTCTGAGAGAGTGTATGAAATAAAGAGACAATTAATCTCTACTGTTAGATTAATTTCATATTCAGCAAGGAACTCACCGCTAGACGGATGCTCACTGAGTGTGTCGATGTGGAAATAGAGAGGCGAAGGAGGGAATCTATCAGAAATGATAATATTAGGAGAGATCAGCTGCATATTTAGGAGCATTTCACTAAAGAACGGGTTGTATACACTTATTCTGATTTGCTCTGGATCGTTTTGAGTCACAGTGGTCACTCCTTTTCATTGTATCGTGTAATCTGAAGATGCTCACGGTAATTTGTCTTGTGAAGTAGGGAATAAAAATTAGTTGATCTTCATTAGAATAGACCCTTTCATGAGGCAAATTTCCTATGCATTTATGATGATGTATGTATTGATAAATTGTGTGCATTTGTTACAATTATGCTCATTTGTCGAGAACTAGGAAACAAGGAAATGAGAACGCAGCGTAAACAATGCGAAGGAAAAGAGTGAAAAGTCAGTTCGCGATTCTGCTTCGCTACCGTAGCCTGTCTGCTGACGGACATTTGGCAGTTAGCCAACCATGCCCTCTGGCCGTCTCGTGCTCTTCAGCACGTGCTCATGTTGACAAAACATTTTTTGTGATAAACACTGCAAATATTCCATGTTTTCACGTGAAATTAGCTCAAATTTTGCACGTTTCCACCTATTTTTTCATCTTTCCAGCTCGTAATTTCGAAATATCGCCATTCTCGAGACATTGATAATTGGCGGCTATCAAATAGAGTCCATTGCTCTTATTCGCAGAGACACGAAGGGTGTTTTTGCCGAAATCCTGAGATTCTCTCATTTCTTCATGCTCTCTAACCGGTCAGAAAGGCGCAATCCTTCTCGCTTCTCCCTCTCTTTTGCCTCTTTTTTCTCTCGTTCCACTCCCTTTCTCGCCTCTTGCTGCCTTGTGATAGCTTCTCTGTTGTTCCACTCTTTCCTAGCAACGTTCACGGGTTCTCAATTAGCTCTTTGCCTGTTAGAGAGTACGAGAGACTGTGTGAGTTGGAGAGATATGTTTCTGTTATTCTTCATCTTCTTGGCAGGAAATCATGTATTCCTAAGCCCTTCTTCCAATCTCTATGCTAATGAATAAGTGATGAGTCACCCTTCCGGTCATGTGCTCTGCTAGAGAAGTTTTCCAAACACTTTTCAGAGTAATATGATATTCCTCTCACTCAGGGGGCTCAAAATATGGTGCCGGATCCCGGAAACTTCCTTGTTTTTTGTAGTCCGTTCGTAGGTAAGCATGAATGAATGAATTATGTATTGCTACTTCCGCGTATGCATTTTGTCTGTTTGAGGAAGTGAGGAACGGGACTGCTCCGTTTTAGAACTGGTCGTTTTAGAACTCTACAGAGGTCAAAAATAAAATGTTGTGAAACACTTCCTGAGATCGAAAAAACAGGAGTTCTAAAACGACCAGTTCTAAAACGGAGCAGACCCGTGAGGAACTATGTAGAATCATTCAGAATGATGATCTTCCTCCCACCCTATATCGGTGTGTAGGTCCAACGACCGTTCAGTGGATCATTTATCAGTGGTAACTGCGAGAGATAGAGAAGAGAGACGGGGCTCTAGGGGGAGAAGAGATAATATCTATCGGAGACGATACACTGGGGAGGGGGACACAAAAGGTGAAATGGGCAACGAGTTCACTAGAGTACCTGTCGGGTGAAATAGGTTGAAGGTTCCTAGATACCCCGGGGTCGCCAGCCCCGTTGACGGCCTTTGATCTTAGCGCGTCTGTGACTAGGCAGTTCTAGTGCTCGAGGTGCAGGAAGGGGTGGGGGAGGGATCGTCCGTAGTCGAAGAGATGATCGAAGGAGCCATTGAACATGAAGTAGTGAAGACTAACAATTCGTATTAGGGTCCTATAGACTTGAGCACGAAAATTGAACAGAACAACGACGTAGACAATGATGTGGATCCCTTGCAGCTCGGTAGTTGAAACTGGAATGGAAAAGAGAGGATGCAGAGGCATCCTTGAAGAATCAGAGAAGGTTATCAGACCTCAGCAGATGAATAAGAACTTTCAGTAACTTATTTCGACGATCCCCAGATTGTTTGACATTAGCCGGGGGTTCATCGTCAGATGCATTCTCACTCTTATCAGATGCAGAAATCTCATCTCGAGATGATTCATGCTCATTTCTTCTCTCTTTATCAGATAACGCAGAGGGAGAAATGTGAAAAGAGTGAGATTTAGAAGAAGTGGAATCAGACGCTTCGCACTTTGATCTTCGAACTCTGTACCGAGATGAAGAACGAGAACGAGCATTTTGAACCAAAGAGGGGCAGATTAGTTTAGAGTGGAGTCTTGAATGATCACAACGAGGGCACGGACCAATGCCACATTCCTTAGCAATGTGACCTTCTCGAGAGCAGTTGAGACAACGGCCTTGTTTCATCAGGCGTTGTTTCCGGTCATCTAGACGTCTGTACACGGGACAGAAAATTGAAGAATGAGTGGAGCAGAATGAGTTGCAAAAGATGCATGTCCGGCTGTTGTAAGGGTAGTCAGAAGAATCAGGCTGTTCAGGAATAGATGGGGAAGTTTGTACACTCACATGGTTCGTTGTGAGTGTAGGGGATTCAGAAAGAGAGGGAGAATTCAATCTAGCAAGAAGTTCTTCTTGCTCCATGAGATATAGTTCAGAAAATGTAAGAAGGCGCGAGACAGACCACTTGGATCCAGATTGATCTCGAATCATAGCCTTCGCGATTTTGGTTCGCAGTTTCAGATTGAATTTATTAGTAAGCAGATGCAGTACAGACTCGTTTGTAGATTCCTCGTAATCATCAATGAGAGTGACGATCGCTTGGATTCGATCGACTGTATCTCTCAGAGATATCAGATTGTCGGTTGCTTGAGGCATTGCAGACAGTTCATTCACAAGCTGATGAACAACAAGATTCGGCTTCCCGAAACGAGATTTGATATGCTCGTAAGCCTTCAGATAATGAGATGATCGAAACTTGGCGATGGATAGTTTCGCACGGCTAGTAAGAGACTGGCGGAGTAGAATCATTTTCTCCTGATTTGGAATAGATCGATTGTGAACGGTGATGTCAAAGGCATCAATGAAATCATCCCACTTCAATGGGTCACCATCGAAAGTAGGGAGCGAAATTTTTGGGAGTTTCGCATGAACTCCGTGATCAGACTTTTGAGTTGGAGAAGACGGATAGTGAGGGTCAAGAGAGGGTTGAGGACAGACTTGCTCCGAACAGATTGGAATGTACGAAGTCAAAACAGATGATGTAGAGGGAGACATAGCGTACGACGATATGGGTCGCTGAGCGTAGGTTGACGCTGTAATTTGACTCACAGAATCAAATCGAGAAGACGAGTGGACAGTGCTGTAGGAAGATGTCACTGTGGTAGTTGTTCCAGTGAAAGCGGAAATTGTGGTCACAGACGTGGGGCATAGATTCGAAGAGAAATGGTTCAGATTGGAGCTGATGAAATCAGAACCAAAAGGCACAGAAAAAATAGGGAAAATAGGGGAAGAACGATGCAACATGATGAGACGAAGAAGTACAGAAAAAATAGGTCACACAAAAACAATCAAATATGCACGACAATCAATGAAGGACGACAATTCAATACAACAACAATTGGAGAAAGACAAACTATGGAACAAATGCGAAAGCAATCAAAATGTGGAAAGCGCTTCCACCAAATAGCAACAAAATCACGACAACGAAATTAAAATCCGGGTCCGAATCCGAGACGATGCACCATATATCGGTGTGTAGGTCCAACGACCGTTCAGTGGATCATTTATCAGTGGTAACTGCGAGAGATAGAGAAGAGAGACGGGGCTCTAGGGGGAGAAGAGATAATATCTATCGGAGACGATACACACCCGTCGAGGTGCCACCGTATCCATTCTGGAACAATCAAGCGACTAAGCTAGTCAAGGTGAGCTTGAATACCGGTGCTAGGTCGGATGCGAACCTGAAGTAGGCGAGAGACAACTGTTATGTCATCGACGGTATTGCGAAATAGTTCTCATTCAACCTAGTGCCTGAATACCATTTGGTTGGGATGTTTTATCTATTATCAATTTATTGGGACATGTAGAAGAGAGTCGGATCTTCGTTTGTATGAACTCTTATGAATAGCCCATTCATTTCGCTTTCTGTTCCATCCTATTGAAAGAGAGGAAAAAGAGGATACAGAGGGCGCCATTAATGGAGCACTCGTACTACGGAACGATTCACCGCATTCCCTTTTCTGCCATCCATCTCCATTCGTCAGGGCAAAGAGCTGACTCTCTCCATTTCGCGCGCTCTCTCGCATCTCTGACTGCTGAGAGATCGTGTAGAATGGACAGGCGAAAAATCTCCCACGGTCGGTTTATGCAAATTCAGGAAATCTGTTCACTTCTCCAGTACATGGGTAAGATGGGGACTAAGTAGGATGGAGGCAGGAACTGTTTGCCATCGGCGACTATCTATTACATGAATCAGGAGATTGATGAAGATACACCATCAAGGGAGGCGATAGAGATGCTATAGAAAGTAGATCAGATAAATCCGTAGTTTCAATCAATGGAAGGTTTTTTTCAGTTCGCGATCGGTGACTACATCTTCATCCTTCATGCGGATGCACATGATGACTGCCCCGAGTGGAGGATGCACAAGATTGATTCGAGTGAGATCTCGAAGCTGCCTGTTTCTGTTTGACTCTCCAATCAGTTTGTGGATTTAAATTGAGCAGTACCATGTAAGAGCAGAGGATGCACTCGATTAATTTCTAGACTAGTTCTTAGTGAAAAAAACCATCATTTCCAGCCACGTGCAGGATGTCGTATGTGAATCCCGTTCGATCAGAGGTGTGTGATGACTGTCACGACAAAAGCTGATGGATCACTCTCTTCATTATACGTACTCTCTCAGCCGGTCGACCGGCGAGTCAGAGCGCCGAATGAAGAGAGTGATCCATCAGCTTTTGTCTACTATGAATCCCACATTAACCTGTCGTCTCATTGGAGATACAGTCTGCGTTCTATTCACCATGTTGGTTGAAGGCTGTTCTCACTTCAGAAGGGCTACGTCACTCCCAACGCTGGCATCTTCCAGTTCTACGCGAAAGCAGTGATCAAAGATGATCGAGCATACGTACTCAATTACATGGAGGGCATGCTGTACGAGGGCACAGTTGGTGAGTTGCTTGCAATTTTTCTGTCAGAATGACGATTTTGACGAAGAGTAGAAAAAGATTAAGTCATTGCAGTAGGAGACGGCGGGTTTCTGTGGAAACAGGTGCTGACTTCCGGAGAATCGCCAGTCGTGGGAACCGCATTCGGATATAGCGATGAAGGTTTGTTTTCTTGCGTCTGTGTATCCGATTCCAGGACCAAAGTACCCTTGGTATCCATTAGATTTCAGATACTACCTTTTTCTGCGTGCTCACTCGCGACTTCGAAACCACCCTTCGTCTCAGCATGCTCAATCTGTCCACGATGGTGTGGTCGGTACAAGCAACGTCTATCCCTGAGGTAAGATCTTGCTACTGTGCCCTTTAACAGATCAGCTCAATGACAAACGAGAGAATCTTTTCAGGGTGTCAAAGACATTGTCGACAAGGAGTCCATCTTTCGCAACATGCCGTGGAAGGTACTTCTTCAATTGTCATTCTCATCATTCTCTTTTTGAATTCCACTCATATCCTTTCAGGCATTCGTCGTCGGAGAACGCGTCTACTTGTTCCCTCGCAAGAATCGATGCAAGTACTTGGTGAGAACTCCAACATCGTAACTTTTTTTAACGAAGAAGACGAACGCAGATCCTCGACTTAACAACCTATGAGTGGACGTGTGGCCAGTTCTCATGTGATCAAGAAGGCATCTCGCTGCCGGCGAAGACGATTGTTTGTGAGTTATTCAGTTATTTCAAGATAATCTAATTGTAAAGGGATTGATCGAGCAAAAGTAATGTGAAGGAGTATCAAATTGTACCATAGTTATCCTGGCGGAAAGTGATGGAGGTTACTGAATTGCAGTCACCGACTCTCTTCATCTCTTCATGCTGGCCAGGCATGGGAGCTACCCACGCAACAAGCTGCTAGTCTTCCGCTACGACCCGGCAGCCAGTGTGTGGAGGATAGTGAGTCTCACTGTTGTGATTTCGTTTTCAAAAATAACACAAATACAATACAAACAAATAAATATTCCAGCACACTCAAGTGTACTACGATTCTGCTTGCGATATACCACATGACTCACTTACTATTGGATCGAAGACCTTCTTCTTCAGGCAGTGAGTTCCATGAAATTTATCCGTTTTTGCAAAAAATCTTTTAAATTGTCTGTCTGAAAGTCTCTCAGACGATGCTGGAGCGTGATATTTGAATAGAGAATAACTTTCCTTTGCAGAGTGATTCTCAACGCGATCATGCGGCAGCGAGATGTGATGCCTCTGCAGATGGGTGAGTGTCACTTCACATGCTATTCTGGCGCCCCCGCACTTCCCCGAGGAGTTAGGCAAGCACGAAATGAATTAGGTCGGAGATGGAGGTAGATTGGGCGGGTAATAGACGATGCCCGGGATGATTTCTGCAGCTCTAGCTGCTCTTCAGCTCAGATCTATGTATGTAGATAGAGCGGTGATGGGAGATCATCATTTGGATACCTTAGTGATGATCCGTTCCTTCTTCAGAGCCCAAACTCATGGATCACGCCGCTGCTGAGTTGTACAGAGACGGGAGATGCCTTGAGATCGCTAAGAGTGTGCTACCTAAGACGATAACGTAAGCTGGATGAGATTTTCTATTAGAGACCACCCCCATCTCTCGATAATCAGAGAGGCTAGAGAGCGTGTGAAATGGAGAGAGTCAGACTAGACTCTAGTCCCGAGTTTCCAGACTGGAGCTAGTGGCATCGAACACACTGTTCGATGAGGAGGAGGAGAAGGTGCAGAGGAGCATGAGAAGGAGGGATGAACTACTGAAGAGAGGCTTCCCCGTGAGACGACGAGTGACGTTTGAAGAACAGTGAAAATCTTCATTCGTCCTCTGAGTCTGTGGAACAACTCTATGTACATAGTGGCACTAGGCCGGATGATAACCGTCGGATGAGAACCGACTGGATGAGAACCGCCAAATTTTGAAAAATCATTTTTGTGGCATTATGAACATACTGGCAAAGTTCTACAGCCCTATAAAAAATTTTTGGTTCTCATCCAGTCGGTTCTCATCCGATGGTTATCATCCGGCCTAGTGCCTACATAGTTGTACATCATCACCTATTTGTCTTGTCATGTAACTGCTTCGATCGGGTCTGAACTAACTTATTTCTCCTTTCGCATTTCGTAAATGTTTGCAGCTTGATCAGTACCATTACCTAGTGCAATTTCTTTTTGAACGTGCCAGATGTTTT
This sequence comes from Pristionchus maxplancki, assembly GCA_900490775.1. NCBI lineage: Eukaryota > Metazoa > Nematoda > Chromadorea > Rhabditida > Neodiplogasteridae > Pristionchus > Pristionchus maxplancki. Next base: position 873,742 of record LS543287.1, read on the forward strand.
GCATTTGTACATAGGCCTTCCTCAATGCGGCTCTTTCGTTCTATTTAGTACTGGCAAACTCCTGTAACTTCAATGGTAAAAATAATAATTCCCGCAATTTGTTCTCCTCCCCAAATTTAGCTTGACTACAGCTTGATCCTTGTCATAATCTCAAGTGATCTCTTCATGTACATTTCCCACCACTTTCTAACATCATTTGATTGTTATTCTACACTGGGACAAAGTCCACAATGAATTCGGTTCACAATAGTTCGAGTTTGTCTAATGTTTGACGAATCCACACACACATTCTGAGACAGATAAACGCACATCTCCGATTATTGCGTATGATTTTGATGTGACTATTATCATGATATAATCATTGCATGCACTTAGGGACAACCTCTCATGTTAGGCGCTCTGTTATTTCAGCTTGTCGATCGTTTGCGGGAGCCTTTTTTTTACCTTCTGTCTCCCAATAAAGTCACACCCTCCCCTAGTCCGACTCTTCATTTTCCCTAATCTCTTCCTCTGTCTGCCCGGCGAGGGACGACAAAGTCGCACTCCGAATGATTGCACGTGGTCTCGTCGGCCGGGGCGAAAGTCCAAGAGACTAATTCTCGCGCGCGCCTTCCAACCTCTCTCTCTCTCCCTCTCACAGTGATCTTTGCCTTCATTGTCCTTTCAGTTTTTCCTGCACACCGATTGCAATTTGGATCGTCTTGATGATACAATCCACACCTTCGTATTTTCGAAATGTGTTTTCCATTTCATCACTGTTTCCTCATTCTTGTCAGTGACGTGCGTAGTGTAGTCTGTTTCACTGCTAGGATGGCTCGCGTGCTCCTCTATTATGCAAATACGGCTGGTTCTGGGTGCATCTCTCTTCATCCCCTGCTCTCCGGTCAGAGAGGCCGATGAGATGGCGATTCTTGGTCACCACGGTTCCATTCCAGTCGTTCATGATGTTCCATGTTTGGTCATACTCTGGTCAGTCAGACTAGAGAGAGAGATAGAGAGAGAGAGAGGCGAAGATTGAATGGTTTCGTAAATGTGCCCCGGTCTCCATAGTTCCTCATTCGTTTATGATGTTTCATACTATGATCTCGCGAAAGCAAGCTAGAGCCATATAGCGATTGTATCCCTTGATTCCTTCAACTCAAGCAGATGAAGTAATCGAGAGCTTTCCGGTGCTTTCAGTTATCAAGGCTCGCCCAAAGACACTCATGTAATTCCATGATATAGTTCGTCATGTCAAACTAGAGTCACAACCACAGACGGACCCCTAATTACACACACGAGAAAAGTAGTCAAAGGGCTTTCGGGTGCTCTCAGTCACCATGCTCCCCGTTCGTTCATGATGTTTGACCACGAACGCAATAACCGAGAGAGAGACTGAGTCACGTAGGCGCGTCTATTTACTCTGACTTGAGATTAGATGAGATTCGATCTTGCGGCTTCCCGGGAAGCACCTGCGAGTCTCGATTGGGAATGAAGCGATCGAGTGCCAAATTCTGAGATTGGTCTGGTTGCTCCAGTACAGTGTTCTAGCCGGGGAACCGGAGAAGCGAGAGTCTTGAGAGAGATCTGCGACTCGAGAGGTTGGTCGCGGTGAACTCTAACACACTTGCAGTTGCGGCGGGAGGGAAGGGAACGAATGGAGCAACAGAGATAGGGGAGAGTGCAGAACGAAAGAGATACTCTGTGACCACGGGAAGCAGGAGACGTGATGTTTTTGACAACAAGTATCCAGATGAAGACGCATTTAGCAACATCTCATTAGATCTCAGGGGTGTTTGGCCTCAGGGAGATTATCTTGGCGTTGCCAAGAAGCCCGGCATAAGATCCTGTACGAACTTCTAAGAAGACTAATGTAGCTCTTCTGATGCCAGACTAAAGGATCTTCCTGGCGTCAAAGAAGACCGTCATAAGTTGAGATCTGTTTATAGGCTTTCCAGACACCTGGTCAGAATTGAGATTATCCCATCCCTTTCGGGCCCGTGTGAAGACAGCATGTTATTCCTCGTGATCGTGACTCACCGTTCCTTATAATGTTTTCTGATTCTTTAAAATGATAGATCTAAGAGCATAGTCTCGTTTCTGGTAACAGGCTATTTATGCGAGTCTTTAGTTGATCGGACTTGCTTCTGGTCTTGTGAAGTAGCCCAATTGTCTCCACCTTAGATTCTGTCTCTTCTGTCCACCCCATTGAGAGAAATTGGACCCACTTCGTCGGAATACGTTTTGACTACCCTTTTCACGCCGTCTCCTAATTGAACTTGCTCTAGACGTTGTAATTTAAGCTCGTGCGTTACTTCCTCCCTATGAGAGTCTTCCTCCATGAACAAGTTGTTCTATGCGTTAAAGCACATCTGAGATTTCCAGTAAATGAACGCCTTAGTGCCCATTGGATGCGCTAGCACCTCTTCCGCTATGCCTGAGACCTCTGTGGTACCGAAGGTGTACAGGTAATACAGTCTGGAAATACGGGCCCATCATCCTCTCCTTTGCAGATGTAACAAGACGCTGGACTGCAACTGCACCGTGTGTGGTAAGCCGGCGACAGGGACGCATTATCTAGTGAGGATATCTGCCTTATTTCTTTTGCCATTCGGTACTCCGATTGAAGTTGAGTAACCTAAGAATCTCAGGCAGTCTCCTGCAACGGCTGCCGATCATTCTTCCGCCGTTCCATCGCCCTCGGGAAGAAGTACTTCTGTAAAAGAGCCGGGTTCAACCAGCTGGAGTGTTGTAAGCTTCTCCTTCTGTCCAGTAACTGCGATTCCGCATGGTAGCTCCCGAGAATCAACTGTATGTTGCAGTTCAACGCCACCGCTGCAAGCTGTGCCGATTCACACTATGTCTAGCTGCTGGGATGCATCCGGAGGGTGAGATTATGAGATTATGTGCGATTAGAAAACTGTGCTCCTTAACTCGAAGTAGGCATGAGTGGGTGTGGCAGACGCTCTACTTTGCCCACTGGGTGCATTCGGATTCAAATTTTTTTTTCAGGAGTTCAGACAGAGGAAGAATTTGATGGAGCTGTTAATGGAGTCGTCAAGGAGGAAGAGCTTCCGGATGACCTCCCGGTAAATTTGATCCAAGTGTCCTAGGTCCTGAGGACTAGGTCTAGGGACTAGTCTATGGGTTTTCCTAAGCGGGCAAATGGGGAAACTAAGCACATTCAATATCAGGAAGCCGTTCTCATTCCTCAACCACCTCAAGTCGAGTTGAGATTGGACAAGTTGATGCGGGATCTGCTTGTATTGGAGGACGCCCATGATCGATTGAGGTAAGATGGTCATTATGATAATCCTGGACATGAGTATGCTATGCATAACAGATACTATACTCAGAATTTCATCCTACTGTCCTCGATTAGAAGGCGGAATTACGGTTGATCAATTCGCTGCTGGTCCATCCAAGCTGGGAGTGCATCACGGGGTGAGTTCTCATTGAAGTCTATTAGAATTGCCTTTCTTTATAGCCCATGCGCTCTGTGCCCTATGAGCCCTCATCAATAATGCTGATGCCGACCGAGGTGAGCGCTCATAGTGATGCAAAGCTCTTACTAATGATGTTTGCAGGTCGTTATCGGGATGAAAATCGGCGTGGACTTCAGCGCGTTCGACTACGCGAACAAGAAGCTGTGGATGTTCCAGGTGAATTTCGAAATCTCTTTGGTGTTGCTCCATCAGCGTGTTGAGATTAGTGATGGCAAATCGGCAACGACTCTCCTCAATTTGCATACTATCTCGCCGGTTAGAGAAACGAGAGAACACGCGATGGGAGGAGAGTCGCGTGCCGATTTGACATCACTAGTTGAGATGCCCGACCAAAGTGGAGATAGTATAATCCTTGCAGGACATCGTCTACTCGATGGAATACATGAAAGCGCTGCCTCTCTACCATCTGCTGGATGATAGCTCCAAGGTAAATTCCGAGTTTATCATTTACGAATGCGCATAAGAATAGGCATAGTAATATATTACTCTTTTCAATTAGCTCTCTCGCCTCTTTTATCGGAAGAGAAGCAAAAAAGTCAGCGGCCTGGACATTGGACAGTTTCGTATTCCAGCGCATCCTACTCGCCTCTGCAGTAGCCTGCACGAATCTCACCACAGCGTACTATTCTTACTGTCACCATTCGGACCGGACCTACTTCCCGGATGGAGGCACGATGAGTTGGACGGATGAGATGTGGGTGGAACGTTCTAGTCTATTCCAATCGTGACATGATACAGGCACGCCAAAGCGCCCGGATCCACACATTTCAATACGGGAATAATCACTGCAATTAGAGATGTGAGCTTCTTATTGTTGGCAAGCGGTTTCTGAAGTGTCACTACAACACATCTAACTTCAAGGTGCAATTGGACCCGCGCGAGTACTCGCTGCTCAAGATGATTTTGATATGCAATCCGCGTGAGTTCTACAGTTCCAATCAACCGTAATCTTCACATATTGATTCTTGTCTGATATATTTGAATAGTTTCAATTGCAGTGCTCGACGGGATCAGTCCGCATGATGTGACGTTGATTCAGAAAGAGAAGGAACGGTGAGCTCTTTGCCGGTTAGACTAACGGTACTTCTTCGGTTTCTGGCCCCCTCTCCCTCTCTCCCATTTACTCCTCGAATTCACCAGTTTCCATCTCGATGGTGGATTGAGGGGGGCCAGAAACCGAATAAGTTCCAAAAAGGTCAGGACACATCACGCAACGTTGTATCTAGTAGTGTTCATCGGTGAAGCCACCTTTCTCGATTAATTTGAAGCATGCGAATTGTTTCCATTGAAGATGCACCAAGACGTTGCTCTCCTACGTGCTAGCGCGACGCGGAGTTAAAGAGGTTTGATGATAAGAGAATACACAAATTATCCATTGTTCCAGGGCCCGGCAATATTCGCGAGAATCCTATCCATCATCGAGGTCGTCACTCGACTAACAGCCTGGGAGAAGGTACTGTTGCCCTCCAAGCTCCGCCCACTTTCCTCTTATCCAATTTTAACCAACAGCGAGACGATGTGAGCACATTTTCGAAATTGATCAACATATGAATTGTTCGGTAGCTACAGTACTGTTCGAGTCAATTATTGGGTTGTCTAAGTGATTCGAAATCATTTATTCGCAGAGTCAGCACATTCTCATGCTCGCGATGGGCTTGTGGAAGGATCACATCCCGTTCGTCGAATCGATATTTCACTCCAACTGATGTCGCAGAGATGATTCCGAAATGGAGATAGGATCAGATAAAAATTGATTAAAGTACGTGGTGATTGTGAGATGATCTCAACAGATAATGTGGATGAAATGTGTGTGTTGTGAGAGGTACACAAATTGCTTCATCACAATTAATTTATTACAACGAGATATGAATGCGAGATACGGGATATGCTGATGTGGTGCACGTTGTTTAGCTCATGCAAGCAGGATATGTGTCTAAGGCCTGGATCAAGCATTCCATTGATAGTGGGTTGTTTAGAGGAGGGATATGCTGGAGTGGAGTGCAGATCTTAGCTCACACACGCTGGGTAAGTTGCAAGTCCGCAATACTCCAGTCTTGAGTGAGAATCACTCGATCGATGTTCCTGAATTGCTGGTTATTCAACGTTTCGAAATAAAATTACGGCTCATTTAGAGGCAAAGAAGTCTTACCGTCAGTTGTGAATTCGAAAACATGGCATCATTCCTTGTGGCAAGGCAAGTCGAGCTGATGTAGGCAGCTGGAAAATCAATCATTGACACATGCAGCGATCACGTAACTAAATAATAAATAATAATAAAAACGAATAGACATAGCGTAATAATCCGAATAATTACGAAGGGAGGCGACACTGGATACAATAGAGCCAATGTGCTTGAGAAGGGTAATTTATTTGCTTAGCTGCTCGCTCTCAAGAGGCAGAGATACTGAAAGCAAACAAGCTCGACATATTCTCGCGCTATACGCATTTCCTCGACTGAGGCTCTCCTTTCTCTACTGCGTCATGTGGGATATCCAATTTCCTTTACGACTCGGGAGATGGAGAGGGATGGAAGGGAGAAGAAGAGGAAATAGAAAAGGAGAGAAAAGATTATGAGTAGATTCATGAGCAATTGCTGCCCGTGGGGGTTGGAAGTTGCACAAGAGGTAGAGATACTGAAAGCATACAAACTCAACATACTCTCGAGTAATACGATTCCTCGACTAAGCCTCTTTCCTGCCCCGTCTCATATCATGTGGGATATCCCATTTCCTTCACGACTCGGGAAATGGAGATGGGTGGAAGGGGGAAGACGAGGAAATGGAAAAGGAGAGAAAAGATTATGAGTAGGTTCATGAGCCTTCCCTTTGCTTCCTCTTCGCATTCACAGAAATGCTTCCATTGTCAGGCCGAAAGAAAGAGAATGAAGTAAGGAAATGGGGTAGAAGAGAAGGAAGAGCACAATTCTACGAACATGAAGGCTATAGAATAAGGTTTATAAATAAATCGAAGTCATTCTTTCTTTATTCTGAACCAGTCAGAGATGTTTCATAATGTGGAAGATTCATTTATTCAACGAAGTTTCAAAGTATTAAATTAGTCGAGTGGCCAAGCTTTCCACTCTCTAGCACCACCTGACCGATGAGAAAGCATTGAGAAGTGAGAGAAGGCGAGTGCTCTATCGTTCAAACTTCGTCACTGCGCACAATTTGATCTCTGAAATGATATTATGAGCGATGTCTCTCCATTTTGCATGATCTCTCGCCGCCAGAGAAGTCAGATTGTATGAAATAGATAGCTAAGATGCTCACCTGACAGTAGGTGGGAGCATCTTCTCGATTAATTCCTGTCCTCCTTCCGAGGCCATTAGAACAGCGGCGGATAAATCGAATAGCGTCGGGTCTGAACAT
>LS543287.1:881179-897867 GCA_900490775.1 Pristionchus maxplancki
GATCTCTGAAATGATATTATGAGCGATGTCTCTCCATTTTGCATGATCTCTCGCCGCCAGAGAAGTCAGATTGTATGAAATAGATAGCTAAGATGCTCACCTGACAGTAGGTGGGAGCATCTTCTCGATTAATTCCTGTCCTCCTTCCGAGGCCATTAGAACAGCGGCGGATAAATCGAATAGCGTCGGGTCTGAACATCTACTATTAATAAAGCAGAGCTGCCTCCCTGTGCGTGTTTATTCACTCGCCCCCCTCCACCGGTGAAGTAAACACGTTTGGCCGTCTAGGAAAATATTGTGAAATCCTAAGAGCGAAATCACCGTCGTATGCGCGGAATGACGCTGTTCTGGTAATTTATAAAAACCTGTAGATTTTAAGTTTAAAAACAAACTCACTCATCTCCAGAACAGAAATCAGCGTGGGGTGTCCTTTCCTAAAATAAGCATTTTTTTCTGAAAAAATCGGGATTGTTGCTAAACGAATAGGACTAGACCAACTTATGATAGGATTGGGTATTGCAAGTAGGGAGGGCTTCGCAAGAATTTTTTTGCCAAGCCATGCCTAATTGTATGTCTCTTACTTGAAGTAATCAGTCGTTATAAAGTAGACTCTATTTCCTGCTGTAATCACACGTTTATAGGTTATGGCGAGAATGAAAGATGAGGAGGAATGCACCTGGAAAATCCGTCCCATATTCGAATGTTTTATCCGGAAACAGAGTAAAAATGTGCTTTTTCTCCAGATAAATTTCTGGTTCTCGTACGATCAACAAATACGCGATAAAAAATCATGCGCGATCCCATGTCTTTTCCGTTCTCTCATCGGCAACACTGAGACCACATGAGTCTAAAGAACAAATACTGACCTCATCCCACTGCTGCGCTTCCTCATTGAATTTATATATGAAAGCTGGTTCTCCCTTATTATCTCGTCCATAAGCGTAGAGAGCATCATTGTGCACAACTGAACCTGTTTTTTCAACAATTTCATTTTCGAAACTCACAAATTTCCGTTTGACTCGGCATTTCGTTCTTCAGCAACACTCGGTCCCAACAGCTCGTCGATAGGTCCAGAATCTTGGTAATTTTGGGATCAGAATCGATTTTGAGAACTAGACTTTCGTACACTTTGAGGTGAGATATCTCCGTTTGTAGTTGTTCGCTACAGTTGATTTCATTTTTGGTGGGGTTTCGAAGGAAGGCGAATCGGCCTATGCTAGTGCCATCGCGATAGCTCGCAAAAAAGTACCCAAATTTGGAAAAAATCGGAAGTCCGGAGTATTACGGGGGTTAGGTTTATATATGAGTTTTGGAAAGGAGAGGAGAGACTACTGGGCTGAGTGTGTGGATAAGACTGCATCCCGTCCGATCTGTCAAGTTAGGCAACGGTGGGCGCAGTGAGTACTTGGATCGGGACCGATGGTGGTCAAAGCTGTTTTGCTGAATTTTTGCTGACTTGTTATTGTTGTTTTTTTGGAAAATAACGCCTTGAAAATAGGAAAATCGATAATTACGGTACCCTTCCGTAGTTTGGTAGGTCACGGCTGGATAGAGTCGGCTGGTTTGAGATATCATTGATCATAGTGTTTGAAAAGTCGAAAAATTAGTGGGTCAAGGGATTTGCACTGTTTGGCATCGATCCGACATCCCCTCCCTTTCCCTCCCTGATCCGGGGTACGGTATCTTGGGTACGGTAGTGCGCGATCGGGCTCGCTCGGGGGTCCGGGATTGAGAAAATATGTAAATTATAATGTCAAAATGACCGTTGGTGAGTGCTGAACTGGATTTTCACTTGAGAATGGCGATATTATCACTGATAAAAAAAAGTTCAACAGAAAATTCCGATTTTCAGGCATCAACACTGTATTTGTCGCAATTATCGATTGCTCTCACTAGGAAATCGATTTTTCCCTGGCTAAAGCTTGTCATAGCAATGTGTAGCATACTTGTGCGGAGATTTTGGTGAAGAGAGAGAGAGAGAGAAAGTCGATTTTGAGCCGAGCTGGAGACGAAAAACACGAATTTTAGGTCTAAAATATCGATTTTTACTTGATAACTAATTTTCAAAACATGGTATCCCAAGGAGAGTAAGCTCGAATTAAGCCCTCACCTAGCCAAACATCCTCCAGAAATTTGAGCCCCCTACCTTCACTCCCCGCAAATTTGTGCTTTCTTCCCTTTTTCCTTACGGTACCAGGGTCGGTACCATGGACCCAGGATTGCTCCATGGTCAGACCAGGTATCGATGCCCAAGTTGCTGGGGTCGATGGGCGAAGGGATTGTCTACGAAATGAGCTCTCGCATGGTAGGGTGCCGATATTCGATTGTTGTGAAAAAGGCGGAAAAGGTCCGATTCCGAGATGGAGATAGGATCAGATAAAAATTGATTAAAGTACGTGGTGATTGCGCGATGATCTCAAAAGATAATGTGGATGAAATGTGTGTGTTGTGAGAGGTACAGAAATTGCTTCTTCACAATTAATTTATCACAACGAGATATGAATGCCAGATACGGGATATGCTGATGTGGTGCACGTTGTTTAGCTCATGCAAACAGGATATGTGTCTAAGGCCTGGATCAAGCATTCCATTGACAGTGGGTTGTTTAGAGGAGGGATTTGCTGGAGGCAAGCACCGATCTTAGCTCAGACACGCTGGGTATGTGGCAAGTCCGCAATACTGCAGTCTTGAGCAATCGTCTGACTCTCTCATTTCGCGATGCTCTCTCGTCGATCATAGAAGCGAGAGAGCATTGCGAAATGAGAGAGACATCATTCCTCCCAGTCTTCGTGAGAATCACGATGTTCCTGAATTGCTGGTTATTCAACGTTTCGAAATAAAATTACGGCTCATTTAGAGGCAAAGAAGTCTTACCGTCAGTTGTGAATTCGAAGACATGACATCATTCCTTGTGGCAAGGCGAGTCGAGTTGGCGTAGACAACTGGAAAATCAATCATTGTCACATCATTGCAGCAATCACGTAACTAAATAATAAATAATAAAAACGAATAGACATAATGCAGCAAGCGCAATAATTACTAAGGGAGGCGACACTAGATGCAATAAAGAGCCAATGTGCCTGGGAAGGGTAATTTATTTGCTTAGCTGCTCTCTCTCAAGAGCTCAAGAGGCAGAGATACTGAAAGCAAACAAGCTCGACATATTCTCGCGCTATACGCATTTCCTCGACTGAGGCTCTCCTTTCTCTACTGCGTCATGTGGGATATCCAATTTCCTTCACGACTCGGGAGATGGAGAGGGATGGAAGGGAGAAGAAGAGGAAATGGAAAAGGAGAGAAAAGATTATGAGTAGATTCATGAGCAATTGCTGCCCGTGGGGGTTGGAAGTTGCACAAGAGGCAGAGATACTGAAAGCAAACAAGCTCGACATATTCTCGCGCTATACGCATTTCCTCGACTGAGGCTCTCCTTTCTCTACTGCGTCATGTGGGATCTCCTATTTCCTTCACGACTCGGGAGATGGAGAGGGATGGAAGGGAGAAGAAGAGGAAATGGAAAAGGAGAGAAAAGATTATGAGTAGGTTCATGAGCCTTCCCTTTGCTTCCACTTCGCATTCACAGAGATGCTTCCATTGTCAGGCCGAAAGAAAGAGAAGGGAGAAGAGGAAATAGAGTAGAAGAGAAGGAAGAACACAATTCCAAGAGCATGAAGGCTATAGAATAAGGTTTATTGAAGTAATTCTTTCTGAGCTAGTCATAGAAACAATACAGCATGCAAAACGAGAAGAATCTGATGTTATCGAGCTACGCACCTCTTTCATAATGTCTTCTATATTCGAGCATACCTCATTTCTTTTCTTATTTTGTTAGCATTTTTGTGCGTGATCCGCGCTTTCTGTTTAAATATTCATTTATTCAACGATGTATTAAAGTATTAAATTAATCGAGTGGCCAATCTTTCCACTCTCTAGCACCGTCTGACCGACGAAAGAGCATTTTGAAATAAGAGAGGTCGAGATCACTCGTACTCGTCGCTGCGAACAATCTGCTCTCTGAAATGATATTATGAGCGATGTCTCTCCATTTTGCATGATCTCTAGCCACCAGAGAAGTCAGATTGTATGAAATAGATAGCTAAGGAGCTCACCTGACAGTAGGTGGGAGCATCTTCTCAATCATTTCCTGTCCTTCTTCTGAACTCATTAGAACAGCGGCGGCTAGATCGAATAGCGTCGGGTCTGACACAAAATTTATATTTGCATAAGCGCAAAAATGAATTTTATTTAGAGAATGAGTGAAACTCAGTCATTTTCCGCAAAGAAGGAGTGAAGAGCTGAGATAGAAAAATTGAGCGTACGAACAAACTCACTCATCTCTAGAACAGAAATCAGCGTGGGGTGTCCTTTCCTAAAATAAGCATTTTTTGGAAAAAAATCGGGATTGTTGCTAAACGAATAGGACTAGACCAACATATGATAGGATTGGGTATTGCAAGCATTTCGCGCACGCTCTCACCAGTCAGAGAGGCGAGAAAGCGTGCAGAATGAAGAGAGCCATTTCTTGCCAAGCCATCCCTAATTGCAAGTCCCTTACTTGAAGTAATCAGTCGTGATGAAGTATACTCTATTTCCTGCTGTGATCACGCGTTTATAGGTTATGGCGAGATTGAAAGATGAGGAGGAATGCACCTGGAAAATGTTCAAAGAATTTAGCCCGGAAACAGCGCAAAAATGTGCTTTTTCTCCTGGTAAATTCCTGTTTCTCGTGCAACCAACAAGTATTTCTTTTCCGTTCTCTCATCGGCAACACTGAGACCACATCAGTCTAAATAACAAATACTGACCTCATCCCACTGCTGCGCTTCCTCATTGAATTTATATATGAAAGCTGGTTCTCCCTTATTATCTCGTCCATAAGCGTAGAGAGCATCATTGTGCACAACTGAACCTGTTTTTTCAACAATTTCATTTTCGAAACTCACAAATTTCCGTTTGACTCGGCATTTCATTTTTCAGCAAGACGCGGTCCCAACAGCTCGTCGATAGGTCCAGAATCTTGGCAATTTTGGTGTTCAGAATCGATTTTGAGAACTAGACTTTCAAAGTCAACTAAACAACTAGCTGTCGTTTAGTCGTTTAGTTGATTTTGATGGTCTATTAAGGTCATAATTACGAAGTGCGTTCTGTAGACTTGCATGGATGTAATCCGCTTCGCAATAGCATGCATTTTATCGCCGATGATGAGATTGCCCGCAGCGTATTGTTCATCCATTTTTAACAGCGCACGACTAACTCTCTGTAATTATTAATTAATTAATAATAATTAATAATATTATTAATAACTAAAAATCAACCAACCTGCCGCGCAGTCGTCGCTAATTTTGACCAAGACATCGTTTCCAAGTTCAACTCGAATGTGCCGGTTTGGGGGACATTGGGATCAAACGATGACCGGCCGTAGGTTATGCCGCCTTGGATAATGAGCTTTCCTGCGACGGCAATATGATGTTGTTTGGGATCAAAAAAGAAAAAGAAATACATGTAATTCTGTTTCAAAAACGACACCTTTGTAAAGACAGTGCGCAGGACCACTCATTGATTCGGGCAATTCTCCCGTAGTTGCGACCTTTCGGATGCTGAAACCATCGCTGCCTACCTGAAAATGGTCATTTAATATGGGTGTCAGAGGGCTGTTCTTCTCATTTTGAAATAGTCATTTTGAGGGATCTCGGGTCAGGGGATTGGTCTTCAGGGGACTGGAGAGGGGCAGACAACAAAGAATAAATAAAGTACGGCAAACCTCCTGTCCAACGTACAACTCTTGTTCCTCCGGTTCCCATATTACCGCTCTCCTCGACTCATCCACGACAATAATGCCCCCGGAGAGAGAAATGGATGGGGTGAAATTCTTAAAATACGGTTTTTGGATTCGTGAGAGCATCTACTTTTGAATTATTCACCTCGCACGTTACGTTTATCTTGTGCAGCTCAAGAGTAGCTGAAAATGCATTTATTATTTGCCCTTTTTCATTCCAGTCTTCCTGATTAGCCAAAAAAACAGAGAAATAAAGAAAGACGAAAGAGCTTACTTGGATGCAATCTGTACATCGAGTATTCTATCTCGCGTGACGAATTGAGGATATAGAGCGTCTCGCCGATCGCGAACTGAAATTATTGTTTTTGAACACAATAATAATAATAATAACAAATATTGTTGTTGTTGTTGTTAAAATGTAATAGATCATACCGGAGTTATGCTGAAGAAATCGTGGAAATAGCGATGCGCGAGCCACATCATGGTAAGCGTGCACTGTAAGGGAAAAACAAGAGAGAGGCACATGAGAGCGGGGACGACGATTGAGAACAATATAGTCGTTTTGGACAACGAATCATATGAGCCACATCATGATTGCACGTGAGATGCTGCAACTTGTATTGTGTACTAGACAATAGATAAACGTGTGAAAGATGAATGAACAACATGCTGTGTAATTGGGGAATGGGACGCACATGCACTATTGGAGAAGCGAACTGGGCATCAACATTTGCTCAATGGTAAATATCGAAAGAAAGCGCTAAGAGTTCGCAAGATCGCAAGAGAGAAACCGCCTTCCTCTCTCAATCTAGTGTGACTGTGCTTGTGAAGTGTGAATCGATAGCGAGGTGGCAGCTCAGCGCGATTGTGACTCACGCTCTTATCAGTGGACCTCGAAATACGAGTCACCGTCTCTTCATTCTCCACACTATCTCGTCAGTAGACCGGCCGAGAGAGTGTGTGAAGAGACGACGACTCATATCTCGAGCTCTACTTATCAGTGGAAACGTGATGTTTCATAAAGTGCTGGGAGTTTCCATTTACATTCGTTCTTTGTTTAATGACATTTATCCGATAATTCAATTGGTTTGTTCACGAAAAATGTTCATTCGTACTCGTCGCTGCGCACGATCTGCTCCCTGAAAAATCTTTTATCAAAGGGTATGGTCCCGTCTCTCCATCCCACACGCTATCTAGTAGGGCAGACAGAACGAGAGAGCATGGGGAAATGGGAGAGTCAGACGATCACCTAACAGAGGCAGGAATCACACTGTCCATCACTGCTTTGCCTGTCTCAGATCGCATCAGAATTTTTGACGATAGATCAAACAACGTCGGATCTGATAAAGGTTTGCAAAATACGACTAACTGAACAGGCTCACTCATGTCCAGTACAGACAACCGCGTGGCGAGCTCGCCTCTGAAATGATGGTTTTAAAGGCGGAGTTTAATATTTCAACTTGATATTTGCTTACTTGTACCGGGCATTCTTCATGAAATGTACTCGATTGCCCACTGTGAACACGCGTTGATAAGAATGATCAAGGATAGGGGAGAAAGAGGAGTGAATCTGAAAACGATGATAACTTATCAGAGCACTGATATTCCGGGAAAGCTCGGGTGGAAATTACTTCTCTCCACACCTCCACCTCTTCATCGAATCGATGCACGATCGCCGGTTCATCCTTGCCTCGTCGTCCGTAAGCAAACAGGTAACCGCCATGAAAAACTGCAGAAATTCCATATTTATGCCAAATAAAACTTACAAATCTCCGTCCGTCGAGGCATCTCGTTTAGGCTAGGAACAGATATTGGCATATCTCCATTGCCTACTCGACTCCAAACGTTTGTGGACAGATCTAGCACCTGTTATTTGTCCGAATATTGCGATGAAATTGAATGAGGATAATACTGACAAAGTGCGTGCCGAGGCTATGGCCAATAGCATGCAATCGATCTCCAATAATGAGATTTCCGTAGGCGAACGTCTCCCAAAGCTGCGAGAGTGCATCGAGCACTTCCTGTGATTAACGACTTCTCCTACAAATTCGAAAAGATCGGAAAGGAGACGAACCTTCTGTCCATTAGTGACTATTCTACTCCAATTCATCGTTTCTAAATTGAGCTCGAATGTATCCGAGTTGGGTATGTCGGACTCGAATGGAATCCCACCGTGGATTATTAGGCGGCCTGAATTGATTCTATTTTTTCTCAATTTTTCAAAAATTAAATCGTAGAGCAGTGAACCTTTATGCAAGCAATGCGCAGGACCACTGATGGAACATGGGATATCTCCAGAGGTTTCGACCTTTCGGATACTGAAGCCACTTTCCACCTGAGCGGTGCGCCTTTTACAAGAAGTATGGGAACTTCTACCTCCTTCCCGACGAACATTTCCCGTCTTTCTGGTTCCCAAATGATGATTCTCCTGTACAGCTCGTCAGTTAGAATGGCAATTCCGGTGAGGGAGGAGGAGGGGGTGAAGTTCTGTGAGTAACGAGATTATAATGCATTGTGCAGATTACCAAATGAACATCATTGATATCAACGTCCTCCCATTTACAATCTGGCAGGAATTATGCGGAGATTCGAAGACACAGTGTTCTATGGAGAATCAATGGAACAAAAGATTATCTATCTAGGTTCAAAAAGCTGTCCTACCTCATAGAAAACGTCGATCTTGTACACGTCGAGAGTGGCTGGAAAACGTTTTGATCTCTCCATTTCGCATGATCTCTCGTCAGGCAGACAGAGCGAGATAGTGAAAGTGAGAGAGCTCACTTGGATGCAATTTATACATGGAGAAGCCAAACTCTTCAGCGAAGGTAGAGTAGAGAAAGTAGAGAGTTTCTCCGATTGGAATCTAATTGAACAGAAAATTTACGAGCGTTCAAGCTCAAAGAAACATGCCGGATATTTTATGATCTTCCTCCTCATTTCATTCTCTTCATCAAAGAAATGGTGATGAGCGAGCCATAGCATGATGTTTCTGTAACCTGAAGTTAACGCAAAACGATAGAGTGAAACCGCTAAGCGGCCGGGTTGAGCGTGAAAATGACGCGTCTCATGATAGTGCTCCACCCGATTCACGCACTCCCTCGCTTACCCGGTCACGAGAAAGATTGCGAAATGGGGAGAGACGAATGGGGTATTCCTTATCGCTCAAGCTACACACAGGGCGCGGTGGCGCAATGCCGTCTTTGAAGATCACATTACGTCACCTCTGCATGAGAAAATGACAAGAGAGGGGACTTTCAGTGTTTCTGGAAACTGTCAGTCAGGTAAAGTTGCTTCCACAATCAAGGAAACTGTCAAATAAATTAATAAATGGGTTGCTGCAACAGGATCCGCCCAGTTGGCCACCCTCGGGCGCGCTGGCGGGATGACCTGTCGCGAGCAATCGGGTGGAATGCAACACCTGAAGAGTTGCAACCTATCCTCATAAATGGGTTGCTGCAGACGATGATAATTTATTTACGGAACTCTCTCATCCCTGATCGAACTTATCATCCATGCTGCAGATCCAGATAACAACCGCCGTCTTGCAGCAACCTAATAACTAGATGGCCGAGATTTAAAGGGGGACAGGCACGAAGCGAGAGAGAGTCATCTTAGCCAGAGGGTATATTGGGCGCGCTCTCTCCATTTCGCACGCTCTCTCGCTCGTTGCCTGCACCGCAGGGTCATTTGGCACACAGCCAATTGATCATATCTCGGTTTGAACTCAAAGTGATAGTCTGGGAGTTTCGAAAGTGTAATCGGGTAACGAAGTCCCATCATCTCACGTCGAGAGCTCAGTTAGCCAGATATTCGTGCCTATCCCCCTTTAATGGCACAGCCTGTCAGAGTGGACGAACTCCTTTGTTCACCGCGGCGTACGTATTCTAATGCGCCGGGTCATTCTGCGTCGCTCGATCGGGAATGGAGCAGCGCGAAATGAGTGAAAATTTCGGAAATTTCGCTGAAAAATAATGCAATATCTTCAAGAAAAAAATGGTTTCAATGATCCACGGTGTGCAATCACTCTAAGCAACCACCTAGAAGTCTCCCTGTTGTTTTTGAGCCATTTGGATATCAACAAAACTCGCCGTGCTCACTTATTGATTTTTGATGAATTTCGCCGGGAGTTCGCTACCTCTCATTTTTAATTAAACCCCATCACCATTATTATCATTTTAAAGCTTACAAGAAGATCTTCATTTTGAGGAAGGCGATTTTTGATACACTTCCGCATATTCAAATTAAGTCGAAAAAACCACTAAAAAATGAACATAAACTTGATTATCTCTTTAACCCGAGATGTTATCAACAATCGCCTTCCTCAAAATGTAGCCCTTCTTGTCAGCTTTAAAATGATAATAATGGTGATGGGGTTTAATTCATGTTGAAGGGTAGCAAACTCACTTCCCGTAAATTCGTTTTCGACATACCTCACCGGGTCATTTCACGATTTCGTGTGGAATGACGCGGTCTCTGTGCGTTAGTTTCTGAATGAGTTTCATTGGACCATCAATATTTCTTGCTCTGAACGTATTTCGCTTCGAACACGTCGTCAAAATTTGAAATATGCTTCACTGGGCATTCATTATTTGACATCATTTCACATCATTATCCTCTCATTTCTCTCCACCGACCCATCGATGAGTCGATCAGCGAGCAAAATGAGAAGGTGGACATAGGATTAGAGAGGGATGAGGGGGAAATGGCCGTCCGCCACGCAAATGAGATTTCGATCCACTCTGACACGCTGTGAATGGATCCAGAAAGAGATATAGGTCCCTAGTTTACCGACTTCTCATCCCGCAATCCTCCATACCTTGTGATTTCCATCGATATCCTCATTAGCGTAGTCCTTAACAGAAGGAATAGAGAGGGAAAAGAGACTCTACCCAGACTGATTGCTATCTCGTTTACTCGGACCGTTGAGATATTACGCTGAATGAGGAGGGACTACTTGACAACTAATGATGCGCGTGACTAACTAGATATGTCAAAACAGGGAGAAATCTGGGTTTGTGAGATTAGCCTTACTCCCGATACCTTCCAAACTCCTTCTCAGTCTGTTTCCATTACTCAGGGAACAGTGTCATTTAGGAACCAAACAACAAGGTTCCTAAACGCGAGTTCCAAACCGTGCAGTCACCTTCCGTGAGCTCGTATTATCATTTTAGAAGGTATTTTTCAGGAATGGTGAGAGCGCTCCGTCTCTTCTTCTTGGCAGTTGTGATCCTCATTCAATGTCATGAAATTCGCCACTACGACTACAGTGAGGAGGCGAATGGGGTTAGTTTGAATCTGATTTGACTTTCAATTCCTTTTTATTTCAGGAAGTGAATCAGAGCAACAATTCGGGTGCTCAGCAACCTGAGGAGTGAGCTCTCTTTGTGCTGAAACTTCTAGAGAAAGCTCTTTAGATTCATCACAAAGCCATTCGAAGGGATTGACGAACCCCAGGAAGAGAATGACGAAGTGAACATCACTCTGAGGATTCAGGCAATCTCGTCGACGGAGTATCTCTATCGCTTTCCCATTGGCGTCATTTTGGCGCTACCGGGAGAGGCCAACTCGCTGTATAAGGTATGATTAGTTTCTCTGATAATTTTTCCAATGGAATCCCACCTCACTCCCCGGTGGGGAAAGATCAAAAGTGCCGCTGGGAAACCACTTGGAGAATTTTCTTTCCAGTGGGATCCCAGTTTTTTCCCAGTGGTTTCCCATAGATGTTTTCCTAAAGGGTGGGATCTCACTGGTGAAAAAATACCAGAGTTATTCACTCATCAGAGAGTGTCGTCATCAGGTCTTGATTGCAGAGCTCACTGGCAATCGGATCGGGCGCTCTATTTGGTGCAACTTACTGTGACCCCTATCTTGTTGGTCAGTTCGTTTCCGATCGATGCTTCTGGTGTTTAAACTGCTTATTTTTAGGATTGTCGAAGGCAGAGAACTTTCTCTTCCGAGGATGGGAGGTGAAAATCATGGCGATTGGTACGATAATAATGATGAAAAAGAATGCAATATCAATGAATTTCACTTCAGGCATATATTTCTTCCAGCTGCCCCAGGGACTCATCCAAGACGGCACATTTCGTCGAAAGAACGTGAGCTATACTTTTGATGACCATCAGAATGGATAGATTTGAAGCAAAATTCGGTTTAATTTTTTTTTCTCCAGTTCAATTCCATTCCATTCAATTCAATATTTACTCCGTTATGGAGACGTGATAACAGGGAATAGCATGATAGGTGATAAGTTCTGATTTTGAAGGCCATTAGCAAAGGTAGCTGCGTGATTCCCGTCATGGTCGTTGATTCTTGAGCCTACATATTCCGCCACGCATAGGCTCAACATCTCAAGCTCTTGCAGGTACTCCTCTGGATGCTCGGAACGACCACGGTGTATCGCGTCTTTGCTATTACTCTGTATCCCGGATTTCAGCACCACTGCTCAGTATTCATCTTGCTCCTGATGAGAGGTGAGGTCTGGCCCCTCTACCTCTTTCCACTCCGAATAACAGCATTTTTTGAAAAAAATGACGTCAAAACTTGCAGGATTCGCCTTCGCAAACTGTCTGGATGTGCTTTTCTACCGTGCTCCGCAAGCGGAACTACCAGAAACGAGAACCGATATAGTGATGAAAATTGCCATCTGCTTCACTGGATTTATGGCAACTCGTCGCATTGCTTCATTTATGTAGTGCTAACAACTCAATTGTACCATAAGTGTAAGGACCGATAAAAGTGCTGTTCGAGCTGCTTGTTGAATAGAAATAGGCTGTATTTTACACAATACCACGTTTATCAGCGGGTCTGATATTAGCATTGAGTGGGTACAATCGATGTCTACAACAGATATCTATTTACAATCGTATTTACAACATTTTGTCCTTATTCACAATTATTGCATCACCCCTACGCAATCACTCGGTCAATCCGCGCCTCGCCCTCAGCATCCGAATCTCTCGCAGAATCCCCATCGGATACCGCCCGTCATCCTCCATCTTCTCCTCTCTGCTCTCCTCACTTCGCTTCTCCGCTTTATCGTGCACCAGTTGGTTCCTGAAGGTAACATGAAAAAATAATTCGATTGCGTAATTTGATGCTACCCCGAATGTTTAGGTTTCAGCAAAGTCCCAAAGTTGAGAAGACTTTGCCTTTCTCGATAACATAGAGTCATATTGGACAGCCTATCAATCGATATTTCAACTCTGCCAACTACCGTATCACCACTCACGATAGATATCGCGGCAGGATGTTCCTGATCGCCTCCTTGCCTCGCTCACTACGCAGAAGAACGGACGCCGCCTGGTCGAACAGGTTCGGGTCTGGAACGGAAGGAATTACGGTACTTCCGAGATATCGATTGCTCTCGGGTCTAGCCACGATAGAGACACTGTAGCTTCTGGGCACGCAATCTCAATGATATGGTAGGGCCACAGTTGAAAAGGGTGCCCAAAATCTAGCCATGGAGCCGTGGCCTAGTGGTCTAAGGCGCACCTAAGGTATGATCGCGAGGTCGTGAGTTCGAATCCCACCCCCTGCCAACTTTTTTGCCAAGTTTTGCCTAATTTTTTCCCAGCATTTTCTGAACTCTTAAAATCTTAGCAAAGCTAGGCAAAAGAGTTTGCAAGGGTCGGGATTCGAACCAGGGACCTCGCGATCATATCTTAGGTGCGCCTTAGACCACTAGGCCACGGCTCCATGGCTAGATTTTGGGCACTCTTTTCAACTGTGGGTAGGGCTACGGTGATGCAGGATGCAGTGATCCCTGGATGACGACTACGGTATGCATCAGTAGTTCAGGATACGGCATTGCCTGATTATTGACTACGGTATGATTACAGTAACTCACTCAGCTCCAGCACGGACATGGACGCGCTGCGCTCCTCGGTGCTGGAATGTGAATTGATTATTTTTTGTCTTCCAGGATCTCCCGCTCTCATATTGAGTCGTTGCCCACTAGACTTCCTTCATGCGCGGGGTGAAACTTCGCCAACAAAGTGCACGAGATAATGTGAATGAAAGATGATCATTTAATTTTTTACGCATATTCCAATCCGTTAATCAAATCTTTGCACATTCAGCTAATCTCGTACACGCGGTGTAACTCGAATAAGCTTTCCACACAAGGTACAATATAAAATGAGCATGAAATGTGATTTTTATATTTACTTCTACCGGCCCTATTGCTATTATCGAATCGTCACTCGACCTCTTTCATGTAAGCGATGAAACTCAACTGAACCTTCCAAAAATCAAAATATGAAAGCGCAATCTGCCCCGTTATGCAACGCACTCCAGCCCGTCTACCACCATACCCTCGATGTTGAGCACTTGCTCTGGTATTGCTCTCCTAGTAGGCCACCTAGTAAAGTTCCTACTAGGCTACTAGTTAGGAACGTAGTAGGAACTCTTCTAGGTGGCCTAGTAGGAAAATATCTCGGCTAGGTGGCCTACTAGGAATGGAATCAAAGAGCCCTTTTAGTTCGGTGGCCTACTAGGAAAGCAATACCAGAATGCGTGCCTACCCATCACTCCCCTATTACCATTGATCAACTCACTCCACCCTTATTTATAGCTGCTTTATTACGAAACTGGTTGCTAGATTCGAGACAGCAAAACAAACGATTCCTTGGCTACCTTTATTCCCCAGAAACAGCTGAGTCAACTCACTCATATCTCTCCACCTCCATGCCCTCGATGAAGAACACCCTCGTCCCTACCAATCTCTAACATGCTACCTATGTTCAACTCACTCCAACCTCTCACTACTACTTCACTACTTATTACTTCTTCACAAACAATAAAAAACTATCAGATACTCACTAATATCTCTCCACCTCCATTACTTCGATGAAAAATACTCGCGTCCCGATCACCAGGTTACTTCTTTTAGCCGACAAAAGCGGCTGTAGCCCCCCCCCTCTCCCTTCCCTACTCAAATATTGCAGACAAAACTCACTCATATCTCTCCACCTCCATGCCCTCGATGAAGAATACCCTCGTCCCTATCACCAGCGTGTTCTGATAGGTGGGCGAGAGACGAGAGGAGCGACTGCCGGCTGCGTAGACCTGAAGGAGGAGGAAAGATCAACCGGGACTGCTCCGTTTTAGACCTGGTCGTTCTAGAACTCTTATTATTTTGATCTCAAGAAGTGTTTTACCACATTTTATTATTGACCTCTGTAGAGTTCTAAAACGACCAATTCTAAAACGGAGCATACCAATCATCAATTATGAAGGCGAGGAAGGTAAATGCCACGAGCAGATGCAAGTTTTCTTGAGTCAGAGGACAGAGCGGCATTCCCCATTGAAATAACTTAGTATTTTGCAAATGCAATGCAGCAGTAACGTGCCTAGATCTCGTTTTTGCTCCTTACTTAGATTCTGACAACAAAAATTAGAGAACAAAGGATAAATAAGTGCTATCGGGATATCTGGCGGATTGCTGTTGCAACGATGCACTAATTTGTTGCAAAGCTCAGCAGCTAACGATACTTCAGGGCGATTCCTTGGCATATATTTCAAATATTTCTGTGAGTCCTCGCAGCTTCCGATAATTTCTAATAATCGCTATTTAGTCATCTATTCAGGCATCAACAAACCCCCAGAATACACGTAAGGTCTTTTATCACTCTCACCTGCACCCACTCATTCGTCTCCTCATCCAATCTGTACAGCACACTGCCCTCCTCGGGCGAGCGGAAACCGTAGAAGAAGATGCGATCGCACGCACAGACTGCAATTAGGAGTAGTGCTAATTAGCTAATTAATTAACAATAAATTGCTCCGAGAACGTCATAATTTGGAACCAGACACTCTTAGGTTGCAGCACTACGTGAAGTACAAGTACTAATGCCTTCGAAGATTCTGCAGGAGATGCATTTTTTTTAAAAAAAAGATATAAATATAAATATTTAATTGTGCCCTAATTGCGCGGCATTGTCCTACCACAACGTGCTAGCGATACCTAAGAAGGCAAAAATCAACAGAGGAAACCCAATTAGATGTGCATTGAAAACAGGTGAGATTAGGCTACTCCAATAGGTCAAGCATTTGCAATCTTCGATTCGGAGATGGATCTCGCGACATGCGGCTTCGAAAACCACTGAAAACCGGGCTTCAGTGGCTCAAAATGATTGCTCAAACTTGATGGTCAGACTTAATAGGGGTGGCGAGAACTCACACGCATTGAACACGATAGGCAGCTGCGCTGCTCCCGCCGCCCTCACGGTCGACCAGCGATTGGTCGAGAGATCGAGCACCTCAAACATCTACTTTGATCAGGAAACTCTTTTCTTATTTTTACCGACTATATTTCCGATGATTATCGCCAACGAAATTTTCACCATCATTAGTCTCACACTCGGAACCACAAACTGCCATGAACCTTTGCTTTGCAATTTTAACTGAAAATCACCCAATATCTCACAAAGTGCGTCAATAAGCAACTCACAAAGCGCGTCAACAAATTAACTCACAAAGTGCGCCTCTCCCTTGCTACCGATGACGTGCATTCTCTGCCCGCCCACCACTCCGCAGCCGTCCCATCGATTCGTCGACGAGAACGCCGTCAGGATCTCCTGGAATTATCCATTTCATTTGATTTTCATATCTAATAATAAGAGGTCCAGTTACTATCGCCATCTGAACAAACTCCTGCTCATCTACAACATGTGCAGCCAAGAATCGTCAGTAGAAATCCCAATTACCGTCGTAGGGACCACCACGTGATATGCAAATCGTCGATTCATGGCTCATAAACTATTTCAATTACCTTAGCAGGTGTATAGAATCATTTTTTGTGTAGGGACGACCGTCCGAAAGTTTATGGTTTTCGGGATATTTCCATTTTTCGAAAAAGTTGATTTTCAAAAACGAGAGACAAATAAATTTGGAGCTCTCTAACATCAGT
>LS543287.1:910947-930327 GCA_900490775.1 Pristionchus maxplancki
ACCAAAATATGCCCTTATCAAAGTTTCATTATGATCTACGATGAATAATACATAATATACAACAAAATGGCGGGGTGCTAATCAGGTCTTCATGGGTAGCCATGGCCATAAAGACGAAAAATAGCAGAAAAATGCACTTTTTGATTCATAACTCGTCTCCAAATAGCTCAATATGAAAATCCTTCGAGCTTTAAACATATCTTTTGATGCTCTATCGAATGATATACAACATGACATCAAAATCTCAAGTTTGAAATTATCGATTTTTGTAGATCAAAATCGATAGTTCATGTCAAAAACTGATCTACCGTCCCTTGGGACCATCCCCACAAAGTTTGAGCCCCGGGCGACAACTTTGACCTAACTGTGCACTTTCACCCCCATTTTGGTACAGTCTTACAAATAACGCGTTTTAATTAAACAAATACTGAAGAATAAAATAAGCTAGGGTAACCGTGGTCGCAGCAGAACTACTAGTTAGAGTTTGGCATAGTCTTGTAATTGAGCCACGATTGCAATTGACAAAATGAAAACCAAAATATTCCGAAACCGCACTATCGCGGCTACGCGCTACCTACTTCCAAAAGTACTACGGGCTCTTCCGATTGTCGGTTACTATCTCATATTTAGAACAACAACGCTCTCAACTTCTTTACTCAAAGTCAGTCATCTTTTTTTATGTTTCATCATCCCTTCTCAATCAATCTCTTTCTCAATCCACTTCGTGCCTCCGAACAAGTATACGCAGTCTATCCCTAACTTCAACTTTCCACCCTTTTGAACCTTGTACTTCTGTGTTTCATCCTTCACATAAACTCACTTCGTGCCTCCGAACAGGTACACGCGGTCGTTGGCCACGATCGTGCACTGGCGACGGCGCTCCGAGGGCGCGTCGCCGAACGAGTCCAGCTGCAATGTTTGTAATCGATTTTTAACCGGGAGAAGTGAAATAATCATCCTAGCCACAACCGAGCGAGGAAGTAACACTGATGAAACCGGAAAACCAGTGGTGATCGCGCATAGTTTCGCAAAGATCGTAGAAAAGGTCAGAGCTCCGTTGCACCCCAATCCACCCTGACGCACTGGTCCCTGGCACCGTACCTGGGTCCACTCCTCGCTGATCGGGTCGAACTCGTACAGGTCGTTGTAGTGCTCGTTGACGGCGCCGTTGAATCCGCCGAAGACGTACATCTTCCCGTCGTAGTGGACTGGAAATATCAGATAATAATATTAAAGACGATATTACATGCATATCGCTCCCGATCGCTCATTGCCAAATATAGTGAACACTCATAGCACGAAGCCACATGAGTTGTAATTTGCATTGCACAGGTCCAAGATGCTGCTATCAATGACCTAATCGTTCCCAAAATATATTCCAGGAGTGCAACCTCAACCACACTAGCTGGCCAACATCTTATTTTTAAAATAAAAAATAATATTCCTCCCATGCAGAATGGCTCCTCCTACCCGATGGGATTCTTCCCTTCATCCCTCTCTCTAACCCGGCGTGTCTAGAGCTATCTCTCTCCACCTTTCTCATTGTCAAGGAAAAATTCGGGAAGGTCATGATACTCACATGCAGAATGGCTCCTCCTGCCCGACGGGATCCTTCCCTTCGTCTCGACGACTCGCCACTTGCACGTCTTCAGATTCAGCGCCTGTAAATTAATCATTTTACGTCTTCAAAGGTCCAAGTTTCTTCGCGTTTCAGACATCTAATAAGTCTAGCCAGTTTTCATCCGTTTAATATCACCTCAGAGGATACCTCGTACAAAAACCAACAATTACTGAGAAATTCAATGAATGCTCACTACCGTCCGTACTCTCATCTAAATACTACCGTACCCCTACCGTATACTTCAGCTACCGTACCCTCATCTGCTCGTCGTAGACGTCCCTCGTCGAGTGGTACTGGCCCATGACCTCTACCATACCCCCTTCCTTGCTCCCACCGTACCCACCCCTTACAGTACCCAAAGCTACCGTACCCTCATCTGCTCGTCGTAGACGTCCCTCGTCGAGTGGTACTGGCCCATGATGTCGCATCTGCCGCCGAAGACGAACATGTCGTCGCCGAGGACGACTGCGGTGTGGAAGTCCCGCCACGCCGGACGATCGCCCTGCGATAGGAATCAATACGAACCAATTCGACAAATAAGTGCTAAGGAAAGATTGAGAGTAAAGCCAAAGGAGAAATAATAGTAAGGATAACTTATCGTGCAATAACGCTAACAACGTTAAATATTTTTATGTAGTATAACGCGATACCAATACCGAAGCAAAAATCCAGTACCTAGATGTCCCTGTAGCAACATCGAACTACCTATAGAAAATAACACTCGCGTTGAATCGGCAAAGTGAATGTTTAGTAATCGCAGCGGTACTACCCCGTTTTGTAAATTTTTTTCTGTAAATCTCACTTAGGAAATTCGTTTATTGTAAACATCTGTTTGGGAAATACTTTCTACAATGTTCTTCACTAAAAAGGTGGTTCCATAAACACATTACAAAATAAAATTTCTAAAAAAATATTTCTCAAAAACGAATTTCCCAAAAAAAATTTACAAAACGGGGTAGTACCATCGCAGCTGGTGTTGTCCCATCGGTGAAACAAAAATCAGGCCCCTACAAGCCTATGCTGCAACCGCGAATTAGCCGACATCAATCCGATCCAAAGTGCCACCCTCGATAGCTCGATAGATTCCGAAAATCAGTCATAATCGTACCATGGTGGCCATCTTCTCAACCTACAGTATCTACCGTAAATCGTACCCTACAGTATATTTCAGCTACCGTATCCCCCAAATCCCCCTCCTCTCACCGTGGTGGCCATCTCCGTCCAGGTCGCCGACTCGAAGTCGAAGACGAACGTCTCCTGCGAGAAGCGCTGGTCCTGCTCCTCGAAACCTGCAAATGCCAATTTATTTTTAGTTTTTTTTTCAACCGGAATCCAAGACTAAACCAAAAACATTTGCATCTCAAAAGTATTTGGCATCAGGATGCAACGCCACTGAACCAGGAAAGTTTTTGTAAGTATCAAATATCGCTTAAATATCGCTAAACGGCAAATAATTTTTAAACCCCATGAGAAGAGTGAAGATTGAACCTTTCTGCATTATTCAAATATACGAAACCACACAGAACCATCATACAACCAGGAAATTGTTCTATTCTCTAAATGCTTCAATCAATCGATACCAAGTGTTCTATAGTATCCCCTACCGTACCTCCGAACACAATCATCCTCCCATCATGCACCACTGCCGTAGACGCTTCCTAACGCACTCATCCCATTCTACCGTACCCCAAGTGTTTTACCGTATTCCCTACCGCACCTCCGAACACGATCATCTCCCCATAGCGTCAACCGCTACTGTAACTCCCCCCTGTATACAGTAACCCAATCAATAAATACCGTACCTCCGAACACGATCATCTTCCCATCATGCACCACGGCCGAGTGGCCGTCTCTCGCGGGCGGAATGCGGCCCGTCGTCGCGAGCGTGCGCCAGATGTTGTCGACTGCAAGAGGATAATAAGTTTTTGATAAATTGATTGTTACAATCTCAAAAACTGCAGGTTTCACCCGTATTGCAAGAAACGAAACCTACACTGCAACTAGTTAGAGGGAAGAATTGATTTTCAATTTTAAAAAACTGCTTGAAGCAATTAATCAAAAAGGTAATAGTTGTTTCAAAAATACAAGCCACCAATGATTTCCTAGTTACATCAGTTGCATAAAAGAGTGCGCTGGCATGGTAATACAATGATACTCCATTCAGACCTCTATAATATTACAAACTCTTGATTCATATGAAGGAAGCCGCCTCATACTTCTCAGTTTCATCAGTAGCCCAAAACAAGTGCCTCTCACGATAAATGATAAACGTCGGTCTCCGAAGGACAATAATACAAATCAAATACTACGAGCATCGACGATCGCGCTTTCTAACCCGTCGCGTCTAGCACGCGCCCTTTCCCTATAAGACCACTTCCCTCCCCTGGATTAACTATGAACGCGTGCATCAAGTCGCCACTTCGCCCATTCTAACCCGTCGCGTCTAGCACGCGCCTTTCCCCATGACCCCTCCCCTCCCCTTCTCCTCACCTGGATTGAACGCGTGCATCAGATCACACGCTCCGCTCTCATCGTTCCTGCCTCCCCACAGATACGCAACTCCCCGCCACGCCACCACCGTGTGCCCGTAGCGGTAGTACGGCACGACCGACTTCGTGTCCTGCAATGAATAAGCATTTTAATGATTAAAAATCAAAGCAAAACTAGCTTTGATTGCAGATTTGCATATATTTCCCAAGAAACGTCGTTAGTCACATCAATCGGCCCAGATCCTAAGCAACACTTGTAGTAACGACGAAACTGGAAATTCACTAGCGTCAAGCATGCAGTAGCATACCAACCAATTATTATCGACTCAACAAATAATAATTTTACAACAGCTGCCGATATGAAATCATTCCAACCTAAATCAGATCCAGGTGTACTACGGACGAAACGTTGAATTCACAAGTCTTTATCGCGACCACAGCGCATCTCCTCTCTACCGCACCCCTTCAACCCAAAGCTACCGTACCCCTCCCCCCTCTGCCCAAACCCACCGTACCTCCAACAGATCGGCGTCCCTAAGCTACCGTACACCTCCCCCAACAACCACCGTACCCTAATCCGAACCCACCGTACCTCCAACAGGTCGGCGGCGTCCAGTCCCTGGTGGTGGTAGGCGCCTTCGGGAACCACTTGCCCAAAGCTACCGTACCCTCCCCTCCATGCCCAAAGCTACCGTACCCTCCCCTCCTTGCCCAAAGCTACCGTACCCTCCCCTCCTTGCCCAAAGCTACCGTACCCTCCCCTCCTTGCCCAAAGCTATCGTACCTCCAACAGGTCGGCGGCGTCCAGTCCCTGGTGGTGGTAGGCGCCGATGGGCACGAATGCACGGCCATCCGGGCGTATGCCCATCGCCTCGTCTGCCTCGTCTTCCGGGTCTCTGAAAAACAAAAACAAAATCAATTGGGAATTTAAATTCAATAATTTTTTTTTTAAAAGCTCTGATCTAATCTCACGAAACGAAAGATTAACGTTTCATGGATCCCATAATGCAATGTCGGACAAATGCGATTTATCTTGCGCCAATCTTCAAAAAAGCCAATTCAACCTAGCACTGCATCCACAGCACGCATACCGAATCCTTTCATTACCTGTTGACATGCTCCCATAACCCCCTCTACCGTACCTCATAGTATCGCTACCGTATTCATCGCTCATCCACCGTACTCACCTTCTCGCATCCTCGTACTCCACCTCGCTGTCCTCTCCGTTGGCGCCGCCGCCGCCCTCGTGGTCGGACACGGCCATCTGAGAATTGATTAATTAATTAAAAACTAAATTTATTTTAATTTAATTGTCATTACAACTTTGTAGAATGCACGCCGCTTTCCGCTTACAGCATGGGCTTATCTTGATATTAATAAAGAGAAGTGTATAATGTAAATATCGAGGGGAAATATATTACTCCAACCCAGTGAATGCACAATATCAAGCAGCATCAAAACCAAAATGAGCATGCCTTTTTTTTTGGAAAATCCTGGCCCGTTCAACTCATTGACCACAGCCCCCATCGCCAACTATATCCCATCCGTGAAACTCAAGTGCACGTTTGCGTTTTCAAATTCTTCCTAGGTTGTGCGCACCTCACAATCGTCGCCTGTCAAAATTCCTACAGCGTGCGCCTTTCTAGTAAACGTCGCTCTCACCTGCACATCCTCTCCGCCTCCGGGTGCTGCAGCTGCAGCTGCAGCCGCAGCCATCTGCTGCTCATCGTCGTCGTCGCTGTCCGGTGACCCGACACGCCGCTGTAATTAATTAGTTAATTATCAATTATGATAATTAGCTCGATCTGTTATCTCCTTCTGCCTTGAATTGAGGCGAAATCGATTGATTTGTCATTTTTTTCCACGGGGAGCTCGTTTGCTATCACTCTACTTCTCACTTATGTGGAACATAAGAACCTTGTGAAACTCAGAAGCTCATTTTCTTTTTTTTTCAATTTTCCCAAAGCCCCGAATCCAGCCCAGTCCCTGGGCTATCGCAATTTAATTACACATCTCATATATCCCAGCCCCCTGCCCACCCCTCCTTATCCCCTATTCCATCCACATCCATTCACTAGACAGCTGTACTTGTCTCTCCTTCCTACTAACTGCACGCAAAAAAAGGGGCAGATGGCTCCTGCATGCATTCATCGCCCCAGGCAAGAGGCCCTTCAAGATCAGTTACAACCCACCAAATACTTGATTTTTTAAACTATGAACGAATTACCACACAACGTTTCTACACCAACTCACATGAATTTACGAATTCGCTGTAACCTACAATTGCCTCTTTTCGACCCCTTCAACATATCGCCACACAGTATTCTTGATGACTTCATCACTCTCTCTTTCTGGCCCAACATTTCCTCTCATTTGCATAATCCCGTAACCGATCTATGCACCGTTGCAGCGTGGAATTCGAATGAGGAGGAGGGGAAAGAGATAGGAGGAGGGTAGGAGGAAACCCCTCATGCCTTCTATCGGCAGGCATTGCATAACAAGCCATACTAATCCCGAAATACTTCTAAATTGTATCGCAGTCGCATACGTAAACAGTCCCTATACCACACAAGGCTCCTTGCAGTTTCGATCCGCCTTCATATCAGAACATATTCAAGGGAGCTGATTCTGGTGACATTTCTTCAATCCCAAAACATCCTTTACATCCCTACATCAGCCCCATTGCAGTTTCCAAATCCGCTCATCTTCAATCACTTTCAAGGGCGCTGATATTGTTAACAACTATGCGAACAACACATTTCGCACCCCTTGCAACCCCTGTCAATCAATAAGTTGCCTAATCGACTTAGCGGGCCGCGTGACCCCTGCTGGGTCCAGCACAAATGCGATCGAATTGTAATGGCATGCCACTCCCCGTTTCGAATGATCCCTCTTGGGCCAAAAAGAACCCCCGGAAAGTAAGCGGGGTAGTCTTCACAGATTGTCACTGTGGCTATAATCCCCACTAGAAACATTCAATTTTGCGCTCATCTCTCATTTAATCAACCTATTGAATCACTGATCCGCCGGGTTGAACTCTTGCCCCGAGAAACAATCGGAACAATGTTCTAGATCGTTCCGCTTTGTCCGACTAGGGTGCATGCGAAATCGATATAATTCGAGATAACATGGTAAATGGAGAGAGCTGGCGCTTTGGCACATCATAATCCCTGTTTGGAACCCCCACCCGCTTG
Source organism: Pristionchus maxplancki (assembly GCA_900490775.1). Classification (NCBI taxonomy): domain Eukaryota; kingdom Metazoa; phylum Nematoda; class Chromadorea; order Rhabditida; family Neodiplogasteridae; genus Pristionchus; species Pristionchus maxplancki. Next base: position 918,252 of record LS543287.1, read on the forward strand.
ATGCCTCACTGAATCACTGATCCACCGGGTTGAACACATCCGCCGATAAACAATCGGAACAATGTTCTAGATCAGTCCCATCTATTCATCTAGATTACACGCAGCTCTCTCCGATCCACGTTAACTCTGGTCGCCCAAACAAAGCGAGACAGCATGGTAAATGGAGAGAGCTGGCGCTTTGGCACATCACAATCCCTATTTGGAACCCCACCCGCTTGATCCCTCACTGAATCACTGGTCCACCGGGTTGAACCCATCGCCCGATAAACAATCGGAACAATGTTCTAGATCAGTCTACTGAATCAGTGAGGCCGCGCATTGAACTTTTCCACTTGGTGGGGATGTGGAGGATTCGTTGGAACCACCCCCGATCTTCGTTATTCATAGGTCAGAAGTGGCGAGATAGTGTGGGAAATGGAGAGAGCGGGCGCAATTCAGCCCCGGCTTTACAGCGCACGTATCACAAGTTCGCGATTAGCGAGAGCGCACAGAGTTCAACCACTAGAGGGGAGCCAGGCAGACAGATTAAAGACGGATCAGCCGATTCCCCCACTTCCAAATGTGCATCCAAAAGTTCAGCAGATTGAGAAGTGATATGTATATTTTTTCAAAGACTACGAACAGTATCAACCAATACCAACATATGTCTATCCATACCACAAAGGCGCCCTGAATTCGCCTGGTCAATTAAGAAACGAAATATATTTTTCGCAATGTGCAGCGAATGCCTATCACTCGCCTATCAAACTACCCGAAGCTATGCCGCTGCCGGAACCCAGAATCTGCTGGAACTTCAATCTAGCATTTCAGCGAAATATTTTTACCACAAACCGCGAAGAGATCACTGTTTACCATTCCTAGCCAAATGTATCCCACCGCTGCAACCGCAACTCACAAGGCGTTTCAAATTCAAACGTCTCCCAGTGCTATTCATCCTTTCACGAACTACAGTCAATCAATCGATACTCCCAAACTACCGTACTCACCACTCCCTGCAGGTGTCCCACGGCGTTGAGTCGCGGCCCCCGCCGAGCCACAGCCTCCATCACGGCGCCGCGCAGTCGACGATGCCTGAGATTACGGTGTTGAGGTTACCGAAACCCTGACCCTTGGTACCACAGACACCAGGTACCGGTACCAGAGTACCATAAAAAGGGGGGGGGGTGAAACACGGTACCTGCGGGGCGGCGTACCCATGCAGCGCTGCTCCTGCGCCGACCACACACGCTGCCACTTGTACGTCGCTGCAAGGGAGAGAGATTACGGTAGGGATAGGGCATACGGTAATAAGGGATCGATAATGTAGTGGTTACTGTAATAAGTCCAAGGAAAAAGGAGATGGATATGGCAATGGATCGACATTCGTATTCCTTTCAAAATGAGACATTCATTTCGACTTGCTACCTCTACGTCTCATGGTGCTGTCATATTGCACTAACAACTACACAGCTGATAGACCAATGAAACCCTGCTAATTAGAAATAAAATTATTTCAACACAATAAAATGTTCGTGTTGTCCCACGATTCATGGATCATGCATCCTTTTCCGTCGACCCTCCGAACCCGCCGAAATCACGCGCCTGCGCGGTTATTTTCCCCGCATTTCTTATCAAATTTATCAGTCACAGTTCAAGTGACAGTGCTGATAATGGCGATCAGGGCCCACTACACTACTCCCTTCTTCCTTTCCTCCCACCTCTCACGAGCCCTTAGTACGCGCGCCCTTTGCCTTACCGCAAAGAGCCTGATTTTCACGAGAATTGTGTTATTGTTACCAGCAAAACGCATAAACTATTCTGCAAAATATGGCACAATTCTACTCCTTGATCCCCTTTTCTCACTCCAACTCGCCTCTTACGAGTCACACCTCCATTCAGTGCAGGTGCCCTTTGAAATGTGCCTGATTCTCACGGGAACTTCCACGTGTCTCGTACTTGGCGAATCGCCGCTGCGCTAACTATACAATAGATCGAGCGAAGCGCCCTATCAACTTCAATGGGTTTTTGAGCGTTGACAAAAAATACAATCTAACCAGGAGCCCTCTAGCTGCATGCCCTATACTATAGAAGCGTTCTCCGACGAAAACTACAAACAATATGAAATGTCCCATCCAATTTCCCTCCCAATCATCCGGAATAGTCCACTACTCTGCCCCCTACCTTCGCAGCCTCTCCCACTTCCCTACACCAACATTAAACAGACGATGCGCCTCTCTTCTTGCCCAGAATTGGCCAACACACGGCAATTTTTGGCCCATCTTCTCAAATTTGAAGCTATTTTTACTCAAACCTGCCTAGAAGCAGCAGTCACTCATAATCAACAGTATCACTAAAAGGCGATTTTGAAATAAATAATCGATTAGGAAAACCAAAACACTTCATCGTTCTGTGTAAAAATAAAGAAAAACTAAACCAGGTGACTCGGTGCTATTCCGATTGTTCTAATAATCATCATCTATTATTTTTGTTAATACTCCCTCCAAACGCATCCACCCAACCAAACTCCTAACCACATCCTAAACCACCGCACTTTCACTTTTGAACTTCCCTGCTAATTGCACTTTCCCTTCCTCCCCACTTCATTATCCCCCTTTCCCCTCGGGAGTGTTTCGTTGTGAGACGCTTATCGGCGATCGATATTAACTACGGTATTAACTCAGTTCTCGATCGGCCTTCCCTCCCTACCGTATACTCACTCGCGTTGAGGACGTGAATGTCGATGGGCGCGCCTCGCTGCTGCGTCTTCTCCGTCGAGCAGTAGCCGCCGAACGAGTAGATGTGATTGTCGCCCAGCAGCACCTGTGGTGTGGCTACGATTATTAAAAGTCGCCTGTCGCAAAATCGACAGGAGTGCTCTCTTCGTGGTGTAGTCACTAGGAAACGTCGCCTAGTAGAAAACTGATCGATTTTTCAAAAGTAGTAAACGTCGCCCTCACCGCCGCGTGGTTGACACGGCGCGGACCGCCTTCCAGAGCCACCGACCACTGCATCTGAAGAAATAAATTTAAAATTTAAAAAAAATAAGTAGGATAGAGATCAGACCGATACGAATCTTGGGAAAGACACGAGGGGAAAGACCACAATAATAAATAATAATCTTAATCTAAATCGGAGAGAGCGACGGTCACGAGGGAAGGGAGAACCTTGCGACATTTGTGCACCATCGCTGATTGAAATCGCCGATAAATTGATGATCAGGGAGGTGCGATGTAGCAAAATAAGACGGCGCGCCGACAGAGAACAGGTGGACGGTTGTTCGCAACACCAACGTTATTGGTCAACTAACAAAATTAAAGTACATGCGCTAATCCAAGATGATCACTTGCGATTATTTAGTTCTTGAGGACTACAGGCGTTTCGACTGTTATTCTACTCCAACAGCTACTCGAACATACGCGTACGCTGATGTATCAACTACTCATTTTGACATTTTACCATCCAACACCGTACCGGAATTGCTAAACTACAAATATCCCTACTTTATAAGCTAACCGAATCCCACTTCACCCTAGCCACCATTTTCAGCTTTACAATAATTTTTCAATCGGCAGGGCATGATCTATCTTCGAAAACATCGCATTCCACCCTAATACGCTAACCGAAACCCGCTTCACCCTGGCCTCTATTCTGATCACCCTAATCAGCGCCACACTCTGTCCCCCATTGTCCCGTGACTGCTGATAAGAGCGATTGTTCTTATTATTGCCCCAGTCAAAGCAGCGAGAGAGCGTGCTGAATTGAGAGAGCCAGCGCCCGATAAGGCCCCCGTCGTCCTTACTGGAGAGACAACGACCATTGATAAGCATCACCATGATGCCTTTCGCCGGTCAGAGAAGCAAGGCCGTCTCTAACCCTCACTGTGCGTCACAAACGCAGTCACGTAGCAAGCAGAAAACACCAAGAGAGCTCACCGTTCGATTGACTTTCATGGCTGGATTTTTCACTGGAGTAGCAGCTAGAGGCTTAGCCTTGCTAGCCTTACGCTTAGAAGCCGGCTTGCGTGCTCTTGCCATATCTTGAGCCGATGAAGAGAGCGAGCGAGTACCGAATAACGTTCTAGACGCTGGCTTGCTGCCTACGTGTAGCTTTAGCTTGAGCGCGTCCGACCTTGATACCTTGTTCTGGAGGCACCCCACTAGTTATAAAACACATTATCCATAAGGAAGAATTGGACCCGCTGGCATAGCCTGGCAAACCGCGACCCTCTGGCGCCGCTCGAGCAACATAACACACTACCGTAAGAATATCTGCTAGAAACATTTCGATTGAATAACCTTGGCAAGTATATCAACCAAAGATCACAATAACCTATTCGAGCAATCGCTGAAACCCAAACCGCACTGGCACCCCACAGTAACTTGATAACACCACTTCGCGATCCGTCTCGGCTAGATGGCTATGATTAGATTGCCTGTATTATCGCAAAAACATCAACCCATCCTAAACACTCGTCTACTCGACCAATCCCCGAAACCCCAACCGTGCGGGCACCCTGGCTCTCACGACCCCACAGGACAATTAGGGGGTGACCGCGGGGCAAGAAACGCGAAACTGACGAGTGCTCTGCTGCTGTAACAGTGACGCGATCGACTCGCGCGAGCATACTACCAAGCAAAGTCAAGGTAAAACATGAGAATAGGCGAGAGGGAGGGAGGAGCGAACAGTCAGAGAAAGGTGGCAGGGTCGATTGACTCACACTGCTATGGTCATTCCCATTTCGCCCCGCTTTTTTCGAATAGCCGAAGATATGACGGCAGATAAGGAACGATTGATTCTCGCGCTTGAACCGTTCAAGGTTATCGGAACAACACCATGGTGATTCAAATCTAGGTTTGTCAGTCAGCATTTGAAGTTGAAAAAGGTTTAAGCAATCTAGCGACACAATATCGAAGAAATTAACCAAGTTTTGCTCATGAATCAACTTAGAAACCCAAACTTCGCTGATCAATTTATAGTTGATTCGTAGGTTTTTCAATATAATGTTATCATCAACTAGCAATACCCACGTCGAGAAATGGAACGAATCACCCATGTGAATCACCCCCGGAAACCTAAACTACACTGGTCGCAACGGAACCTAATCGAGCCGGGGTAAACGGATATCGAGCAAGAAAGAGAAAGAAAAGTAATCACGCGGTCGCAACACATCTAATCGAGAGCACACACGCTAGTGAAAGGAAGGAGTAGATAAAAGTCAAAAAGGAAAGGCCAAATCAACTCTTTTCCGACTACCCAGTGACAACTGAATAGGGCTCAAAATTCGCACAATTGCGTAATTACACCCCGCACCAATCCACAAACGACAGGCATCAATCAGCCTGCATACATTCCACAATCTAGAGCGCGGATCTTCTGAGATAGCCATCTACAAGCGGATCTATCTGCCTAGAGCAAACCACAAGCTGGCATCCCTACTGCGATCCTCAATTGCGGGTTGGTCATTGGCAGGGAAACAATAATCGACAAATAGAACACGATCAGCAATACGAATCATCCCCGAAACTTCAAGCGTCGTGGTACCCCTACTGTGATCATTAATTGAGAGTTTACCAACACTAACAGGAACAAAATCGACAAATGGACACACTCGTTCATACGAATCATCCCCGAAACCACAAGCATCCTGGCAACTAAGATCGACAATTGTGAGTTTACAAACATCAGGAATTATCATTAAATGAAACGCAATCGTCCCTACGAATCATTCCCGCAACCCAAACAGTACTAGTCACGGTTGGAATCTAGTTAATTAAGGAACGATTCATGCTCAGCGCTGTCTACTGGCATTTCATCGACGAGACAAACTTCTCTTCCCGAAGTTTGTCATCCTTTCCTTCCGTTCCTACTTCTCTCTTTCCTCGCAAATGGGATGGAAATGACAACGGAATAGCCCTCTCTCCCTCTCTCGCACACGCATGGAGGGTGCTTCGCTCTTGTTTTTGAGGAGGGCCCAATTCCTCCCTCCTTCCAATTCTGCTACTGGGTTCAATTTAGAGTACACCATGCGTCTTCTGGATTCAATTATCTCCCAGCTCTCTAGCTGCACTTCCACTACACTAAGCCAGGCTTCGAAATTAGCTTGCACTCCCAGACGGAGCGAGAAAGCACGCGAAAACGAGAGAGCGCAGCCACCCTAGCTACAATTCGCCACAGTGCAACTACTGACATGATACTAGGAAGTGAGGGAACTACTTCCGGCCGGTCCCGGCTCTAGCCACAATAGAGTAAGGCACGGGAAAGCCTCAGGCACAAATGGGGGGCGTAAGGCACAAATAACTGAATTAACCATAAGCCCGCGCCACTCCCCGCTATTGTACAGATCGCGGCTAGTAGTATTGCCCTGTCTATGGAGCAGGTGCAAGGCATAGACCCGGGGAAGCAATCTGCCCGATTGCTTCGCTAGACGCGCGCACGAGTTTTCTCCGGGGTTTGACGCCGGTTTGCAGTGACAACAAGCTAAAAATAGGAAAGCCGGACAAAACTGGCAATTCGCTTGCAGAAGCCTCCAACAAGGCTCCGTTTCTAGCAAACAAAGCATTGTGCCCAACCATGGGCGCACCGTGCCATCCTTCTCCCCAAAACTGTCGGCAGCGCGCCTAAATAGGTTCTCCTCACGTGGCCTCTCTCGACAAAACTCGGTAATGGGTGGAAACGCGATAACTAGCTAGATAGGGGGAGGGGGGGGGCACACTAGTGATGGCAACTCGGCACGCGACTCTCCTCTTTTCGCGTGTTCTCTCGTTTCTCTAACCGGCGAGATAGTATGCAAATTGAGGAGAGTCGTTGCCGATTTGCCATCACTAGGGCACACGAGCACAGCAATCGCCGCGTTATTGTCAGTGGCTGTGTCCTGTGGCGAGAGCGCGGAGAGGCCAGAGACAGGGAGGGCGGCTAGGGAGCATGGGCGGGGGAGAGGGCGGGCAGAGACGCAGAGGGGGCGGCGAGAGAGCGGCCGCTTTCGGGGAGGTTCCGCGCGACGACGGAGCGAGTGAATGGCACAGTAAACTCGGTACTTGTTTGGAGGAGAGGAGGGAGTAAGATGGGGCGAATGAATCGATGGCAACTTGAGTGTGTTTCTAGCATTGCTTAGAGATCCCAGGCTGGTTGTACAGGCCAGACAGGCAGAGTAGGCCATTCAAGCACCAGAGAAGCCATAGTGTGTGCGAACTTGGGAGAGAATTCCCCATTCAGAGAGCAGTAAAGGTCGAATTGGTACTGAGCCGGGCGCGCGCGCTTTGAAACTGGCGCGCACTTAATCCCGCTCTCTCCTTTTTACGTGCTCTCTCGCTCCCGAGTAGATAAATGCAGAGTCAGATCATTGATCCTTGCCTGGCGCTTTGCACAGGAAATGCTCTGAAGGCGGACTGGCTTGACAGTACAATAGATCCAGATAACGTGATTCTTGAAGGAGGGGGATGAGTGGGGGGAGGGAAGGGAAGCGGAGACAAAGAGTCGTCACCCTTTCTTCCTCTCGTCTTCTTTCTCGCAGATTGTGACATATGGCAAGAAAGTAAGTAGAGAGGGGAGGGAAGAGCACTGGGTCTCTCAATTTCACATTCTATTTCACTCCGTATAGCTGCCGATTGAAAAAAAGTGAAAAGGCTCTGAGAAAACGATCGACGGAAGGAGGGGAAGGAATCGAATGTGATTGGTTTAGAGAGCAAGTTTCACACTCAGAATCATAGCTAGATGCTACCGCTCTCCTACATACTACTACTGCAACGGCAAAGCGCCTAGTGCAAATTACGAAAATCGAAAACACGAGGAATCAAAAAAAAAATTCAAAAAATTAAAACTCAGTCTTTGAAGCATAGTGCGTCTCCCCATTTCACCAAACGTCTTCCTCTATCTAGCTAGGAATCGAAAAAAGCTATGAGAAAACGATCGACGGGAAGAAACAAGGAAAAAAATCGAATGTGGTTTGATTAGAGGGGAAACGAAGGACTGATCATTGCTAGATGCTCCATCCCTCCTATACACCACCACTGCAACGTCCAAGTGCCTGGTGCAATCCCCGAAAAACAAAAAGAACACGAGGCACTGAATCACAACATGAATTCGAAAGATTCAAAGCGGATTTTCGAAGTGTAGTTCGTCTCTCTATTCCTTCTGCCCTCTCACCTACTACTATTACTACTACAAATAGTAATCCGTTGCCCGACAGCATTACCAATACTAGAGAGTAAGCAATAGCGAGAGGCCTAGTCAGATGATATGATGACATCTCTCTATCGATAGGGGCGTGTGATCCCTCCTCTATCTCATCTCTCAAACACCTGACTCTTTTCCCTACATCCTTTCTACTTCTCTCGCTACTTCTTCTCGGCGAGAGACCACGCAAAGTTGAGAGAGTCTGAGAGAGAATAAGTGGTTCTTCTACCCGATTCCGCACTCGAACGCGTCAGAAGCTGCGCCAACTGATGGGTTCAACCCCCTTCTTCCGATGAAAACAAGAATCAAGTAATTGATCCTGAGTATCCGAGTGCTTGGTGAGTACCTGGGCCTATTTACTTCTAGATTGCACGGCATCGGGTTCAGAATCTGAACTTCAGATCCCTTAAACTCCCGGAATCAGACCACAACACGATCGCCAACTGACACAGTCAGTATGCGAACCTTGAACTGGCCCCAGAACTGAAAGAATAAGCAAAATGACGTGAAATCAAGAGAATCAGCTGCCCCATCCATTAAATATCTGCCGCTAAAGGTGATAAGTGATGAGTCAACCAATTACATCTATCACCTTATCAGCTAGTCACGCTGTGATGCGCCAATAAACATGTGTTCTTCGAGAAACTCTAGATAAACTAACATCTACGACAATGATTACATTGATCGCGCTGACTCATCGAATTACATCTCGTAATTCTAGTAGCCGTGCGATTGTTCTCTACTCCCCGTGCAACCCAAAATCGCCTACTCCCCGAATTATGAGGCACAGTGTAGCGTACAAATCACTCGGGAAGGCACAACTAGAGATCACGCAAAACGGAGAGAGCAAGATCACTGATCTCCCTCGCCCTCTCAAATTCACACGCACAATATTCGAAAAATCGTTGGCCAAGCAAGCGAGAGAGCACGCGAAAGTGAGAGAGTCAGAGGACTACTCAAATTCACGAGATTCACTCTAACGCACCAGCGATCGACAATGGGCACTGTTCTCTTCCCAGAAACAGCATCCCCTTTCCCCCTGCCCTCTACCCGGACAGGCAATGCTATAGATAACGCGAAAATCAGAGACAACGATCGCATTGTTCTCTCCAGTACGTTGACAGAATCGGAGAAATCGCCGAGGCCGCTTATCATTGATAATATAGTGATAACTCCCTGCATGATTGATTCGAAATTCTCGGGGGAGGGGTCGAATCAGCAAAGCGGATTCTCTAAACTCTTTGCCGCCGCCCCGCAAAAGTTCCCATGTCGATATGTCGACGCAAACATCGAACTCTTTCCCTCTTATGCGCTCTCTATCAGGGACTGCTAGAGAGCACACGAATTGGAGAGACGAAGAACTCTCGCCTCCGCGTATATTTGTCTAAACTCTGAGTGAAGCCCCCGTCAACGATGGGACGGCACGCCGTGTCAAAGATCAAACGGCTACGAGAAAACACAAAACAACTCGTGAGCGATTGCGACGATAAGAAGGGTCCGAACCCAATTAATGCATTCCCGACCCGCGATACTATCACTTTCCGGTCACACAATCGCTCGATACTCTTTGATACCGACGAACCCAACAAACACATTCTTGGGCAGCAATGACAGAACAATCGCCCAGGGTCCGACAAGCATTCGATACTGAAGAAACCAAAAAAACACATTTTGGCCAGCAATGACAGAATACTGATCAATCGTAACTGGTGAATCGGGGTTGCACGCGCGCCCTTTTATACGTCCACTTGTTTCGGCGATTGGACGTACCGCAGTAGCACTCGGCAAACTCAAAACTACGTAAACCGCTAGATTATCCCCCGTGCCTCTGCTATCCGCCTCATCAATGGAACAGCGATGTTCCCGATCTTTCCATTTCAAGCGGTCTTTCTTCCATTCGAAGGGTGAGAGACTACATGAATTTGAGAGGGTCTTCTGATCACTGACCGAAACACGTGTTGTTCCGTTACTGCGGCAGGAGTACAGACAGGAACGGGTTGAATATTTGTGGCGCGCCATCTCCATTTCACAATATATCTCGCCCGCCAGATTGGCGAGAGAGCGTGTGAAATAGAGAGAGCCAGACAATAATTCGTGGCGACGCGGTGTCGAAAAGGGGCGAGTAATAACAACAAGTGGAGAGACAACAAGATCAAGTGACACCCCGAAAAGGCAGTCGAGGGCCTTTCAAATAGCGCAAACAACGTAAATTCATAGAGAAAACTGTGTCGAATTGGCTTCAACGACAAATATCAACTCTGGACACATCACTGGTGTAACTAACTCACTCACTCGAGATCACTGATTGAGAGGATAGCCAGTAATCAATTACGACTCTCACTCTTTCTCGAAAGAAGGAAAATCGCCGAGAAAAGTGCGGGTAAGTAGAGTTCGAAAGTGATACGCGCTCTTGTGTTTCACGGGAGTAACAAGAGAATGCGCTCACAGTTAACTCCATCCTGAGCAACAACTAGTCGTGTATAGATGGCAGATTAACAACCTTCGAGAAGGAACGGACGCGAAACGGACAACAAACACTCCCGTAGAGTCCCACAACAAGATTGTCTCGCATTCATTCAACGCATCCACAACAATAGCGGGCCTATGTCTACTCGTCACAGCAGTAGTTTCGCTGTTACACAACATAAGCTAGACGATCAAGTGATTATGCTAAACAGGTTTGCTGAATTGGTTTAGAGTGGTTGAGCTCGCCTTGCGAGGAAACCGCCTAACACCTTTATCAAAATTTTTAAATTAATAATAAGAAGAAGGAACTACAATCGAGCCGCCAATTCGAGAAGTATCTCAGCTGTGCCCATTAGTCAGCACTTGTCGGGCTATCGCCTGCAACCATCTATGATGCCGCTTGAACTCGCGGGGTGAAGGTAATAATGGCAAACGACTATAACCTGCTAGAGAACAGGCAAAAGGGGAGAGCACTGAGTCAGGCCGATACTTTCGCTTACTATCTAAAAGCGCCCTCGGGCGTGTTGTTCCTATCGAAGGAGATGAGGGAGGGAAAACAGCCCCCCTGCTCTTACTTGAATTGCCATTGTCCGCGCTCTCGGGTTACGCGGCACCAATACAGCGCTGAAACCATAAAGGAGGGCGGGAAAAAGGAATCAGCGGACTTTCGAAATTGCTTCATTTTGGCGAGAAAGTCGTACAAATGTAGCGAAGCGAGCGCATCGACAAGAAAAGGGAAGGGGAAGGAGGAAGAGGAAAGAGATCTAATCTGCGGTGGCGCGCCCGCACGAACTAGTAAGTAATAAGGAAGAGAGATGGAGGGGAGCAAGCGATAAGCAGAGTAATATGGCCAGGATGCGCGTTTCTAGCAACGATTAAAAATAATTCAGTAAGATCAAGCGTTTCGCTAGTATCCTGCGAGAATTTTAGAAACGAAAACGGAGAGCAAACGCGCTAAAAATGATAAGAAAGACGCGAAAATCAGAAATCATCGAAAAAATCGAAGAAAGGGCATTTGGCCAAGTTTCAAATTTTCCCGCAAAAAATAGCTAGAGCGCCCGATGGGTCATGCTCATGATTTATAATTATTTGCTCATTTTTTCTATCACAAATATTATTTTCCTTGAATTTGCATATTAGAAGAAAATGAAGACATTAAATTCATGTACTCAATTTAGATCACTATAGATACTTATCTAACACTGAGGATCGATATTGACAGGAAAATTCATAGATGCAGCTGCGCTTGAAGTGTTATCATGAACGAAACTCACATTATCGAGCATTATCGAGCATTCCAACAAAACAAATTTATCCAAAATTCCAACCGGCTTCAAGACATGTAACTCAAAGTACAAAATTGTGAGGCAAAATGGTTTTAAAAATAGAGAGGGTAGACTATCATAAACGCAAGAAATTTTGACATACACCACGAATAAAACGTTCCGTTTCCCGACTA